>VZRH01001647.1:0-173029 GCA_013397555.1 Urocynchramus pylzowi | reverse complement strand
TTTTTTTTTTTTTTCCTCATGATTTTCATTTATGCATCATGAATGTTTCTTTTTTAGCATGACCCCTGTAAGGGGGTTACTCCTTTTTCTGAAGGAGTAACTTTGTTGTACATGCCTGACTGTAGCATGTGCTAGAAGAAAATATTTTTTCTGCTTTCCCAAAAGCCAGCATTGGTTAAAGAGCTCCTTTATTTTCTTTGAGAAAAATACATCTATTACAATCAAAAGTTTCAGAGATTTGGACTTGGGGATGCTTTTGCATGCTTTGACTCATAAATAAATAATGAACCCTTCTCTTCTTGTCTCCTCTACACTCAGAAAAAAACCCCAGACACTGAATTTCCTGCTGTGTTGAATATCTGAAGAGTAGTTCTCTGCAGTTTGGCTGTTACCTATTTACTTCTGTAAAATTTATTTTTGAAACAGCTGTTAACACTTCTCTGACACAAAGAAATGCCTGATGTATCAGCTGCAGGAATTCCAGGAACCTGCTCCAAGAATGTATCTGACCCCCAGTGCACCTCAATGGGTGCAGAAAGAACCATCCTCCCGTTCAGACATTTGGCATTTTCAGCTGTGTTTATTCCTAAACCATTGGGAACATATTTTATTGATCAAAAGTCATGTAAATATTATGCCCCTTTAAAAAAAGTTCAGTTATGAATTCAAATTAATAATTATTGATTAATTAGCTGTGGTATGGCAATTTTTGCTTCTCCTAAAAACTCATATGGATAAAATAAAACCCCTTAATGCACATCTCAGTTGATTTATAGCTGTTGGCACAATGATTTTATTACAAAATGTATATGATAAATCCCCATGGTAGGAGTAGATGTTCTGTGTTGAAAATAGTTGTTTAGTGAAGGAAGTTTTAGTGAAACTGCTGTAGGGAGACAATGAGTGTTTCACTTTTTTGTTCAGAAAATAATAGAAATAATTATGAAATGGAATCAGCCAAGGTTGCTGTTCTAAACTAATTCATAGGTGTGTGAGGAAAAGCATTTTAAAAAATACTGTGCAATATTTGAATTTTTCTCATTTTCTGCTTGTGTGTTGGTTGATTCCTTCCCACATCTCTCTCAGAGGTGGCACCCACCAGTTGTGTTGTTCCTGAGGAGTCAGGACTTAATTCAGACTTGGACTCAAGGGTGTGAGAATACGTGGAGAAGCTTGGAGAAAGGTGCCAGAATTTGGGAACTGCAGACTGAAAATGGGTTGGTTTGAGAATTCTGTTCCACCTCCCCAGCAGTGTGCTGACAGCACACACCCAAAGGTGTTTGTCCAGGAGCATTCCCAAGGAACTGTTCAAAAAATGGTTCTCTACATTATCACTGCTTGAGGAATTACACTGTGCTTTGTTTGAATATGCTTGAATATAATAATAATAATAATAATTTGGAGGCAGCCTTGAAGACAATGTTTGCTGTTAAGTTAGGCAGAAAGGAGAAGGAGTAGTGAGGATGAAGGGAAGGAATTGTGAAGGTGGAGGGAAAGAATTGTGAGGATGAAGGGAAGGAGTTGTGAGGGTGCAGGGAAGGAGTTGTGAGGGTGCAGGGAAGGAGTAGTGAGGATGAAGGGAAGGAATTGTGAAGGTGGAGGGAAGGAGTTGTGAGGGTGCAGGGAAGGAGTTGTGAGGGTGCAGGGAAGGAGTAGTGAGGATGAAGGGAAGGAATTGTGAAGGTGGAGGGATGCTGCCGTGTCTCCAGCATCCACAGCAAAGTGTGTGGAGAAATCAGTGACAGGGTTTTAAAGCAGAACACAGGAACAAAGTGATGAAATGAGTTTCTGCATGTTTCGACAAAGAAAAGTTTTAGAGGAGCTCTAGATTTGTTGTACCAAAGATTTGCAGGTCCTCTGACATATATTTTTAGGTTTTTTAGTACAAGAAGAGGTTTGTTGTATGTCAGTGGGAAATTTTTGTATTGTTTTTAACACTGACTTCCCATATTGCTAAAAGCTGTGCCAATTTATACATTTAAAGTGATATTTATTTCTGTTGGCTGGGCCTGAAGTCATTCTGTTGCATTGCTGCTTTGTAAAAGTCATTTTTAAGGGAGCCCTCATACCTGCCTGCATTAACATCTCAAATACTTTGATATATAATATAATATTCCCATATATAGCTCGTGGTAGTGCTGATTTGTGATCCTGAAATGCAACTTAGTAACAAACCAAAAGGGGCTGGGTACACAGCCCCAAGGTGTTTTTCTTGCCTGTTGCTGGCAGCCACGCCTGCAGCGCGGGAGGTGTGTGTGTGTGTTTGGTATGTGTGAGAAAGTACCTCTTTTTAGGGGAAGTCTGTTCTTGTTTAACTCCCAGGCATATTTATTGAGGAAGATTTTGCTTCTGGTGAGTGCCAGAGCAAGGACAAACAAGTGCCTGGCCAGGGTTTTGCTACATGGGGAGCTGAGGAAGCTTTTAAAGCTTTTAATGAGTAACGTGTTCTGTCAGGTGTTAATAGCCCCTTGTCTGGCTGCAGCGCTGGGGTTTAATCTCACTGGGATATTTAGCTGCAGATAAAGTTCCCTGGGCACAGGAATTGCAGTTGGCCTGCTGGAGGTGTATTTGCAGGTGTCTGTAGGTGGTTTAGTCTCTCACAAGCAGTGGTTGCACCACACCAAGCTCCTGTGGCCCAGCACTGAGCCTGATAAGTCAGGGACCGGAGCTAGCCCAAAATTCATGGCCTTTTTTTCTCATTTTTTATTCTATTTTAAAATTTTTTTTCCATTTTCTCTTGAGTGTTTCTTGGCCACCTCAATCCCCTGAGTAGTTGCCAGGATGAACTGCACCCTGAGACTCTTCCTTTTACGCTGTTAAAATCAGCAAACACTACACATTATTGTGAGAACATTAAAAATATTTTAGAGCTAAATGCTTGATATATTGTGTTATAGAATCTCTGTATTCTCATGTCTGTGTTCCCTATTTTAATTGTAGGCACAGCTGTTTAAACATGGCAAGAGAGAAGACTGTTTACCATATGGTAAGTTTGTAATAGCCTGGGTTCAGTTTTTCAAGCCATTGCAGTAGAAAAGGGAAAGGAAGATTTAACCTGGTGACAAGTGGTACTGTAAGGAGTAAAATCCACAGTGATAGGGCAGGGAAAATGAGGGCAGCAAAAGCAGAAATGACTGTGAGGGAGGAGCAGATGCCACCAGGGAATGTTGTGTTGGAGCAACACATCAGAGGATTTGGCAGGTGATCACACTGGCCATTGCTGTAATACAGGAGCTGAACACAGAACATATGAACTGTTAGATGTGGAAAATATTTGTTTGAAATTCAGTTGAGCATAAACTGGTTTTGTACATATTACTTCTGGGAGTTTTGCAGAGACTCTTCAAATTTTAATACAAACACAGGATTTCAGAAAACCCAAGTTTTAAGAACTAGCTGTGTCCTGTACACAGCTGGAGTCACGTTGGGATAATTCTGGAATAAGAGAAGTTTTTTAGTGAAGAGAGATTATACTGGGTGCAATTAGGGATAGACAGGAAGCCAAAAAGAGAAAAAGAGAGTATGGAGATTTCTGAATAGTGTGGCTGCATTTTGGAATTATGTTTGTCTTGGGGTGAATCTTGAAATATGATCAGAACTCGCTGCAGTGTGATCTTGGGCCTTATTGATAGCAGTAAAGGGAGGCAGGGAAAAATGGTGGATAGTTCCAGAACACTACAAAAGGCCTGGTCAGATAATGGAGCTTATCCAAGTATCAAAAATGGGGTTTGTGCCATTCCCAACCAAGCAGGGATATAAACTCACTTCAGAGTGTTAGTGATTTCACTCATGAAATTATTTTGACCCTGAGAAGAAGCTTTTTTAGTTCTGGTGCTGGAAAGTCTCATTCTCCCAGTTCCCAAGGCTGAGATGCAGAGACTTCCTTAGAAAATGCCTGAGAGATGGGTAATGATGGAGATAAGATAGTGAAGACAAACAACATGGAATGACACAGGTGCAAATACTGGGAATGCCATTGCACAGGAATAGCAGAATCCACTGGGGAAGCTGCCAGGGAAGCAGAAAAATAAACAGGCTGGGAAAATTACAGTGCAACAGAAAATGACAGAATTTAGAAAATACCAATATCTTAATCAGTTTGGAAGGAGCATATTGAGCTCACAGCATTAACCCTGCTGGTAAAATCAGAAGCTTTGGCCCATGGCATAGAAAGAATAGTGAGTAATTATGAGTCTGGTAATAAGAGAAAAATCAGGGGCATATCAATGAGTGAATTTACCCCAGAAAATCTAGAATGCTCACAGCTGAGAAGCAGATATTCAGATGGGAACTGCTCAGGATAAGAAAATGAGAGAGACAAAAAATATCTAAGATTTTTAATTATAACAGATCTGAGGATGAAATAGGGGAAAAAAAATAGGCAAATGTCAAAGCAAGATCCTGTTTGAAGTCCCTTGTGACATAGAAGTTGAATTAAAAACAAACACTAGCCCTGGAGTAATTTACATGGGTCTGTAGATATTTTAGTGATTCAAGAGCTGGCAGGACTTGGAAGAGGCCTTTATTTATATATTCTTAATTTATTTTCTGTCTGTGAATGGTGATGTTTCTGCAGCCTCTTCCTCCTAAACTATCAGTCTCTTGGGCTTTTATAACTGCAAAAAATCCAGGTTGCTGGAAGGTATTGAAGTAATAATAATCATCACTGGCTTGTTGTCTGCATGAATTGTTTCATTAGTAATTTCAGTACATCAAGATGCATCACCACTCTTTTTAAAGACTTGAGCACATTTCCAAGTCATGTCTTACAGTGTCTCAGACTTTGAAATAATTGCATTTTCTTTGATCTCTTTGTATTTTGAAACCCCTGATAGAGGCTGGGGAAGGAGCTTGCAGAGGATTTGGCTGCTGTGGTTCCATCTGAGCAGTGCAGTTGGAAGCTCAGTGGCTCTTTCAGAGCCTGAGTCATTAGTCTCTATTAGCTAATGGTCAACTTCTGAAGAATTCTTTTCACCCTAATGAAACTGCAAAAGGGCTTTTTTATTTGTAACAGCCATGGCTTCCTTGTGAAAATTTTGAATCCTGGAACTTTATCCTCATTAACCCACAATTCCCCTTTCTGTGTGTTTTTTTAACTTGCTGGACAAATAACTTTGTTACCTTTGATGTGCCCAAATGAGAGGTTTTGTGGCTGATTGTTTACCCATTCACAGTGTTTTTCATGTCTAAATGTTTCTGGACATCCATCATCATAAAAATTTTGGTGTCAGGATTTGGTACTGCCTGAAAATACTAAATGAGGACTGGGAAAGCTTCTTCAGCGTGCAGGAAATTTTTTGAGTAAGAGAACTACATTTTCTAGCTTCTGATTCTGTTAGATCACTGAAAATTCTTAGACCCTGAAAGACATTTGGATGTGTTGTTTCCAGTGAGAATCAGAGGCATAAACACTTTGAGAATGAGGATTATAATTTTCATAATCAAAACTAATCCTTAAAGCCATCTCCCCTGTTTGGGCAGTGAAGGATATTGCAGCTATTTGACCAGTATCATCTACCCCATAATAGGTAATGGGGCATTTGTGTTTCAGTAATGCCTTTAGAAATATAAATCTCCTAAAAAACGCTCAAAACTTTCAAATGTTCATACCAAGGTGTTTTTAAAAGCAGTTTTTCTGGTGTTTTGTTTTCTTTTAGCTCCCATTGTTCTGGAGTGTCTTGATAACTGCAAGCTGTCAGAAAGCAATCAGATGGTTCTGCGCAAGCTGGGCATGAAGCTGGTCCAGCGACTTGGGCTGACATTTGTGAAACCAAAGGTAGCAAAGTGGAGGTCAGTTTAAAGCTGAAAAGTTAAAAAAAAAGGAAAATCCAAAAGCATAAAACCCACTACAAATACGTAAATCCGTACATTTGCCTTCTGCCCCTCTTAACCTTCCCTTAAAGAAAAAGAAATCCCTGTGGGAATGAACATTATTCCTCATTTGCATTATTTGGAAAAAGGAGGATTCTTCCACTGTATTTAGTTTCCTGTATTTTTTTCCATTTTGGTGCATAAATGAGTGCTGGGACAAGCCAAATCTGACTTTGCACATTGCACAAGCAGAAGCCTGTTCCTATAGAATGCATAACTCACTAAATATGGGAAGATGGCGACCTTTGTACCTGGAGCTGATTTAGTACAATTTTGTAAGAGTGAACATAACTTTTTCCATTACCTGGTCCTACCCTGATTCGATAGAAAGTTCACAGGGGAAAAGTGGTTTGCAATCCCGCTCTGGTTTTGCATATTAGTCAGGTTTTGGTGTCTGGTTTTACCTACTGCCAGAGGGCAAACTCTTTTTTAGATTTCTCGCACTGATATTTTAAAATTGCAGGCTCCCTTGGTGACTATTTTTATTGTATTTATTTTACTGGCTTTTGAGAACATCCTTAGGCATAGAAAATTCTTTTTAGGTGGAGAATGTACCTTGCCCCATGGCAAAAGTCAGTTTAGCATGTAAAGTCTATCTTTTGTAAGAATGCATCTACACCACGGGCTAAATATTCGAGTACAGCTTGGTCAGAAAGTACTAAGCTGGCTTTGAGATTTAAAAAGCAATTTTTAATAAGCTGATTTTATTAAATTTTTAATTTTTTTATTTTTTTTTTTTTTAGTTTTTGGAGAGACTTTTGGGGCATGGGAATTTTGTCTCTCTTTGTTGTTAGCAGTGGAAAATAGGTTATAGTGAAACAGGAAAGGAGGGATAATGAAAAGGAACTATTTGAATAGTCTGGTCTTCTCACCTTGGAAAATAGACAACTGGGTCAGGAGCAAGGAGAATGGGATATTTCTCCTTTTCCTTTAAGGCAGCCACTAAATAACTGGAGAGCTGTGCCCTGGCAGGTGTAGGAAGGTGGCAGACAGACTTTGTGGCAGTGTGTCCCTGCTGCAGCTGGAGGTTAAATCAGAGATCACTGAAGTTGTGTTTGCTCTGCAGGTACCAGCGTGGCTCTCGGTCTCTGGCTGCCAACCTGCAGGCTCAGGGTGCTGCTGTGCAGAGCCAGAAGAGGGAAGTTGCTGCTGTTGAAGCTGATGATGATGATGAGGAATATGACATTCCAGGAGAGATTGAAAATGTTGTAGGTGTGTTAAAGCTGGAGGGAAATTGTTGCAATGCTGCTGTCAGATTATGCCCTTTTCTTTTAAATTTAAATTTTAAATTTATGTACAAACAAAAAATATATATGCATATATATATATATATACACAGTATATTTATATACAAATACATACTCTATAAACCATCTGTTAAACTTTAAAAATTCTCTACAAATCTATTTCTCACATACAGCAAATTAAACATATGTTGGAAAACTATCTGCTTGGGGCTAAAGAAGTTATGTGGATGTCTGTGCTAGTGTGAACAGCTGGAAAGACTCTAAAACTTCAGTCTGTGGAGCTGATTAAAATAGATGGTATTTTGTTAAATGGTTAGGATTTCAGCATCTCAATCAGAAACTCAATACTGGAGCACAGTTTTTCTCAATCAGAAACTTAATACTAGAGCACAACTCCACACAATTTGTTGAACACACTGAAATAGCAATTTTATCCAGTTATATAAAAGAGATGCCCTGAGCCTTTCACAAATTAAATAAAATTCATGATGAAATACAAAACAAAAAAAATATGTCACATGAAAGCTGAAGAATTATGGTTTAATATTTAGACTATGGTAGTATCAAAGGAACAGCATTTATTTCTTAATATGCAGTTGTGTAGCATGTCCTCTGCTAGCTGGCTGGTGGATATTCTGTAAATAAATAGGCAAAAATTGCATCAGAAGACTTTTATAACTGAATAATCTAATGAACCTCTGCAAAAAGCACCATGACCTTCCTTTTCAATCTTTTACAGCACTTAAAATTTCAATCTCTTTCCATAAAAATTTTGACATATTTCTTGGCTTTTAATTTCAAGTCGCACTTGTGTGACAAATAGAATAAATCTAGATACCAAGATTTTTATACAAAGAGGCAAATGAAGTTTGAACATCTTAAGACATTTTTCTGTTGTTAAATAAGAATAATATTTTTTTTCTAATAAAATTATTTGCAGAACAATTGTTGGTTGGCCTGAAAGACAAAGACACCATTGTCAGATGGTCTGCAGCCAAAGGGTAGGTTTGTTATGGTGACTGTAAACAACACATATAAACAATATATAACATGTAAACAGTGTATTTCTGTCTTGTTTACAGCTAAGCTGTAAACAATATAGATATGTAGTGTAATCCATGATTGATAATTTGGGTGTATTGCCAATATTTGCTGTTACTGCAAATGGCTTTAGCACAGCCTGTGGTGGGTGGGTGCACAGACACATTTGTCTCTTGCTGATGAAAACTCAGGTCAGTTTTTAGGGAATTTCAGGTGGCTTTGGAAATAGACATTCTGGGTAAGACAAGATTTGAAGGGTGCAAAGAAACATTTCTTCAAAATGCTTTTTTTCTCTTTCTCTTTTAAAATTCATTTCTGTGGGAGGTTCACTGCTGTGTAATTTTCTTTGAAGTTTGAGATTGTTGTTTAAGGGTATCAGTCTTAGGGCAGTGGAGTGGCATCTTGAAGTCAGGAAGATTCCAGTAACTAATTTTTTCCTGTGATTTACCAATCAACTGTAATACTAATGATCCATTGTATGCTTCTTTCTTTTTCTTCTTCTGTAGAATTGGTAGAATAACTGGAAGACTTCCAAAAGAATTAGCAGATGATGTGATTGGGTCTCTGTTGGACTGTTTTAGGTAAAAATCTTATTTCACACTTTACACACATCTAAAACTTGTCTGCTTGTGGAACGGGGGGACAGCAGTTAGGAAGAAAGGTCTAAAAATCTGTAAATTTTCTTGCTATCCTTCTCTTAGATTTCAAAATCTTTGAAGGCACAGAATAGCTAAGGGTATTCAATAAAGAAATTGTTTCTGATCCATCCTCTTGACCCCATACTAAGGTAATATGCAGGGATTGAAGTTAAATTTAGGAAAGATGAAAAAAATGCTCATTAACTTGCTACTTTAGAGATTCCTGGTGTGCTCAAGGTCATGTCTTGAGTTTAGTGTTCATCCTCAGAAACCCAGTAGAACTGGAAATGATGTTCTGAGGCTCACCAGAGATGAGAAACAATCTCTGTGTGAGGGGAGGCTGAAACATGTAGGGAGAGTGAGGAATAAATAGGGTATACTAGAGATTTATGCACTTGGGAATGGTGTGGATGTGGTTGCTCTCTCGGTTTTGTGTTACTAGAAGCAAACTCAAGCATCAGGTGGCAGGTTTAGAATAAAGACAGTGGTGTTATTCACACAGTTAAACTGTAAAAACTTCTTGCCATAGGACCTTGTGGATAGTGAGAATATTTACCTGAACAAAAAGTGTGCTTCTTGTCTGCAAGTTTCTCCATGATCTGCCAGAGTTTGGAAGTGTTTTGGGGAGTGAATGTGCTGGTTCTTAGACTCTGGCTAAGGGATCTGCTGTTGGCTGTGTCAGAGAGGATTTGGGGCCAGTGGATACTCTGGTTGGGGCACATAGAGCTGTGAGATGTTCTTTTGGTGCACTTTAGTGTTGAATGTCATGGCTTTGCATTCCTGCAGAGCATGTAAAGTCATCAAACAAAAAATTAAACAAGTGTCACGGGCTTTTGTTTAATACCAAATTGCTCATCACAGCTGCATTGAGGACCTGAAATCTAAACGAGTGGTTAGGGCAAGCCAGTAACAAAAAGAGTTTCTTTATGGGCAAGAAATGCTGGTCATGAGCAGTTTGTCACTCAGATGTCCCTGGCTGTAAAAAGTATTTTCACTTTGGTTGTGAGTACAAATAAAGGATGCCAGCTCAAAGGATAACACGTTAGAAAAAAAGAAGGTATAAAGTCTGAAAGACCTGCAAGGAAAGTATCCACTTAAATGATCCCTCACTGTGTTACTGTGATTAATTTAAGAGGTGCTGCTGATCTCAATTATCCCTGGAGCTTCAAAGACCTGTACTCACTGTGTTTTCTTTCCTTGTTTTTCAAGTCATAGGGATGAGTAATTCAGCTAGTAATTGAGTGACCTGCTTTCTTCAGAAACACCTGGGAACAAACGTAGGCAAGGACAGAGAGAACCTCTGTTGGATTCTTTGCAGTAAATATCTAGTGACCAAAAGAGGAATAAATCAGTTGCTCATCAGAGGCACTCTGTTGTACCTCTTGGGATAAGAAGAAAGGATTTGTTCTATGTAGACATAACAAAAGACAAGAGTCAGGGAAGAAATAAGTGATGATTTTTCACAGTGTAGTGAGATTGTCAGCACAGTTCCACTGGGGTATGAGCCTTGTGTTGTTCAACATACACATAAAGAATCCTGGAAAAAAGGGGAATGAGGGGCTGAGGAGACCAGCTGATATTTCAAGTTGATTTAATGTAGTGAGAGCTAAAAGTGACAGGAAGGAAAGTGTTACAGAAGCCCAGGTGAAGTACTATGACAGTAAATGTCATGTAAAATGTAATGTCTAATGCATGCAAACTGATGTACTTGGGGCAAAATGCTGCTCCCTGTCAAAGCCCTGGAAGCCACTGATCTGTCAGAGTGTGTCAGGGGAGCGCTCAGCAGCTGGCAGGGCAGACAAGACAAACGTGATGTTGGAAATTATGAGGAAAGGAAGAGGTAAAACTAAATCACTGAGAAGTGGCTTAACTGGTGGGGCTTTTTGCAGGTGGGAAGGAAAAGTGAGGGATGTGATTTGGTGTATCTCCACTGTAAATAGGCCAGAAGGAGGGAGAGCGAGCGGCTGTTTGCGATTCACTCTCTCCCTGGTGCCAGAGCAGGGAAGCAGCAGGAAGTGCTTTTCCACACAATTATAATTAACCAGTGGAAGTCATTGCCACGGGATGTTATGGGAGCCAAAAGTGTAAAGGGAGTTCAAAAAGGGATTATCCAAATTAATGGAAGAGAGTCCCTTCAGAGGTTATTAAATAATGAAATCCAGCTCCAGCCTCTGGTTGAGCTGTCTCTGTGCTGCTGATTGCCAAAGCCAAGCAAAGGGGGGCAAGGAGGGGATGGGGTCCTGCTTTTCTTTGGCTGAGCACCTGCTCTCAGAGGTGCAATTCAGAGATGGTGTTGGGAGAGATGAAGCTTGGATATGACCTCGCCTGTCTGTCCAGTGTTTTCTTCTCAGATTCCTGCTCCTAGTGTAATACAGAATGAACTCTGTTCAGATTTAATTCTGTAGCCTAGCACCTTTCCTCTTTTCACTCCATTGTCTGCCAGCCCACTAAAAATTATTTACCATTTGGTAAATAAATAAATAAATACATTTGGTAAATAATTTTTTACAGTATTTTGCTGTGTTCACTGCAAGTTTCTCTGGTTTATGTTTTCTAAAGGTGGATAAAATCCACTATTTGCTTACTTCATAAACTCTTGTAATGGGTTTGCTGGGAATTGCCATTTGAACCTCTTTTGCAAGTTGAGGGCTGCATTTGGCACTAAACTCATTAATTATTTTGGTATGTTCTGTAAATCTTTTGCCCATGTACTGGGAAGTTGTTTTCCTTTCTCTATGAGTTTCAGGTATTGAATCTTCTGTACTGAGTTACATTTATTGTTATAAACGAGTTTTTTGCTTATTTAATCATATTTATAGCAGTGTTTATGTTACATAAATGGGAAGGAAAACATGTTCAACTTGTCATTCTTCTATTTTACGAGTCCAGTGGCATCAATAACACACTAAGAACATGCTGGTTTGGATTAGGGGTCTTTTAAAATGTTAGGAATTCACTATAAGAAATGAAATCCTGAGAGGGAGGGCCAGTTTTAACAAAACTTCTCGTTCTGACATTAGTTTCCAGGAAACAGACAATGCATGGCACGGGGGGTGCCTGGCCCTGGCTGAGCTGGGCAGGAGAGGATTGCTGCTCCCTTCCCGAATTTCAGATGGTGAGTTGGACTTGCTGACTGTAAGTTCATGAAATAATTTATATTATTAGGCACCAAATGTGTGGCAATAGACTGGGATTTGCTGATGTGTGTGTGCTGGGTGATGACTGAACTACTGAGTTCTACAGTTAAACGTTTGCCCATGGGGATATTTAAGTACTTCTGTCTAAAGCATTGGCTTGGGTGTGCCTTTTTTTATACTTAATAAATATTTCTTTCCAAAATGGAATTAATTTCTTGGGGTTTTCTTCTTTCTTCTTCCCTCCCATGTTTCTTTGTACACTTGTATAAAACAATTCTGCATGTCTCCATATTGTGTCAGTGTCATTATTTAAGCATAATATATTAAATAATTGATGACTAACTTGCACTTTAAAGCCAGTAGCTTCTGCTGTTTGTTTATGGTTAAATTTCAAAGGCCAGTTTCATGTAATTTATACATGAACTGTTTATGTATTAAATGGGTTTTTGAAATAGCAGGATGGAAAGAAAAAGTACAGGGCAGAGGAATTGTTTCTTTGTGTTCTGTAGTTATCAACATACATTGAATTACAAGATATTAATGTAATTTTGGTCAATGCCATACACAGTGGGAATGACAAAAGCACAGTGTAGCAGTTGACATCCACCCTTGGGTGCTTTTACAGCACTGGCTTGTCCTAGGTGGTTCTTTGGATCCCATCTGGTGCTTCTGTGTTCACTAGAGAAGTTGAACACTAAATTTAATGTTTCAAAGCTGGTGTTTCATACTAGTAAGCCAGGGTGCTAAATCTTTTCTAGTTTGAAGATGTGCTGTCAAATGTGGCATTTAATACAGTTTATTATTCTGTCTCCATGGAAGGAGTTCATGTCCATTATGGCATCTGCTGCATGTGAGAAAGTTTGTGCAGTGAGCCTTCAGTTGGTTTTGCTTTTTTCATTACTTTTGCCCTTGCATGATAAAGGTGAAACAATTAAAAAGCTTCCAGCTTACAGCTGGGGAATCATGAAAGGAAAATCCTCCAAAGGTAAATCTGTACTTCAGTTCTGACAAAACCAAAACTGTACACCTCTGTCAGGGAATCTGGATAACCTCATGACACAGATTTATATTTAATTTGAACAGGGCAGATGAGGTACACTTCACCACTGGAGCTGGCTTTTATAAATAATATTTGTATGGAGATGGGGGAGAATAAATCCTTGAATTCTAAGGAAGAAACCCAAAAAAGTTTTTCTTCCTTCACTTTAGAGAAACTCAAATTATCAAGTAAAGAGATACATGAGATTTTTTTTAAAGTTGTGGATAATAGTAACTGAAGCTTTCTGCTTTCAGAGATGAGTGGGGCACATAGTGTGAAGAGTGGCAGTGGAGACACATGACTCTGTAATTTCATGTTTGGAAATTAGGGATTTAGCAGCATCTGACCCTAAGATTGAAGCTTTAATCTTGGGCTAGAAAGCAGCTCTTTCTCTTTGCTCAATCACGTGCTGATGTACAGCTCAGTACCTCACACTGACTTATGCCCTGCTGTTGGCATTTCAGTTAATTTGGCTTCTTCTGTTACTGCATTGCCTTTTTTCAAACTCACATTCATATTCTTGCCTTTTGGTAATGTAAGAGAAGCTTTTCTCTATGAAGGATTAAATTAAAGATCAGTGTATCTCTTTTTGTTCCTTACCTCAGAAACTGAAGATCTGTCCTTATTATTTAATTAATGAACTTGTTACAATGCTCTGAGTTGTTGGCTCAAAGCAGCACAGCACAGAGCATGAGTTAAAAAAATTCTGGGAGTTCTGTATTGTGCTGAATGCAGCTCCACTTCCTTAAGTAGGTTTACACCTATTAGTGGTGTTCAGACAGGTGAGGATGCCCCTCACCTGAGTAATGATCAATGAGAAATGTATACCTGTGGTTTTGTGGGAATAATGCTTGTTCTGGGTTTGTTCTCCTTACACTGTGCAAATTTACACAAGGATCAGCCTTATTTTAGTTGAACTTTTGCAGCAGTTTGGACAAGCTGGACAGCAGCTTTAAGGCAGAGGGAATTCTGAGCTTCGTTACTTGGAATTAAAAGTAAGGATGAATTAACCTGTGTAACGTATTTCCATCACTGAAGAAAGTTCCTTTCCTTTGGAATTATTTGGAATTGATACGGTCCCAAAATTCTGCTTGCCGGTTAAAAATTTAGCTAGCAACTTCTTGCTAACTGTTCTTCAATAGAGATAGTGTAGTAAATGTATTTGTGTTCATTAATGACTTTCCATATATTGTAAGTACAGATCACAAGATTTATTTGAAAAATTGCCAGTTTATATACACAGATATAGAAGTAGGAAATAGTTCTATGACTGTATGTAGAAGGACACAGAAACTGATAGTGAGTGATAACACGTACTGAAACAAGACCTTCACCAGGAGAGTTTGCCTCAGGTGAAATAAATTATATAAATAACTTTTTAGGCCTGGAGTTTGAAAGCTGCCCAGTGTCTGTCTGACTTCATCACAGCAGGCACCTGGATTGCTTAGTTCTTCATATTTTCAGTGTTGTTTTCATAGCCATTTACTTAAAGTTGAACATAAACTGCATTTATTAAACATGTGCAGGCTTTCTTTGGTTTGACTTGAATCTTGGTCTCAGTTAGTGCGAGAAGAGGTCACTTACACAGGGTTTGGGGCAGTTTATTTAAAGTGGCATCTGCCTCTGAGTGACTAAAATGGGTCTGTTCTCTCTTAGGGCAGAATGACAAAGTGCATCCATACACAGAGCAGTTTTTACAGAGTATTCTAGAAGGCCAGTTTTAATCTTAAGCTTGTTTAAACTACTGCACAGTGACATAAAAAGGTTTTCAAAGGAAAAAAAAAAGACCCCCAAACCCCCCTGTTAGATGAAGTTAAGGCTGAAAAAAGACTATGACAGTATGTTATTGAGCAATATTGTTTCTAGAGCTTAAACGTCTTTTAAGAAAAGAAGTTGGAAAAGTTATTTTACATCATACAATTGCAAAAACCCCTTAAAGATCCATCTAATTTACTTTGGCTTTAGTAACGAATGCAAAAATTCACTCATCAAAACCTGAGCTTGTACAAGGCAAAGTTCAATTACTTAAAAATATTAATATAAAATTATGAACATTATTTACAATGGAGAGATTGAACGTATCTTGTCATGGGCCAAGCCCAAAGAGTGAGGGTTTGTAGAAATTTCACGATGATGCTGGTAACCAGAAACTCACTGGAAGGAGGAGAATTAGGACACTCTTGTTCTCTTCCTTAAAGTGAAGACTCTGCTGCAGTCATTGGGCCTGACCCTCTTAGCACCTTGCTGGGATTTCGTGGATTCTTTTTGGTTTGTCCTTTTTTGTCCTTTCCCCTTTGGGTTGCACTGAGTATCCTGAGCGTCGGCCGCGGCGGCCGCGGGCTCTGCGGCCGCGCCGTGCCCGTCCTGCGCGCCGTGCCCGTCGCCGTCCAGCCGGGCCGTGCCGGGGCTGTAGGCGGCCAGCTGGCACAGAGCCACGGCCGCCGTCTGCTTCTGCTCGTCACAGCTCTCCATGAGCCCCAAGTCTGCAGCCTCACCACGCTGGGCTGCGAAGGGTTTGTCACAGGCGCCGCTGCTGGGGGTCTTGGGGACGCACGGCTCCGCTCCGGGGCTCTCCTTGTCGGCGTTCGGAGGAGCGGCGGCGGCGCTGTCGTGGGATGGGCTGTGGAAGGACGTTTTCAGGCTGGCTGTGTTACAGGAATCCTTCACCGAGAGGTTCAGGGGCATGTCCTGCATTTCCAGGAAGCTCTGCCTGTCTGTTTTGGATGGGGTTTTGTACGTGTGCTCATGAGTAGGTCCTGTGCTTGTGTCGGGCTTTTTTGAAAGATTGAGGGGACCTATTCCTGTGTCTTCTTCCGTCTTGGACAGCGAGCCTGCGTTGTTCTGACCGTCGGTCTGTGCGTGTGAGTCTTCATCAGTGACGTTGATGCTGAAAGAAACAAGGAGAAAAGAGAATTTACTATCAATTGCTCTTTTAAGCTGGGGCTGAGGAAGTGGGCAGGAAGAAAAAAATCTAGACTTCTAGGCTAAAAGTCCAACAGTTTGGTTGTTTCTCCTTTAAATCTCCCAAGTCCCTTTCACAATACCCATCACTGTAATAAAAGTAATTCCCTGAAGTACTCAAACCCATTGGAAGCACACAAACACAGTGGAAATTCCTGCTACGTTTAAGGAGAATGAACGGTCTGCTCACTGTAGCACCTGTGTGCTTTGCACAGTTAGTACAGAACATATTAACTCATTGCTGTAAATCTAAATATATCCAACAGGCATTGCATGAAATGTGCCCATCTGTCCTTGCGTGTCCCTGGTAAACCTGACAAGAATTTGCAAAGTGTTATTTTACCTGTTAGGAGAATCCCCTCTCTCCTGCTGTGCCTGTACGCCTTGAAGGGAAGGTGGTTGGTCCGTGCTTTTTCTCACAGGTCTGAAGGCTGTGAAGTTTTCTTCTGATTGGTCATACTTGCCCAGGGATGTGGAGGATGACTTGTTGGAGAGGTCAAACAAACCCTCACACGTGTGGCTTGTCTGGGTGAAGTTGGTGGGGCTGGGTCTGCCGGGGGAGCCTGTTGCCGCGCTTCCCGCGAGGGGGCTCATTTTGGCATTCTCTCTTTCATTTTGGTCATCCTTAGCGTTACCTTTGGCATGCAATAATGTCATTTCTTTTTCATAATCTGCTTGTTTTTTATGTGAACTTAGAGGGTACTGTTGGGAAGGGCTTAAAGAAGCTGGGTACAGCAAGGTAGTTTCTTCCATCAGATGAGAGTTTTGATCCCTGTTAATACCAGCTACATGTGAAAATCTGTAAAATGGAGGATCTGTTGGCCTGCAAAATCCATAAGGTATCGGTGGAGTGGAGTGGTACTGTTGGAACAATCGATAGTGTTCATATGCTGATGGATTTAGGGGTTTTGGAAGTGGCCCAGGGTGGGGAAGAAAGTGTCTTTGATCTTGTGTTCCATAGACAGAGAGAGCGGAGCTTTCACACTCTGAGCTACCTGGGAGCAGGTAAGGGGTGTAGATAGCAAGGCGGTGCTCATAGAAATGGGGTGAGTACTCCGGAATCATTGGTTGCATGTAAGGTGAAATGGAGCCAAAGCCTTTCGTGGGAGCAACTTTATGTGGAAATTCTGGAAGGAAAGAACCTGCCTTCCACGGGTGAGCTGGTGCATGAAACGCAGACTTGGTGTGGAAAGGAGAACTTTTGTTAGAGAGGGAGAGGATTTCAGATGCCTCACTGATTTCTGGGCCTTTGCTGTCTCGGTGTTCTCCGACGGGAACGAAGGCCGAGGGCCTGACCATGCCCTCCATCAGAGGCTGCACGCTGATGGCACCTTCTGCTGCAGAGCTGGAAGGGCTTAATTCCTTTGGAATCGCAGCTTTCTGTCCTTGGATTGCGGCGTTTGTTGCCTGGTTTTGTAACTCAACGTTTTCCTTGGCATCTTCTTTTGTAAAAGGATATTGAGGCTTTGAATCGAGGCTTGACAGTCCATTTGTGACAGATTTAGAGGAAGTTGGTTTGATGGTAGATTCGAGCTGGTTGATCTGTTTGGGCTCCAGGGAACTGCCCTTTGGACACTTGATGACGCGATCCTGCTCCGACACCAAAGTGATGGAGTTTTTGCAGAGGCCATACTTCATGTGGTTAAAGAGATGGGATTTCTCATTGCAAGTGAAGGGGCACTGGAAGCACTTGTACTTGAATGGCTTTCCTGGTGGTCTTGGGATGTAATGAGGCTTCTTGGGTTTACGTTCTTTGAGGAGACTCATTTTTTTTTCTGCTTTAAACAATTAAATGTAATGGTTCTTTATAAAAACTTTCTTGTGGTTGGCTTCCCTCAGTTTTAGCCTCGTGATGTTTCCGGTTTTTCAGGTTTCTAGAATCCTTCTTCCCAGGTGAGGAGAAGCAGCCAGCTCCAGTGGTGTCTCAGGGAAGAGGGTGCCGGAAAACAAGGCTTTTGCCACTGGTAGTGCAGGAACTGAAACACAAAGTTTAAAATGAGCTGTAGTGGAACATTGGAACTAAACACAAAGTAGTGCCTTAAGAGCATTCCCCCTCATGCTGCATATGTTGTGTTATTTGGGTTTGTTAAAACAGGAAAAAAAAGCTGGATGTCAGGCTGGAGTTAGATGGGCATTGACCTTTGGGTTCCTCCCGCACCCAAACACAGTCACACAAGTGGCCTAATTTCCAGCAGCAGCACTTGTCACCTGCCTGTGCTGCTGGCTTGGGGGAGTTCTCTTTGAAAGCTGGAGGAACATTCATTGAGAAGATGAAAGTAGAAATCCAGGCGGAGCTGTTGAGAGAGGAGTGGAGTGGGTGGGATGGGAAGAGGCAGGTCCCGGCAGGGGCTGGATGTGGGGCGAGCCTGTCGGGCCGGTCCGGGAGAGCGAGGAGGGAATTTCCTGCTGTGGTGACACAAGGGTGGGGTGGACGGGTCGCTCTTGGGCGGCTGACTGGGCTCTTTCTGAGACTGACCAACCCCTCTCTTCACTGGTGTGGCGTTTCCCAACAGCCCAATCTCAATGGATACCTCAAAAGTGCCCAATCTCTCGAAGGATAAAACCACACCGATTTTCTTCCTCTTCCTAATTCAATTAAGAGAAACGAGCGCTGCAGTGTCTGACTAATGGAATCCTCTGCCTGATAAACACATCTCCCATCCTCCTGCTGCCTTGCTCCTCACAGATTGCACATGGTTAACACGGGCACCCGAGTGTATTAACTCAGGGGAAAAAAGTGTCTGACAGTAATTGATTTATAGGGGCAGGATCTATCTGCCTTTCATTGGAAAAACGAAGGTTGTGGATACTTTATCCAGCCCAGTGATTCGCTGGGTAGATAAGTCGGGAGGGCTTGTACCGGCTTGTTCCATTATGTTCACTGATTCTGAAGGCGTGAGAAACTCTCAGAGTCAAGTTCTCATGATTTTATAGGATGTGTTATGGCAGAGATCTAAAAACTGATGATTTCATCATGAACTACAAGCATCATTATCAAAATGATGACTGTTGCAAAACCACGTACTGTATCTATTGTGTTACCCGAAACTACAGGAATACTAATTGGAAGAGTGACGAGATAGCTCCATTTTTTTTTTAAAAAAAAAAAGCTTTTTTAGCTTTTTTAGAAGTTTGAATTAGTAGTATTAAAGTACTAAGTTTATGAAAAGAATTGCTGGTAATTATGTGCTGTGAGATTTTAGTTCAAGTAGAGATGTTTTGCATTTCTTAAATCAGAGATTATTTAACAGAAAATGACAGGCAACACATGATGAAAACTGAAGGGAAAGCTACAGAATTGCTGCTTGGCTCATCAGGTATAGTAATTCTAGCAAATTGTATTAAATGTTGTTTCTGATGTCATAGAAATATTAATTTTGTTAAAATAGTTATTGTGAAGGCACCCTTAAAAATGCAAAGCTTCTCTTCAAGTAGAAAAAAGTAATCAAGCTTTTTCCTAAAATTAACAAGTGATTAAATGTGCTTCAGATTAATGAAAAAGGAATTTCTAAAGAAGTAGCTTTTTGTTTTTCAGGTTTTAATGAGGTTGTTTGAGTTGGATACTGATACTGTAAGAGTAACAAGGATAAATACATTATCATGTTAAAGTCTCATAATTGGAGTATGGCTGAAATGGTAGTCCAATAAATTTATAAAAAATAGATAGTGTATATTAAAATATTTTAAATAACATTAGCTAGAAATCCTTTGAAATATTAAAAATAATATTTTTACATAAAAAAATAAGTAAATGAAATATTGAGACATAGGAGGAGAGGTTGAGATAGGGAACTGGACTCTTTCTTCTGCCTTAAGTGAGCTTGTTGCACTTATTTTTAACGAATGATGTGTAACTAGCATGGAAAGTTTGTAATACACTGGGTCAAGTCAGTTTGTACCTGTTATTCTTTATATCTTCTTGGAAGTGCTTGTACTAATTATTCTTGAAAAAAGATATTGTTGTCAAAACTGCATTGCTCTCTTAGGTGAAGCATTTATGATAAGGTCCGAATCTGCATTCAGGTGCAGCATTTATAATAAAGGGATGGTAATTAGATTTCCTTGTTCTTCCAGCTTTCCTTTGCTTCATAATGAAAATTCCTGTGTGTCCTGTCCTCCCCCCTCTGACTTTGTACTTGGTATTTAACTTTGATTCAAGTTATTCCTGTTGGACAGAGTATTAACTATCATTTCTTAACAAGATAAAATGCGTTGTTGCAGTTTTAATGTTAGAAATTTCAAGCCTTGGAGCTCCTCTGCCGTGGGTACAGAAGGAGAGCATTCCAACAGCTTTTTATTTCTTTCTATTTAATTTGTTTTGATGGCTCCAGAACCTGCTGCTCTGACTTGGGAGGTGCAGAGAGCAGCTCATTTTAAAGGGTGTTTACCTTTCCTAAACTTAGGTCAGTGCCAGCCAGGCGAATGTTTTCTTTCTCTCTTTTACTATTTAATCCCTTTTTTTCTCATGGTTTAAAAATGCCAGTAATAAAATATTTCTAAAGTTAGGCAAGTAGGATAATTCTTCGTCTGGTCCCTAATTCACAAAAGTGTCTGGCAGAGAGACATAGTTTAGTATTAAAAAACATTAAAACTTTTTGATCACACAGTCAAAAAGGACATTAATAGTTTAAAATAGGTGTAACAAATTAAAACTGTCCCTATATAAATAATGTTACTTACATCTGTACAATGTATGTTTTGTGCTGCCAAAGTTAGAATTTAGTATTGGAAAGAAAATATCAAAATAAGTAGTTGCTTTTTCCTTTAACTTCAATGCCATCACTTGTGATATCTTTTAAAAAGGGGGGAAAAAATCTTCAACAGCAGGATAATTTTTACATAACTTTGTTTTTTTAGATTGAGAATTTATTTCCTGTAGAAATGCAATTGGTTCTATATTATTATAATTCTCTAGTTTTGAAATGCAGTAGTGTTATTTATTTATATTTTTATTGAAAACAAGTTATTCAGATAATCTTGATTAAACTTGAGGTTATCTTAGTTGTTTGTTTTTGGCACTAGTAACCTCCTCATGGCTTTCGAACCTGTCGCCCTTTCCAGCCTGAGACAGATTGCTCCAAGTTTCCTTCCTTCTATTTTTAAAAGCAGCTTGTTGCTCCCTCCTTGCCTTTAACCTGTTGGCAGGTTCAGAAAACAGGAATGTAGTTGAACATTGTGTGTAAATATATAAACAAAAAATGTCCATGGGGATAAGTGTATACACACATATGCACATGTGTATTCATACACACACATAGATACGTGCATATAGATCTGTCCAGGTTGTTTTTTTAGGGTTTTAAGTAGTTTAAATTGTTTAAGATGCCCAGTTGATCAAAGAGGAAATTTCAAAATGTCTTTTATTACAAGCAGGGACAGTAATTACATTTCTTTTTAGGACACTGCTTCAGCAAAGTACGTAACAGCTGCTCATGCCCACCCCATTATTATTGCAGGCTCCTTCTGGTGATGTGGATCTCTCTGACCAGGAGGACTCACTGGGGTGGAACATTTTGAAGGACATGCTATAATTAAAATATTGTGATGTGGCATTATTGCATAACCCAAGGACATGCCATTGTCACCTACCCAGGGTGTTGCAAGAACAAGATTTGTGAGTTTTATTCTAGCTGAGATTTTTCCAGCGATTAACCACCCCTCCCTTCTAAACTTCCAGGTCCTTGAAACTGAAAGATAAATTTTAACACAATTGATTGTTAATTAGGAGGAAACAGGGGTGAGAGGGGTGGGCTGGGAGGGCAGTGTGTGTGTGAGGTGCAGACCCACGGGAACTGCTCTGTGTGTGTGTGTCCGTGTGCGAGAGGAAGCTCCGAAACACACATTAAACGACTTGCTTAGGCAGCGTGGATAGGAAATAAAAATCTTTCTACATGCCAAGTTAATAAATCAATGTCTTAATACACTCTAATTGACTAGAAAATAGAAAACAATCAGATTTTCTGCTAAATTTCCAGAAGGTGGAAAAATTAATAAATCAAAGCTGGAGCACATTATTTTCATACAGGCTTTTCAGATGAACCTGACACGACTCTAGGAAGCAGAGCTGGCAGAGCTAACACAATAATTTTAAGTAATACAGCTTTTTGTCATACTTCAATATATTAACTCCCTGAATAAAAGAAAAAAAATAAGGTGCTGAAAACCCTTTGCACCAACAAGAGTTAATGATTGTAAAAACTTGCAAGAGTCAGATTTTCTCTCAGACTGAAATATTCCCCTCTCCTATTGAAACTTTCTACTGAAAGCTGAGACTGGTGCCGTGAATGCACCTGCTGGAGTAACCCTGGCTGCTGGGACAGCTGGGAACTGAGCACCTCAGATTTCCTCCTTAATATGAGCAGGTTTTATTGAAAGAAGTGCTCTAAAGCAGAGTACTCACCGGGCACTGGGGTGTCCGAGAGCCGCCGGGCGGGCGCTGAGCCGGAGCTGTCACTGCTGGGAGAGCAGTACCTGTTCTCTGCCTGAGCCCTGAGTGAAACTGCAGGAGGCTGTTCCAGGGGAGGGACCTGAGCGTGTAGGAGTTGAGCCCTCGGGGTGTAGAGATGCACCTGATATTACTCCAGCCTGCAGCTACGATTCATTTGTTTGCGTCCACTGCTCTCATTGAGCATTACCTCAGCATCTCCCATCGAAGGAAGGCAGCTCCCGTCGCTCCGTGCCCTCCAACAACCAAGTTTTGCTCTCAGCTCTGGTGGCTGTTCCTTTTGCAGTGTGGGGTCAGAAGTGGCTTAGTTAACACTGAGGATATTTAAATTTTGCACAAATGACTCGTGGGCAGCAGAACTGACTGTACGCAGGGGGTAGCAAAGCTTAGAAACCAATTTTGCTCGTTTAATAGAGACTGATTTTTTTTTATTGAATGCCTTTGTAGCTTTAATATTCTTGCTCTTTTTCTGTTTTCCTCCCCCCTCTTCATTTTTATTTAAATTTTTGTCCTTCATGAGTCTCCTTTCTGAAGGCGGGACTGAACTAACTCCAAGCTTGCTTGCCACAGGAACCTGCCAAAGCTTGTCTATAATCGACAGCCAAATGTACAGGTCCTGGAAAGGGAAAGGAGTCACTGCAGGGAGGATTGATTGTCATGGCTCTGTGTTTGCTCAGGACCTGTGAAATCCAACAGTGAAATGGGGAAGTCAACTGCTCACCCACTGCTAAATGTTGGGGCTGGCTTTTAGTTGTGTTTTTTGTTAGAGTTTGTAAATGACAAATTTCTGGGTGCATGTGCCAGTCACTGGTGACATGGCTGAGCTGCTCAATGAAATGATTTCCTCTCGCACACAGGCTGGCACAAGGAAAATATTTTGATACTTGTAGCTCTGTCTAAAAACCACTCCTGTTAATGCATAAGCAAAGGGGCTTTTGGCTACTAATTCCAATGTTCCAGAGATGTTAAAACTTCTATTCAAAACTGAACATGAGAACCTTCTTATTTTACCCACTACTGTGTAGATAAGACAGCTGCAAATTACTGAAACTTTAAATGTA
Source organism: Urocynchramus pylzowi (assembly GCA_013397555.1). NCBI lineage: Eukaryota > Metazoa > Chordata > Aves > Passeriformes > Fringillidae > Urocynchramus > Urocynchramus pylzowi. The sequence goes on along the minus strand of VZRH01001647.1, from coordinate 149,589 downwards.
GGATGGATTTTATAGTTAGCTAAAGTAAGATTTTTTGGAATGAAAATTATTAAGGAAATTGTCAGGACAAAACCTGTTTAGAAAGTGGATTAAAAAAACTTTCAAAAGTTGTTTGAAAATCAGTCTTTTAAGACACTTTAAAGCAATGTCTTAAAAATAATTTAAAGGTGTTGCCTTTGGTTTGGTAGAATTATTTGCAGACATCTACTTCCCTTTGTGGGTATGCAGGTCACCATGCGTCCTCTTGCTGGGCTGGTGTAACTTTTTAAAAAAAAAATCAAATTATAAGCAATCACTAATTTTAAGGCAGAAGAGTGGCTTTTGTGGTATGTTTTATTTTTTCCCTTAGCTATTTTTTTATTATTATGTTTCTTTAATGCAGTGTAGCAGTATAAAAGGTGTAATATTACTGTCACATTACTCTCTAGTTGTTTGTAAATCCTTTGGATTAAGTTGGGATAAATTCTTCTATTTAGTTATAAAATATTTTGAATAAAAATTTGTGTATTAGAAATTTTTAAGGGAAAAAGGGAAAAAGACTGTATTCAGTCTGGGAAAATATTTCAATTTGTGGCATGTAGAGAAAGCTGTTGGACTCCCTCAGTAGAGCTGACTGAACTGGCATAACAGTCAGTCAGAACTGGAACTTTGATTTTATTTTTTTTAACTTCTCCCCATTGCCTGACCTTGTATTTGGAGGGGAGATGTGATGTCCAGTTGCTGCACTGACCCACAGAAAATGTTTTAAACCCATCTGCTTCCTGGAAGTGCTGTTAGCAGGCAGGTCAGTGAAATCTGCTGCAAGTGAAGTAGAACTGGAAGAAAAAGAACAGCCATGTAAATTCTCCTGCTTGGGGCTTGGATGATATTAAAAACCCAGATCTGGGGGAGAAGATTCGTTGGTGGACCCCAGGACCATGAGAACTCCTGTTTGTGCAGACTTGTAGAAATACTAAATCATGATTGCAGTGTTGTTGTTTCCACAGTTATTTTAAACTCATTTGATCACGTCCTGTCCTATCAGTGACCCCAGTCCCCTGTTGGTAGCACCTTTTTCATTTACCTGAGCACAGGTCAGATTAACTAAGAGCACTAGGACTAATACAGTAAAATTTGTATTTATTGATATGTTTCTGCCACGTTGCCTTTTCTAAAAAATGTGTTTATTTTTATTTCTCTGTGGGGTTGAAGCTTTGGGCTTTTATCTTCTTTGGTGTAGAATATACTTCTTTATTCTAGGTTCTTTTTAAAATTCAGTATTAAATAAGTGTTGTTTAGCTGTAGCTGAATTTCATGGATTTAATTACTGTAGAATAATTCTGTTATTCTCTAAATGTTACAAACTTCCTTGGATGTGCTTTTATATGAATTTTTTTGCTCAGCTTTAGCACTAAACAGAAAGCAAAATGTCAGTTGCAGAAACTCTGTGTCCAGCTGGGGTGAACTTACCCTGATCTGGGTACACCTGTCATCTCAGTTCTGTTTTCCCCTTCAGAATCCATTCCCTGGATGTATCAGTGTGTGCCAGGTGTTGCTCCAGTCACTTATCACCTCCACATTAATCAGAGAGTTCTTGCCCTTCTGCTCTGATGCCAGGACTGGCCCTGCTGGTTGCCCTCAGGACTCCAGTGCTGCTCCCAGAGGATGGCCACTGGTTTTCCATCACCAGTAATTTTTCCAGGTCTTTGCAGAGGGGCCTTACCAATCTGTGAGCTCATTAGTTATTCCAGGAGAGCAGTATGATCCCAGGTAAATGTGGATACTGGTGTGTGGCAGCAGCTCTCTGACCACAGAGAGCAGGCACAGACTTTCCCAGAAAAATCCTAGGAAACTGTGAGAAGCTGTGAAAAACTTGGAAGGAAGAATTCAAGCAATTATTAGCTCTCTTTCTATAACCATTGTTTATAGATATAGTTCTCCAGAGTGTACTATTAATAGTTCAGCAATAGTGTGAAAAGTTTTCACTTTCAAACCAATCAAGTCTTTAAGTCCACCATTATTTCTATAAAAACTAAAAATTTCAAATAATAAAATATCTTTTCATACCTTCTAAATCATAAAGTCAATACTAATTATTACCCAACTAAAAACCTACTACCACACTGGTGCACATGGAGCTGGTGAAGCTTAGCTTCCCACATCCAGGAAATGCCTTGGAACTGCAATGTTCACCTGTGTCACCTTAGTTGTGTCTGCATTTGTGGCTTTGAGCTAAGAAAGTCCTTTTTTTCTCTCTGGAATCACTGGAACCGAAGTTATTGAAGGATTTGTAAATCCTTTGGATTAAGATGGGATAAATTCTTCCATTTAGTTGTAAAATATTTTGAATCCAAATTTGTGTATTAGAAATTTCTAAGGGAAAAAGGGCTCTCAGCATCAGCATGTTTGGGCTGGGTTGTTCCACTCCATTCCCAGAAGGGGGCAAATGGATGTGAATGCAATTGCTGGAACTCACACCGTGCCCCGAAACATGACGTGATTCTCCTACAATATTCTCATAATTATTTTTTTTCTATCCCATATGAATAGTTATTAGTCTTAATGCTTTTTGAATAACACCTTTGAAATATTCCTTTGTTTCTCCTAACAATCCAGTCCCTGACTCCAGAGATAGGTCTGGGCAGATTGCTGTGCTGGGGCTTGGGAGCCACTTGTTCAGGATTACTGGAGCAAATTACTTGTATGGGAAAAGAATAAAAGCTCAGCAGTTAATAGCAACTGCAGATCCCATTTTTAGATATTTATTGTGGCCTGTGCTGTTTGATCTGGAGCTAGGATGATCTTTCTTTGGGTTCCCATCCTCGCCCTTGGGCAGTGAAACATCTTGGGGGAAGTGGGAAACAGCAGGAATTGGGACTGTAGGCAAAGGGATGAACTGTTTCTAAGGGAGGGGTTTTTATGGTGACTCTTTTCCCTGTCAGTCATTCTCACAGGGAGGCAAAATGCACCTTCAGCTTCTGCTTGATGCTCTGCTTACAGTTCTCTTTCCAAATGTATTCTTTTAAAAGTGTTTTTTGTGCCAAATATTTTTTCCTTTTCTGCTTTAGTTTCAAATCTTACACCAGAGATTCTGAGCCAGTTTTCTTGCTTCTATGATAGTTTTTCTGATAGAATCCAGCAGCAGGACCTGAGTTGTGCCATGTGCAGTTCCAGGGTGTATAAACTCATTTTTCTTTGAGCCATACCTGGCATGGGGCTGCTGTGATACTGCTCTCATCAGGGAGCAGGGAGGCATAGAACAAATAGACTCAACATACTTTTAGTTTTCAGTTGTTTTCTGAAACATGTCAAATTTTATAAATATTTATATGATTAATATATGTTGTTTAGTATTTCAATACATTTTTAAAGTGGGGAATATAAACCAACAAATACAACCTGATGTTTTATTTTGTTTCATTGAAAAATACTGATGCTGCAGCTTGGCTGTTATGTTTTGCATTCAAAGTTACATGTCACTATTCAGCTGTAAAATTTCAGCTGTTATTAGAGGGGATCATGCAGCTTAATTTGCATGTGGGAGAAACCTTTTTAGCAAAATAGCCTGAAGTTAACTAAAATCTCATGATCTGATGATGGATTTGTGTGCCATTTTACATTTGGAATTGCAGCACCCCAAAACTAAATATTCCTTACACTTGAACCAAAAACTTGCATTTCAATGTGGTTTCAGTATGATTTCACAGTTTTTTGGTTTTTTTTTTGTGCTGCATTTGTGGTTTTGTAGGCTTCAGACTATTATTTATAGGGTTTTTTTTTATTTAATTGGGTGGGGATAAATACTAAACAAACAAGAGAATCCTAGTTTACTTGAATTTCTGGTTTGCTTGTGAAAGGACGTTATTAAAATTTCTCTTGATGACAGCACAGTATAAACTTTCTAGCTAATAAGGTGTGTCATGTAGAGGAACATGAACCTTCCTGGGTGTTCTTAACGTCTTGGTGGTGAGCTGAAGAATGTTCTGGTGTCACTCTCAAGGACTTGCTGAGCTCTGAGTAGTCCCAGTCTCAAATATAAACCATATTAGTGTTTCACCAGGAAAAAATGCTCCCTGTGCATTATGTGATCCTGTTTCTGCTATAAAATCAAGTTTGTGTAAAGTGAAGGTTGAAAACATTTGCATCACCGAGGAGTAAGAAAAGGAAGCCAGGGAAAGCAGATTGGAAGAGCCCTGTGGTTACACTTTCAGTGAATTTGTGCTTATTTTGGGAGGATTCCAGCAAGGAAGACGTTACTTTTAATCTTCCTGCTTTCTTAAATACCCATAGCCATTCACAGGGAATAGACTGGGATAGTCCAACAGTCCCTTGCTCCTTTTTCAACTGTGGCAACAATAAAATCAGCATTTGAATAGAAGGAAATAATACTGATGGGATAATGGAAGATTCAGGAGTCTGGTACTGGTGGGTCGATACAACTGATCTGAATCTGGAATTTGAATTTTTTTTTAATGTCAGAATAAATGAAAAGTAGTAATAAAGAGTGAAAAATGTGCAGAACCAGCCTTAACTTCTTCAGTTCATAAGCTACCTTCAGAATAAAAGGAGCATCAAAAAACTGTAAGAATAGGGAGTGTTGAAGTTCTGTTAGTGAGGGACCCAGGACACATTTGAGAAGGGACTTGGCAGGTTATGATATCATGGGATTCCATGACAAAATCATGGTGTTTTTACATTTTCAGAGAGGTCACACACAATTCTACCAGTATCCAAAAAAGAGCCTGGCTTAGGGACATATTTGTGAATTATTTCTGCTGAATGGTAAGCTCTTGGTTTAAATAGGAAACACAGGTTCTCTCAGTTGATGTTTGCTCTCTGTTTTAAAGATATCCCATTGTCAAGAGTATTTTTGGTGAAAAGTTGTTGGGATTTTTTTTTGATTGAAATGAAGTCTCTGGTGCTGTCAGAGGGTTTCAAATGGACTCAGCCAGTCTCAATAGCAGATGCTACAGCTTTGAATGAGTATCTGTGTACATGTGACTGCTGTATCTGTGATTTTAAAATTCCTCAGCTTTTGGTGCCTTGTTGGTTTTCTACCTTTCAACCTTTTCAACCTTGTTGATTTTCTGTTGTTAATTTTTTCTTGTTAATTTGGTTAGAATGGATATGTGCTCTGGGGCAGTACCCAGTTGTCTGTTCCTGGTACAGAGAAGGCTCAATCATGTGCTGTTAGGGAGAAAAGATTGGATTCCTGTGTATTTTGTCTTTTTATCTGAGAGCAGAGGGAATGGTGCTTACTGATAATTATATATAACTAGATATACTTTAAAAAACACTGAAAGTCTCCTTTGTCTAGAAAAACTCTACACACAGTGGACACAAGGGGTGTTTTTGCTTGTCTAATCTCACTGGGCCATTCATGAAAAAAAAAAAACCCAAAGGTAAACTGCTTTCCAATGTATTTTAGGAGGAGGTTTAACTGAGACCAGGATTTGAATAGTCTTATGGAAATGTATTATGTAGCTTGTTAAACTTATTTACATTCTCAGTTTTTAAGGATTGCCTTCTGTGTTTCATATTCCAGAGTCATAAGTTGTTTGTTATGGATTTGCAGCAGCCAAGGGTTGGAGGAAAGGGAGGATGCATCAAGAAGTTAGATTTCTGCACTGTGTTGGTCTGTTCTGTAGTGGTGGTTAATTGTGAGACTTTTGGCAAAATTCCAGGTGCTTTTCATCAGAGATACAGGAAGACATGGGGAAAAAAAAAAAAAATCTACCTGTCTTAGGTGGACTCTTTAGAAAATTGAGAACACCCAAACCTGTAAGGCTGGTTACGAAGGAATTCCTTCTCTCTAACACCCAGGTGAACTTTAAAAGTGATGCATGGTCTTGAAAAGAGCCTTTTAAAAAGTTATAATGCCTATGTCACCGTAATAGTTTTCAAATTAGCAAGGAAGCATTATAAATAGTGCAGATTTATTTTTATTTTTTTTTCAGTAGCCAGCAGGTATGAGCAGGAAGAAATGCTGTGTCTGGAGCTGCAGCAGGAAAGGTCCCTCCCCCAGCACCACTGGGAGATGGGGTAAACATTGAGCAGGGAATAAATGACAATGAATTGCTTCTGGCTTTTTCACCATGGGGTTTATCTCGGTATTGCACAACTTTAGCCTTAAGGCTGGGCTTTCTTGGGTGATATTTCTTTTCTGACACGCCGTGTTACGAGTTTACAGAATTTTTATACTCCTTTAAAGTAATTCATTTGCTCACTAGGATCTCTCCACAAGCCTGTTCCTTCATGTCTTTAAGTGCAGTTTGCTGTTGGTTCAGTCGAGGCAGAGCTCTGTCAGCTGTACACCTGTGTGAAGAAGGTCTGTGGTCTGGCCTTGGGTGTCAGTGGGTAGGAGAGTCCCCAAAACACGGAGTGCTCTGTGTTTCAGAGCTGTCCTGGGTCAGCTGCTGCTCTGAGTGCAAGCCAGCCAGGGGGCTTTGAGCTTTTAGGGCTGTGTTACGTAAGGATGTTGGGATGGACTGGCTGGAATCCAGATCTGTCTGCTTCCTGCTTGGCCCCTGGCCACACTCCAGAGCCCACACTCCTGCCAGCACCGGGGCACTGGTGCAAGGCTGCCTTTAGCCCATGGCAGAGGGGCCTGGCAACCAGAGCCAGGGTCCAGCTACTAAACACTGCATTTAAGAGCCATGACTGTTATCAAACAGTCTGTGGGGCAGCATCCAGCTTAACCACCACCCCCTTCTCTCAGTCTGACAGGCAGCCTTTGCATTCCATGCTTTCCACCCTGAGCAGCCAGGCAGACAACAAGCTCCTGTGCTGCCCCGCCGTGATTCATCTCTGGAGCAGGTCTGTCCTGTGGGCTGCCTCAGATAGCTCCATGGAAAAACCACCACGTGACCGTGTAATTAAAGACTCTCTTAATTCATTACGTAGTGAGAGGCTGCAGGGAGGTTGCAGCAGACAGAGCAGCCCTTCAGTCACGGGGCACTGAGTGCTGGGTTTGTGCAGGTGCCTCTGCCCTGCCGTGGGTGGGCTCAGTGCTGGGGGCACCCAGGAGCGTCAGAGACTCGAGCTGCTCACTCCTCACATCCCTCCTGGGCCTGCAGGAGCTCTGCTCTCTTCCTCCTTCCCTGGCAAACTCCTAATGAGGTCAGCCCTGGGGGCAGGAATGGCAGAGGAGAGGTCACCTGTGGGTGGTTTTTAGGCACTTGCCCTTGGGGATGGGATGTCGGAGCATCATCTCACAGGAACACAGAGAACTTTGCACAGCCAAAACAGCACACACATTTTCTGATCCCCACTGGAGGCTTTATCCTCTCCGTGAAAGAGCCCTTCAAGAGTAGATTCTGGAGTCAACAACTTATATAGAAAATGAGAACAAGTCAGAAATGATTCACAGAGTTTTTAAACAAGTATTTATTTCTTGGAATGGGCCTAACCTGAGCTTTCTGGTGTTTGCATTTGTGTTGATCCAGTAAATATTAGTACAAGAGCCCTAACAAAATTCCAGTTAGGAGCTGCCTCTTTCCAGAGCTGCCTTATAGGAGTGACTGGTCTCAAACCTGATTTTCTGTACATAGGGGAGCCAAAATTGTGTTTTTAGGAAACAGCACACTGCAGATACCTGCACAGTTGTTTTCACAGAATTCACAGAATCACTGGGTTGGAAGAGACCTTAAAGATCATTGAGTCCAATCCATGCCCTAACACTTCAACTAAACCATGTCAACTTTTAAGCCTGAGGCTCACAAAGATGCTGAACCTTCACTTCTGCACTGAGTTGGTTTTCATTGAAGAAAAAATTGAAGAACAAAATTGCTATTCTTTGTCTGAATATGTAACTGAGTTTAAGCTTCATCATCCATTAATTGTAGTGTCTGTAGCTGCTCCTGCTGTGACATTGTGCACAATGCACCCTTCAGGAATAGCAAATGTCCACTTTGTAATATTTTTTCTTATGTAATTCTAAAATAGAAGGGTTTACAATGTATTTCTTATGGATTGAAACAGCTTCTCTGCCTTAACTGTCCCTATAAAAACATAATGCTTGTCTAAGACAACACTGACTTTAATCTGTTTTAAGTTGCATATTTTAGTTTGAAACAAAATGTAGACAATTCTTATTTAACCTCAGATGCAATGAAAATCTGTTTTAAATTAAATAAGGTCAACTTGACATTCTGCAGTTTTCTTGTGGAGACAAGGCCTAGGGCTGAGGAACAGGTTTTTGTTGTTTGTTTGACTGCTGTATTTGTATATTTTATATGATAAACATTGCACTAAATAAAAAAATCAATTTACTGTGTGGAGCTAAAGTGACAAAGGGCTGTGGACAGCACAGGTTATAGTTGAGGTTGGTGTAAAGTGTGTTTTTAAAGGAGTAATGTAAAGAATCTTTCATTTAAATACATTAGACCTTTCAGTATCCAGTGTCTTCCACAAGCTCCTTTACCAGACTTTTATTGTCTCTCACCTATGCTGAGCATCCCACTGTGTAAAATCCATGTTTAAAAAGCAGACTATCTCTGCAACCTGTCTCCAGTATGAGGAAAATACCAACCCAACCCTGTTGTTTGTAATGCCAGAAGTTGTTTCTTTATTTTCCAAGGCTTGAGCACAGGGCTGTGCTGCAACTGCAGTGACGCTCTTGGGCATGGCAGGGTGGGGTGAAGCAGGTGCTTATTGATACCTTCAGGCTACAGGTAAAGGTGACTGTGTTTTCTGGAGTATTCACAGACCTGCACAGGTGGATTTTGTTTTAATAATTAGCCTGAGAGTGGGCACTGTTTATCCTCTGGTTTTGGTGGCACACTTTTTAAAAAAACCCTGTAGATCTGTGAAAGAAATGGGAACTTGTAAAATTAAAGCTAAACTTTTGTAGTTAAACCTGTAAAGTTAAGGAACAGTTCAGATTTTCTCCTTGATGTATCTTCCAGCTTCCTAGTTTTCAATAAAAAAAGTCATGTTCAGAATTTCAAAAATCAAATAATTTTCTCTCGACCCTACCAAACTAATTTGTTTCTGGAAGATTTTTTTCCTAAAGTTTTTTGGTTTTTAAATCTGTGATTTTTTGGGTAAAGCAATTTTAGGTTAAGATTTGGCATGGTGTTTGAGAAACTCTAGAGCAAGAAATGAAGTTAAACCTGAAATTTTGGGTAGTGTTTCTTTTGGGTTTTTATAACTCTTAAAAACCAACAAGAAATGTAATGCTGGACCTGTTTTTTTGAACATGCACACAATTGTGTCAGGAGCAATTTTTATTCAGCATTTCCCAGTAAATATTCAACCAGTGATAGCACAAAACTTTACCAGATGCCCTCATGATCTGTATTTCCCTTGTTGTTCTTGTGTTTCTAATTAGCAGTGCTGCACACTTCACCTTATTTCCCCTGTCAGTCCCACCTCCCCAGTGCCTTCCTCTTCTGTTTTTCCAGACTTTGCAATCTCACAGAGCTGTGCTGTGAGTCCCACATGGAGGAAAAGGACACTAGAGAGGTGTGAGAGCTTGAGCTGCCCTGGCCAACAGACCCTGGAGTATCTGTCCCTGTCCCTGACAAACCATTTGATGCTGTGCCCATTTGGGACATTAAACTGCAAAAATACATTTTTTCTTTCACAGAGACAACCCAAATGTGAGGCTGGAGGGGCCTCCTTCCCCCTTTTCCTTCCCTGCACAGAGGTGGGAGTGTGCCCACAGCTGTCGGAAGGAGCTGGAGTGGTCACTTGCACTGAGGGAAACGTGCTGCAGCTTTGCAAAATTGCCTTTGGCGCCTGCTTGAGTGTTCCTGTAGAACCAGCAAATTCCATTTTTCTCATCAGTTGATGCAGCAGTTTTCAAAACAAGCTAGGCAGCATTTTTAAATACTTTCATTGCAGTTTCTTTCGGAACTGGGAAATGTCCAACAATCCATCCATCTCTGCTGTATGGTTGTTCCAGAATTGGAATTGCACTATCTCCCTTACAATGTTTATGCTTCTATTACTCAAATCTCACCCATCTCTATATCTACTGCTTGATTTTCTGTAGCAGCTTAGAATTAATTTAAACAGCCTTTTAACACTTCACTACTCCAGTCATGGTATCTATCTTTTTGTTTAAAGCAGCAGCACAGAGTGATGAACAGCACATGGAAGCTTTAATTATTTTGTGATTATATCCACTCAAGGATATCCAGGCACAGATTGCTAATGAAATACAGCTCAGTGATCCCATTTCTTGTTAATGGGATCACCTTGTGACAAGTATTTTCTGAGGAAAATTATGCATTTGATAAATTTGATACAAGAAAGAAAACTGAGAGAGAAATTGTTTCTTTTTTTTTTTTTTTTAGAGGCTGTTGTTTCTGCAGACATTAGTCATTTAATAAAGTTGTGCCATCTAGAGAGAGATATGTTCAGATTTGCTATCTGGATGTGCAGATACTAAATAAAGAACCTCTGGGGAGCCCTGCATTCATATTCTTCAACTGTTTCAACTGTGTCAACCTGTTTCTAGAACGGTGTAAAAGAATTGTCCTTACAGGTTTTGGGAGCTCTTTTATCTGTAGAAAAATGTTCTTGACTCCTGCATGTAGGACTGGACAAGGTGGGATGGATTTAAATTAAAAGGTAATAGGTTTAGGTCAGATACCAGGAAGAAGTTCTTCCCTCTGAGGGTTGGGGCCCCCTGGATCCCTGGAAGTGTCCAAGGCCAGGTTGGCCAGGGCTTGGAGCAGCCTGGGATAGAGGAAGGTGTCCCTGCTCATGGCAGGGGTGGAACAAGATGGTCTTGAAGGTCCTAACTTGCTTTTTGTGGGTTTTTGTGCTGTGACAGTGGTCCCTGTGATGCTGAAGGCGCTGACATACGATGAGAAGAGGGGGGCGTGCAGCGTGGGCTCCAACGTCAGGGACGCGGCCTGCTACGTGTGCTGGGCCTTCGCGCGCGCCTACGAGCCCGCCGAGCTCATCCCCTTCATCAACCACATCTCCAGGTAGGCTCTGCCACTAGAGTGTTGGATTGTGCTCTTTTCTGATGCAGAGACAATACAGATGTTATAATTCACACCATCACAATCAGAAGCCAGCTATTTCTTAAATACAATACACTCTAAGTGTTTCTTAACCTATCAACCTTTACCACACCATGCTATAGATACCTTAAAGCCAATCATCTGAAATTACTCTTTGTGGGTCCTGATAAAATGCATCTTTCATAGTTCTATTTCTTCATATAGATCTATCTATATAGCTATATATATACATCTATATCATATCTATCACATATATATATATCATATATATAGCTAGTCTTTTTTGCAAGGCCATCCTTTGAAACTTGTTTCCAGTTCCGTTTCTCTCTCCACAATATCTGTCCTATTCCATGGCATTTCTAAGTCAGCTTTTCTTATCTCAAGGTTTGCATACAGATGCACACTATGTGAGCCTTCTGTCAGGTTTTGAGAATTCTCTACAAATCCATTTCCCACATTTACCCCTCTCTCTTGAACTGAGCTAGGAAACTGATACAGGTAATTTTTTAAGTCTATTAAAACTTAAGGTGTCTGCTAATACATATGTTGAATGGCTTAAAAGTAAAGAATTGTGTATGGGTGGGATGGTGGTAATGTAGACATATCTATTCCTTGTCATGTGATGACTTCAGTTCCCTCTGTTCACTTGCTTTTCATAGGGAAATCCAAAGAAATTCACTGTAAGGTGGATAAGAGAAGTCAGCTTTGGCAGGGCGTCATCTTTTGTCTGCTTGATCCATCTTCTCTGTGGGGAGCTCAGTGACATCAGCTCAGGGAGTTTAAGAAGAGAAGTTTAAGAGAGAGAAGATTTGGAACCTTAGTTCAGTAGAGGCAGAAATAACAAACTATTCTAAAATGGAGGAGTTGCTTTATGGAATCATAAAGGGCTGGAAATATTAGGAGAAAACTTAAGGAAGAAGGTTGTTTCTTACTTTTTCAGGTGTGTCTTGTTCCTGACAATCCAAGATTCGTGGGACTTCTTCAGATGGGTGTTGTGCAAAGAATAAAGCATATTTTTATTGACCAGCTTACAGCTTGCAAATTGAGCAGGTTAAGTCTAAAAGAATAAAGTACACCTCAGCTCTACTCCTATACAAATTATAATTTTCCTTTTGAAGTGTTCCAATTCAAAGATTATTTTGAATAGAAAATAAAACCACTTCCAGTTTCTGAAAGGGGTAAGAACCTTACGTGGCAATACTGAATTCTTAACACAGCACTTTTGAATAGTAGGGGTTTTATTATTACTAAGAAGATATTTGAGTTAAAGTTAACAAATACATGAGAGAGTTTTTCCTCTTTTGATGCCTTGTGGTTTTATAGAGCAGAGCAGAGTCCAGGATTTCACTTAGCAGTGAAAGGAAGGATACCTTGTGGTTTTATAGAGCAGAGCAGAGTCCAGGATTTCACTTAGCAGTGAATGGAAGTGCCTAGTGTAGTTCTTTTTCAATCCGTGGTTTCTGTTTCAAAAGACTTTCAAAAGTAAAATCTTTAAGAGATTTCCAAATCTGTGCTACTGCAATGGTGGACTAGAAGTTGCTGCAACTTTTCAGTTAATACTGTTGCTATTTTTGCAGATACAAACTGGTTTTACCATTTTTCTTCTGTCTCATCTTCTCCCTCCTCCTTGTCTGTGCAATTCTCTCTTTATTGTTTGGTCTTTTTGTTGGCCACACACTGGCTGACATTTTGAGGTTTCTTAATGGGTGACTTGCACTGCAAACACACAGGTGGCTTCTAGCAGTTTCTTGGCACACTTTTAGTACAGCCATTGACAGCAGCTTTGTCTCCATCACAAGGGTTTTGATCAGTGGTCATTTAGTATTTTCTTCTTCAAAAAAAAAATAGAAAGGAGTTTGGATTATACAGTGATCTGTGGTTCTGGATATCTGCTTTAATTTTTAGGGACTTTCTTGCTTCTAGATTGCTGGCAGAACTATTTCAATCTCATCCAAAAAGCCTACTTTTCCCACACAGGGCTACCTACTGAGCTCAGCAGGTCTCCAAAGAATATATGACTGTTTCTTTCTTCTCTAAAAACAGTTTTTAAAGTTCTTTGAGACAATCTGTAAATGAATCCATTTTTATTCCTGGACACAGTGTCCTGGCTGGTCTCTGCTGTTTTTCACCCCTGTAGCTTCACTTTTCAGTGCTGGTCCTTCAGTGCAGGCTCACCCAGCAGGTCTCTGCCCTGTGGTACTTGCTCCTGGTGGTTTTTGAAACCTTGATAAAACCTTCCTGTCTAAGAACCTGCTGTCCATCTTCTTAAGGCCAAGCACCATTTTTCTTCCATTTTTTACATGGAGAGCAGACAAGAAATGCTGAGACATTTTAGCCTTGTTTCTCTCATAAAGTGTTTCATAGTGTTTTGATGATGTTTCATCTGCACTGGCATGGACTGTAAAGGACAAGAGCCTGGTGACTCTAGGCTGTGCTAGGATGTGATGCCATTCCCTGTTTTAGGATAACTTTTGGAAAGAGAAAGTGAAACTCCAGGATAGCCCTGCTTCACTTTGGCATGCTAGCAACAGTGACATTTGCCACAGTAAGTCATTATTGAGATATTTTATTTTGAATGCTCATATTTAATTCACTTCTAGCTGAGTTCATGCTAAATTATCTGTAGTAGGAAATTCTTAACTGAGGGTACCTGAAGATGTATTTGCACAGTGAAATAAATAATCCCATGATATTGTATTATTGTAAATGTTGTATTTTGATTGATACTGCAAATACAATCTTGTATTCTTGTTTTTAATCCAGCCAGCACTAATGATAGCATTGAAGGCACGCTGTCACCTGTGACTGGAGTGGTAACAAATGGCTCTGGCAGGGTGATAATTGCTCTGCAGAATTACATTTATGTTCTCACTGCCTGCAAATCTTTAGTTGGTTATGGCCAGACTCATCCTGAAGTCTGGTTCAAATCTGGTAATTTTTCTAGATTTGGTCAGCATTTTGATGAAAATAAAATCTCTGCTTCCACCCTCTGAATTGGAAAACTTTAAAGGTTTTCTTTAAGGTTGGGCAAGCTTTTTGTTTGTAGAAACTTAAGAAAGCCCAATTGTTAGTGTTCAAGCCTTCCCTTTATCAGAATTCTGATCTGTTTATCAGAACTTTTCTTCTGCTCATGATGCTTTGAGCAATATATTTCATATTTCATTTACTCCTTTCCCCCTGCCATGCTACAATGTAGGTCTCCATAGGCTTGATGCAGGTTTACCCTTGTAATTTTTCAGGGTTTGTGGTATCTAGTTTTATGATCACAAAGCTGTTGGTGGGACCTCTGGAACAGATGTTTATACTAGGGGGTTGTGTTTCTGAAGAATCTGGTGCCCTGCAGCTTCCAGCCTCTTCTGGAAACAAGCTATTTTCTTTTCAGGAAAGTGTCAAATGACAATATTTGAGATCCCTCTGCCTGTGGTAGTAAAACCAATGAGCACTGTGGCTGTGCCACCTATGACAAGTTCAGTTGTTGGGAATAAATTGGTGAGATGGAGACAAACATGGGGTGGAAGCTGAAAATTGCTAATGAACAGCTGTGAGGTGTTGTGGTTTGTAGTATCTTAGTTTTCCAACAAAGCTGCAAGGTTTTTTAGCAAGTATTAATGCTATACAAAGCTTTACTTAAAAATCTTTGTAGTTATAGTGGGCATTTCTTTTCTAAATCAACTCTCAAAGGTAGAATTGCCACTCCAAAGAGAAATGGTGAAAAAAAAAATTCAAATAAAGTATGACACACAGTTTCACCTATTGTGTCAGCAAGCTGATAATTACATACGGCTTTTTTTTAAATCTAGCCTTAGGTGTGTCACTGTTTTACTTAAAGAAGAGTCATACTTCTAGCCACAAGCAAATTGTTGCTACCCTTCAAAAATGCAGCACTCAGCATCTTGAAACAAAATGCATAATATCCATTGTGAGCTGAATTACACAGCAAAAACGTCTGCCTGGATAAGAATACACACCATTAGAGAAAAATAGTAAACACCTTCCATAACTGTGATGAGTGATTGCAGTTCTGAGCTGCTGGCTTTGCTTAGTGCTGGGAGTTGCACAAGGTTTATCCTGCACTCAGTGTTCAGCTGCTGGAAGCACATGGGACCCACTTAGGTACCAAAATTCTTAAACTGGGTCCTGCCCTATGTCCCCTTAACAGCAGTTACAGATCAGAGCAGAGGGTGATTTGCAGGGGATTCTTTTTTCCTTTTCTTGTATCATTTTGTAATTGAAAGATACTGTTTTTTCTGCAGTCAAGGAACATACATATTTCACTTCGGACCAGTGAAAAATCAGAATTGGTTTTTTAGTAAAATTTCAGACAGTGCTTTAAAATAAATCCTTCTTTCCATATTCACTGTCAGCTGATTCTCCCCTGTTTCTTTATGAACGTCCTCTTCAGTGATGAAATTGGCAGAATATTGAAGTTGTAAACTTAGATTGCTATAGATCATAGATCAGCCCTTCTTCTTCCTGACTTTGCCACTCTTCTAAGTAAAAACAAAAATAAAGAAAAAAGATAGAGAACACTGCTTGGAAATACATGCCTGAGAGTATTTCTAATAGCACTTGCTTGTATTTTTCCATGTCAGTTTTTTTTCCCAATCCATATTTCAACAATATACACTTGCTCATCTGCTTAATGGTCTGTTAAAGTCTAGTTAAACTGGTTTCTAAAACCTTGCCTCATCTATTCAAACTGCAGGACCACAGAAAGAAAAATTTTGGCAATGTAGATGAAACTTCACTTCTTTTGCAGGACCGTGTTGCTCTTATTTGAGATGCACACCCTGAAGTTGCTGTTCAAGCATATCATTATAAAAGCACTACTTGACCGAGCTTTGTTTCTCTCCCAGTCTCTACATGCAGCCTCTCTTTTTAAGCTTACCTATGAGGAAAGTGAAACAGAATTTAATGACTTGGAAATGTGGGTAATTTGATTCCTGCCCCCTTGGGTGTGGAAGTTGCTGTCTGTGAAGTGGCAGGTGCACAGTAAGGAGCTGAACTGTTTTGTTTAAAACCTAAACAAAAAATAAAAAGGAAAACATACTTGCACTCTGTAATATAATTAGAGTGATTAAATGGTTGCTGGCTATCTGAACTGTGTGGAGCTGTGCAGGGTGCAGGTTCCTTTCCCTGGTGTGGCTGCTGTGGGGTGTCAGGAGCTGGGATCTGTTGAGAACTTTTGAGAAATGGATTTGTAAAGAATTCTCAAAACCTGACAGCTCACACAGTCTTGTACATCTGTGTGCAAGCACTAAGATAAATTGTACTGATTTAAGAAGGCCGTGGAATAGAGATGACATTGTTGAGAGAGAGATTGAACCAGAAACAAGTTTCAACAAGTTTCAAAATATGACCTTGCAAAAAGACCAGGTATTTTAGAGAATTAGGCTGGTGTAGGGGGGTCAGGAGCTGGGCTCTGTTGGGATCTGGGATCTGTTGGCAGCTGGGATCTGTCTCCGTGCTGCAGAGCACGCTGTGGGTGCAGGGCACTGGGGCAGGCAGCCTTGGCTTCCCCAGGGTGCTGCCTGGCTTTGGGAGGGGGGAACAGGCAGGTGTGGCTCAGGATGGATGATGGAGCTTGCTCCAGGGCAGGATTGTCCTGCAGAACTGGGGAAATCTGAAGCATTGCTTTGAGCTATGTCTTGTACTGTGATGAAATATGGGGAATGGCTTTCTGCTGTTATGTACTAGGAGAGGAAAGCTGGGTGCTGAAGGCACTTGGGTAAAGGGACCTCTGTATCACAGACCCTCTCCTTTCCCCTTTCCCCTTTCCTGTCCCCTTTCCTTTTTCTTCTTTTTTTCACAGGATTTGTAATGCCTGTTCTAAGCATTTTTCTTGTTGCTCTTTTCCACATGTGTATTTCTTACACTTTGACCATTTTACTTTAAATTTTTGGATTGGAATAACTCACTGAACAGCATAGGAGGGTGGGTGGCCAAGGGGATTGTGTGAGAGCTCTGTGTGAGCTGGGTTACAGGGACTGCAAAAGTAGCAGTGTGAAAATGGGAATGGTCACAGCATTTCTCCTTCTCCTTAGACAAATAGGAGGAATTAAATCTGAGTCATCTGCAGTGTGGCTGGAGCAGGCCCTTGTGCTTGCTCCTTGCCCCGTGTGGCTCCTGCAGTGGTGTAACACAGCTCCATGGGGTAAAGTGAACAGGGGAACTGCTCTGGTCTCAAACATTAAAAAAATCCCTGAGTCTAAATGTGTTTTCATCACCCAGCTCCCTGTGCAGCCCTCACAGGTGGGCACAGGCATGACTGGAGAGGTGCAGAAGGGGCTGTTTGCAGCAGCAGTGCTCAGCAGACCTGAGTCTGACTCTGCTCTCACCTCCTTTTCTTGCCTGGATTGTTCAAACCCACTTTGCTTGTGGTGGTTATTGTGCCTTTCCTAATGTACAGCAGGGAGGAGAGTTTGCTGTCCTGTTACCACTTCACCCTTTTTAAGGTTCAGGAAGGAAATTTTGGTTTTGTACCAAATAGGCAAGAGGTTTGAGAGTTTATTTTTTCTCCTCCCACAGCTTCAGGGTGGCACACTGGGATTGATGGTAGCAGATTCCCAGGGGATAGCAGTAGGATCAGCTTCTTTCTGCTTGTGGCTAGTGGAGACTGGAAGTGCCTGCTGCAGGTGGTAAAGGGAATTCAGGTTTATTGCCTGGTACACCTGGTACACCTGGTGCTTGTAAGCTGAGGGCAACTGGTGTTTGTGCTTATTTCTGTGCTCTGATGTCTCTCACCTGGCCCACTTCTGCTCCCTGGTTCTTCCCACCTTGTCAGGGAAGGGAATGAGAGCCACATGGGCTGGGGAGTGCCCACTGACATACTTGGAGTACTTCTAACTTTCCCTGAAGCCAGTTAGATGAGTCCTTGGGAGGATGGATAATGAGGAAAGGGAGAATTATTAGTTGACTGATAAAACTGTAATGTACTTTTTAAAGTTTGTGTTTATTGTGCACTTAATTGCTGTTGTGCATGAAGCTTTCAAATCCCTCAAGGAGCCAGGAAAGGTGTTCCATAGGACTGGAGGATGCAAAGCCATCCTCTGCTCCTCCTGGCAGCAGGCAGGTGTGGTGCACTTGGGGCAAGTCAAGACATGGTCCTTTGAGTAGCTTAAAAAAATATCCCACTTGGTTTGACATCAACAGTTTCTTTATGTTAGGAAATCCTGGTGCAGTATCACATAAACTCCCACGACAAAGCAGACAGGTGAAGACACCTTAGAGGTGTTCCACCCTCTGCACTAAGCCTGGCTTTGTGGAGGATGTGCCTGTGCTTCCAAGTGGGAATTAGCCTGAAAAGAGCATTTGTGGAGTTTGATAAGAAAGCTTCATGAAAAGGATTAACATGAAACAGTGACTGCAGTATGATTTAGGAATATAACGGGGCACTGATAGAATTCCTGGGGTTTTTATTTTGCTCACACAGTGTTGTTTGCAGCGCTGAGTGGCTCAGGTGGCAGCACAGACAATTTGCTGCTTTGCTGGCTTCACTTACACAGCTTTGTCTTAAGGTAACAGAAGAGTAAGAAAAAATGGAAAAGTGCAATGTGATTATAAGATGAGCTCTTGTTTGATGCAGTGGGGGCAGCACTCAGGATTCTGAGCTTCTTGGTGTGATGAGGGGTTTTTGGTTGTTGGGTTTTTTTCCCCCCTCTTCAGAAAAGACCAATATTGAAATACTGCATAACTGACAAATTGCTAGTCTAGTCTGTATAATCAGAAATGTCAGGCAGAAATTTGCTTCTTTTTAGTTTCAAGGATCATTTTCCTCCAATTCCTTTAGTCTTGAAAGTTCTCTAATTAAAACATTTACGGGAGCTAGTCATATCATTAAAACGATATACTTCTTAAGTGTCCTTTTAAAATCATTTTTAAGTTTGTCTGTGTGCCAGAGAATTAGCAAGCATGGTATGAAGAGTGTGTACCTGACCCAGCAGTTTTTCAACAGTGAGCCATGTGTGCTGCTTCCTGATGGAATGCTTCCTGAACATTTGCTCTTGCAGGCTCTGTTGTTTGGATGACCTCCTCTTTCCTCTTGTCTTTGTGGCAGAGAGGGGTATTGCTCCTGCAGGTAGCAGTATGAAAGCATTAACTGTCTTTAGAACACTTTATTGGGGTTTGTTTTCTTTTCATTGTGACTTTCTGGCTCCTGTTTTCCCTAATGGAGATGAACTGAAATTACAGAGGCCAAGCTGACTGTGCATTTCAGAGAAGTGGAACAACACTGTATTCATCACTGTAGGGAACTGATAGCCACTACCCAGGGAAGTTTGATATTATCAGTGTAATTAATATCCTTATGCTGAAGCAAAGCTATCTTGAATTTACTTTTCAGCCAGTATTTATTTCCGGTTTTGCCTGGAGTCAATAAATCATGTAATGAAGAGTTTCAGGGTTTGAAAGGAATAATTTTCTGCTTAAATGATTCTCCTGAAGTGATGTTTATTTGTTGCTGAAGTTAATTGAATGCTGGAGGTGGATTTCTAAAGCTGCAGCCTGCCTGTCCTGGGCTGTATTCTCTCTCCTGTGTTGTGTAGCACATCTTTGAGCAGCATTTCTTTTGAGGCACAAGAATTGCCCTGTGCAGGGTCACCACACTTCATGCATGAAGAAATTGTTTCATATAATCACCCTTCTGTCTCTACAGGTCACCCTGAAAAAACTGCTTTGCAGTGCTTCTTGCAGGTTACTTTTTATCAGGATTTGCATGTTGTTTGATTTTTGTGCCTTGCAGGATGTGACTGTTCTCGTGGAGATAACTGCAGCTTTCCATTGCTTCACTTTGTGTTGTGTTTACTCCTTACACAAGACTTGCTGTACATTTGGCAATTGAGAAACTGTATTTCCAAGTTTTCATTTAAAATAGCACTGAGTCTCACATTTGACATGATTATGTCCAGGTTTTAAACCCCTCCTCTGTTTAAAACATGTCTGTGTATTCCATAAATTCCTTTGATCCCGTGGGGTGGCCGTTGTGCTGTGGGAAGTCCACAGCAAACTAGAGAAACAAGAAAGCACAAGGTTACTGCAACTCAGATTTTAGTTCAGCCTTATATTTCTAAATAATAAGCTCCTTAGAGGACGTGCTGCTTGTTCTGCTTAGAAGGCTGAATGTTGAAATGATGGCATTGCACATTTCTTTTCATATATTTGCTGCTAATGCTCAATGTTTTATTTCCTCAGTGCATTGGTTATTGCTGCAGTATTTGATCGTGATGTTAATTGCAGAAGAGCTGCTTCTGTAAGTTACCACATCCAGCTTCCATCTCTCTGTTATTTTGTTTTCATTTAATAATTTGTGTAGAACTACAGTAGAGAAGTAAAATATTATGTTGGGAGCAAAAAAATTGGGTTTTTTAATCCTTAGAAGTATCTTGTGAATTTAGATGTTAAATTATATAATCCACAGATGCACATCTTGATTTATGGCCACAGTTAACAGTCTACTGTATTGTTGTCATGATGATCAAGGTAAAGTATCTAAGAAAGAATTATTTAGCATTTTTTAGTCACAAGATCACAAACAAAAGGATCCTACACAATACGCAGATATTGGCTCTTTTGCAATTTTCCAAGCTGGGAGTTTTGTGAGGTTACACTTTCCTGATTGTGCATCAGCTGTTAATAATGATAAATTTAAAATTTCTAGAATAATCTCTGTCCTTCAAAAATACTTTTAGTTGTTATATCAAACTCTTTCCATAGGACTGGAAATTTTTAAAAGAGTGGCAAATCCATTAGTCAGATACTGTTAGGCAGTGAATAGAACTGATACCAAAGTATATTCTGTGGAAACTTTCTGTGGAAAATATTTAGGCTATTGAGAGTTGAGAGGAGTGTTCTTAAGAGAAGAGAAATGATGCAGAATTACAGATTTCTATGGGTACAGAATTTGAGAAGAAAGAATGGGCATCTTATCTATGAGAATTTAAGTTTGTGTGTTGTAGACATTGAACTTGCTTTCTTAAAAAAAAAAGTGTGAATTGTATCTTTTAACAGAAAAAACAAATTATCTTACACAAATGAAAAAACTCCACCCTATAACTGTATGAACTCAAACCAGGACCAAAGAGTGCCTGCCAAAGAACCAGATGTCTCTGTTCTGACAATAAATGTCACTGTAAATATGTTTAAAAAAAAAAAAAAACCGACAATCTTTTCAATACACACATTACCAGGTCTGTCTGACTTTTTAACTGAAATTTTGCAAAGTGGTGTGTTTAGAACATCAGGAGGGTTTCTCAGGGATACCTGGCTAGCATCCTTACTTTTTGTAGCCACACCTGTGCTGGTGTTGAAGCTGCTGAATGAAGCTGCAGCATAATTGCTGGGGAAGTGAGTCAGTGCTTGAGCAACCCCAGCTCAGCTCCTGGCTCTGAAGGTGCTCAGACCAGAGCAAGCCAAGGTGCTGCAGATTGCTGAGCAGTGCTAGAACCCTTCCTTGCTGTACAACTAACAAATGCCAGCAGTGCTACTTCCCCCAGACTTCAGCTCCTACATTTTAGAATCTAGAATTTGCCATTCTTGACTAATTTAAGTCCCTTTATTCAAATCAGTTCCTTAGAGGAATTTCTTTTCCTGAGAGCTGCATGAAACATTAGGGAGCATAGGTGGTGAAAAGTGAATTATTTGTGTGATCCCTAGGAATTGTCCTTGGAATCAGGATTTATACAGACACCAAGGAGAAGTCTTTATAACACAATTGCCACTACAAGTGTGCTGCTTACCTTTGGTGGCTTGATTTAATCAGCAGTGTGTTTCTACACTTAAACTGGTCATTTGACCATAGCTGTGTGCTAAACCAGCCAGACTCAAGCTGAGAGCTTAGTGCAGCCTGAGTATCTGTATTTCTAATTACAAAACCCAGCACATTTCTCCTCACTTTGCTCTTCTGCTGTAGCCCAGGCTCCCAAGCTGTCTGCAGGTCAGCTACCTCCAAGCTCAATAACTTTTTCACTAGTACTTTCTAAATCAGAGCTGGTCAAAATTTGGAATAGCTGTTTGATGGACATTTATGAAATTACTAAAGCCTTTTATTTTAGAAAGGCAGAGAAATATTTTGTGTTTACCAGCCATTATTACAATTTTGAAGAAAAATACCTGGGAGTGCTAAATATTTCCAATCATTACTACTGTTAAACACATATTTAAATAAACAACAGGTTTTACTAGGTTTTCCATCTCTTACAATATGCAATATATTATAATGCAGAGCACCAATAAAATAAAATGGTGAATAGAGACATTTTGAACCCTGAGGTTAGAGAGAATAGAACAAGACTCTGCTTTTGAAGCTGCACAAGCATTCTGGGCTGGCTTGTGCAACTCTTTCATGAATAATCAGTATAAGGAATAATCAGATGAATAAGTGATGTTGAATTGGACTCTATTCAGCTCTGACATCTCAAAGAGAGGCTTTTTTTTTTTTCTCTTGTTTGACTGATAGTATTTAAAATACTTAGTTGTAAAATATTTTTAGAAAACATTGTGAATTTTGTTTTTCAGTTTTTGTGGGAACGAAGAGTGTTCAGATGACCTTGCTTCTGGTCTCATGGAATCTTTAAATTAGTATCTTTATATCCAGTTTTTCCATCTCCAGAAGGGGATTGTATAAAAACTGAAAAATTACTCTCACAAAACACTTGAAGAATCTGGCATCTCTTAGGAATTTTGAATCTTAGGATTTTCTGGGCTTTACAGATTTTGTATCATTTAGGCACTTGTCTGAGCAGCACATTTTTAAATGACACTGTAATGCAGTGGTTGAACTATGAAATCCCTTGGATATGATAGAGAATGTCACCCTCACTGAAATATGCCCGTGCTGAGTAAAAAAGGGTTTCAGTAGCATAAAATATGGAATCATCTAAGTGGGAAAAGAGCTTTAATATCATCAAGTCCAACTGTTAACCCAGCACTGCCCAGCCTACCACTAACCTGGGTCCACCAGAGTTACCAGAAAATATGTTCTGCACCCCAAACATACCTTTTTTTATGAAATGGGCTAAAAGATTATCACCTAACTGCCTTCTTTCCACTAAGGGGAAGCTCAGAGCTGCACAAATAACTGGCTACAGCTTAATGAGATCTGTTTGATCTCCAGAAGGTGCCTAGCATGAAACACAGCTTATGCCCGCAGTAATACATTGAGGGCAGCATAAACCAGGACCTAAAGCTGGAAGTAGAAAGAAATGAATGCTGCAGAGTGACAGGTACCCTGTCCTGGAGTGAGGAGAGGAGGGGAAGAGCCTGTGGCAGCAGCTGGGCTGCAGCACCAGCAAGGAGCAGCCTCAGGGCACCGCTGCAGCCACAGGGCACTGCTGCAGCCCCAGCTCCTGCCCCATCCCGGCTGGATGTGCTGCCCAGGGGCACTGCTGGCAGCAGGTGGGCTGCCAGGCTCTGCTCCATGCCCTGAGCTGCCAGCAGCAGCTGGAGCTGCCCGGGCAGGCGTGCAGGGGCTGCAGGCAGGAGCCTGAACAGGCAGCAGCACCTCGGGAGGCTCCGGCTCCATCCCGGCTGGCGTCAGCCCTTGCTCCACCTGCAGAGTGGGATCCTCCTGGGGAGCCAGCTGAACCTGTTGTTGTCACAGGTGGATTACCACAGTGCTGCTGGAGTTGTGGAGGAAATACAGAAGCTCTGGCTGTCCAAATTCTTGTGGTGTTTCAGTAAACATTGGAACTTCTCCCCTGTCCATTAAATATCAGTTAACGAGTGTTGTCCATCACTGGAAAGCTGTGTGTGCAGAGAGAGTGGCAGCTCCATGGAGAAGTATCCAGATAACAATGATCTCCCCTCTCTTAAGAGTTAAAATTTACAGAAGCTTTTATTAGTGCTTAGGGTTTTATGGCCTTTAAAGAAATAAAAATAAAATAATCCTCTCTTTTTTGCAAGAGAGAAAAAGTTCAAGAAGGGAATTAAGCAGGTTTTCTTCTGTATGGCATACTAGTAGACAGATTAACTTTCTGGTTGTTTTCATAGCATGTTTGCAAGATCTTGAGTTTATTTAGTGCAAAATACAAGAGATATACATGAATTTTGTCTTCAAATTTTACAAGCCCAGTGTTTCAGTGTGCTTTCAGACATATACTCTGCAGATAAATATTGCACTCTCAATGTTTTTTCCCAGTTTTCATTGACAAAGAATTAAACTTTGCCCACTCTTAGCAAATGATGTTGAAGTCAGACAAGAGTGAGTTGCCTCAGTTGCTGTTGTCTACAGGTACTGACTTTCCATCCCAGGGCTAAGCCTGGTGTCACTACTCCCAAGCACTTGTGTGGGTGTGACAAGTTTAATAAACCTGAATTCTCAAACTGCTGCCAGGCAACGTAGGGCTCCAGGAACGTGGAGATGCAGAAACAGAAAAGCCCCGCGGGCTTGTTCTACTGACAAAGTTTACTTTATTTAAAACAGAAAAGCCATGGGTCATTTATATTGTTGTGTGTTTTGAATTCATCATCTGGTGTTTATCAGAAAGCAAACCTGACTCGTTTTGGTGTGTTTGTTCTCTGTTCCTCAGGCTGCCTTCCAGGAGAATGTTGGGAGACAGGTATGGTGACTTCCCTGCATCTTCATTCATTTGTGCCTCGGAGGTTACTGTAAGCATGGAGTGCCTAAAATCAAAATTAGACACCGTGGCTTTGGAAAAATTGAGTGAAAGAATGTCACAAAGTAATTGTTTTCATTAGGAGCAGCAAGTTCTTGTGGAATGTTTTTCTGAGGTGTGAGTTTTATTTTAGTATTCCAGTTTGGGAATAAAATGAGCTTACTGGTAATTTTCAGTCCTTCAGAAAAGCAAAACCAGCATTTGAGCTGGTCATTGTACCCCCTGGAAACTACAGTGCTTTTAAAGCAGGAAAACTGCAGTTTTGTTTTTTTGGTGTCTTTTCTTTTTTTCTTTTTCTTTTTCTTTTTCTTTTTCTTTTTCTTTTTCTTTTTCTTTTTCTTTTTCTTTTTCTTTTTCTTTTTCTTTTTCTTTTTCTTTTTCTTTTTCTTTTTCTTTTTCTTTTTCTTTTTCTTTTTCTTTTTCTTTCATTGATTTTCATTTTCTAGTTTTCAGTAGAATCAGACCAACTGAAGTGGGCTGTGCAGTCATTGCTGTAGTTGGTGGTTCCACAGTAAACAAGGCTTCAGAGTCTTCAACTCAATTTTTGGGCTTGTCTCTTGTACCACCTAGATATTTTGAGAAATCTGGTACTTTTGGAGGTACCCAAGTCCTTTGGTAAAAAGTATTGTGGTAGGTTCCTATGTAACTTAGCAACATTTAAGCAGTTAAAATCCTTGAGGCAGCTTTGATTTTCAAACTTGGGAAAGCAAATAGGGTAAAGCCTTGGATTTGCTGGTTTCTCACCAGGAATTAATAAAGCTGAATATACAACTAAGAGAAAAAGTGTGGGGAGGAATGGTTCACTCAGTATTCCTGTGAACAGAGCAGGGCATGTGAGCATGGTTAAAGCAATTTTGTTGTCAATAAGCTGCTCTTTCAGGGATCTTTGTTAAAATGCTGTCACCTGACAGCATTCCTGAAAATCTCTGTGTTCTGAGCCAGAATTTTATTCCTTTAGAACTCTGGCTGTTAAACCACCTGTTCATGTTCAGTGTGTATTTGTAGACTGAAGTAAGTTAATAGCAGAGGAAGAAGACTGGGAAGAAGAGAGGAGGGATTTTTGGTGACCTGACCCAGCTGGGTCTGTGATAAACAGAAGCCAGGGTGACTCTTCCTGGGTCTGCAGTTCCTGCCCTGGAGAGGTTGGGCATCACACAGCAGCCCAGCCTGATTGCACTGTGTGAGGTGCTGAACACAGTAAATGACACCTTAGCCTGACTTAGCTCCAGGGGAGAGAGGGCTCCTGGCTGCTGCAAGTTTGGAAGTGCTTCCATGGAGCAAAATTTCCGTGGTTTATTTTTAATTTCTGAATCAGAGGAGAACAGTCCATGTTAGTTTACAGCCAGAAAGATTCCTTACAGACTCTGCTTTGACCCACAACTCACATGATGATGATTTCAGCCCCTGTGTTGGCACATCAGCAGTGAAGCAGTGAGTTTTCATGGCATGGAGGAACTGTCAGGCTCCAGCTGGTTCCTGCAGAAGGTCAGAAGTTTTACTTGCTGAACCATTCCTTGGTGCCTAGGAAAATGGTTACTTAATGAGTAGATCCACCCTCTGGAGTTTACAGTGTGTTGAAAGAGACACCCTTTCTCTGAATTGGAAGGAGCTGGAACATATTCTCCACCTGAGGTAATAATGCTGATACTAAATAGGTGGAGAAAAAGGTTGTCCTCACTTTTTCCCTGGTTCCTGCCTCCTTCAGCTTTGTAATTCCACATGTCCCAAATCCAGAGCTTGCTGATGGCCACAGAAGAAGCCATTGTAAGAATGGCACTTACACTGTGTGTAAATAGAAGCTTTGAAAAATCTGAAGAATTTTTTTGAGCATAAATCATGAGGAATGCACATACTTCTAATAACACCAACTTCTATACTGGAGAAGTTTGAAGTGTTCTGGGAGAACAGAAGCTGTTGGGTGTTCCTGTAAAGCCTGATTGGCTGTGACCTCTGTGTTCCTGAAGTCAGGAATGATTCTGTCTCACTGACAGGCTTGGTGGCACCATGCCCTTTGTGAGATGGCATCCAACTGGCACAGTCACAGCTGGGGAACAAACAGCAAGGTCCAGCTGGCAGCTAGCACTCAAACTGTTGGCTGAGATTTTGTTTATATAGTGTGCATCTTTATATCTTCCATTGTATGTCTTGATCTTTGACCTTAAATCATACTGAGGTGTTTCTCATGTACCTTTTTGCCCCTAATCAGGGTTTCATGAGGCTTTTGGACAGAGCATTCATTTTACCTTTGAGTTACCAAGACTTGCAGGCTTGGATAAGCATAAATACTCTGTCTGTCCTTGGCCCAGTCAGATTTCAGTCCTTGTTTTTTGGGAGCACTGGAATTCTGCTTCCCAGAGCAAGACCTTGGCAGCAGCTGGCAGCTCCCACTGCTTCCAGGATAAACTGCTTCAGTGATTCTCTCTGATGGGGAGATTCTTCCCACTAGTTTTGCATGGCTGGATCCTAATGTGGAAGGGATGAGTGAGCTGTAAACAAACCTGCATCACATCCCAAACCTGTACTTCCAGGGAGCCTCATTGTTTTAATACCCTCTGAGTGTCCCTTTTGGAAGTGAGTGGAGCCAGTGTCAGCTGGCTCTTTTCCATTTGTTTTTCATCGTGGCTCATGGGTGCTCTGCTGCCTCTGCTGATGCTCTGTTAAACCAGCCAGAGCCAAGAAAATTCTGAATATCTGAATTGGATTGCTTGCATACAGAAATGCAGATTTCTAAGTGGAAATCTCATACTTAGAAGGATAATTTGTGTTCTAGAATTGAACTGGTTTGAGAAGTGATGGCAGAAGTGGGATCCTTCAGTAAGATTCAGTGTTTCAGGCTTTGCTGGGAACCAGTATTCATTTTAAAAACAAACCAACCCCATTTTTTAGTTCATTAATGAATCTCAAAATAGAAATGTAAGTAGAAACTCCCATGTACTCTACACGTGATGCACCTCTTAGTGCCTAAATCTGATTTTATATTTCATTAAACTCACCTTGTGCTTTCACATAAACTGGAAACATGTTTATGTTTATCTAAATCCTTCTAGAGGAATCATCTTTTGGGTATATACATAGTCATGCATTAGCCAAATATATATTTTGGTCTGACTGGGAGGTGTGAAAGGAGCTGTTGCATAGGTTACTGCCTGCTGCCATTTGCTTGGGCTGTTTATCATTGACTCACAAGTCATATATATTGTTTATATATTCAATACCCTTTATGTCTCTAGTACAAGAGATTTTACTATAAATTAAATTGTATTTTTTCAGTGCTTGGGAGAGTAGCAGGAGATTTGTTTTCAATCACATTGCCTATTTGGAATGTATTATACATTTTAAAACAATATTTTGTTTGTAGGGCACTTTCCCCCATGGCATCGACATTCTGACTGCAGCTGATTATTTTGCTGTTGGTAACAGAGTTAACTGTTACTTGACTATAAGGTAAGTTTCCAATTATTAATTTTCCTAAATATTGTACCTAATGGAATTCTTATCTGATTGCCTCACCTTACTGAACATTGTTTAACACTGATGGTTTTAAGTAAATCAAAATTGTGGTTTTATTTTTTTGATGACTGATTATCATGTGTGAGGCAGAGTGAAAACATGGCCATGATTTCCTTGGCTACAAGGAGGAAGCAGCCAAGGGGTGTCACAAAACTGTCTAAGCTGCTCAAGGCTGGACAAGATGAAGTTTGGAGAGTTGTAGTCAAAGGAGAAGCTGTTATGATGGCAGACAGACTCTGACATGGGGGAAAAAATCAGGTTATACCCATTTTAAAAAGATAATTTGCCCAAGTTGTAGAATTTGTGGTCTGTGCATAGACCTTTGACTCGAGTGCTTGTGTTAGCTCAGTGTGCAGTAATGTTTGAAAAACCCACCTGATCTCTGCAGTACAGTCTGCAAAGGGCAGGTGGGAGGTACCCGAACTGGGGTGGTGTGGTTATAAACCTGGAATACAGAGTCAGCTCTGGAAACAGAGGTGCTGACATCAGGGGAGTTGGGAGCCAAACTGGATGGCCAGAAGGAGCAGAATATTGCATTTCCTCACGAGGAAATGACGAAGAGCAAGGGCTGGTTCTGGCTTGAGTTGTCTCAGACAGAGTCTTTGTCCAGAGCCAGGGTGGGGAGAGCAGCCCAGCAGCACCCACAGAGGGTGAGTCAGGCCTGGTGGAGACAGGGCAGGACATTGCCCTGTGGGGCTGCTCAGGAGCCCAGCAGGTCAGAAAGGCTGGATGGAGCAGATGATGTCCTTGGGGAGCAGAAACAGCAGACAGGTACATGGGGGTTCAGGCTCCACTGCCAGCTTTGTGACTTCCACTTGTTTTAGAGAGATGTAGACAGTCCAGAGCAACACACTCCATTTTCAGAAGGCTTCAAACTGTTTTTATTCTAGCATGCATGCTTTTTATACATTCTTACAAAACTCGTAAGTTTACTCATTGGCCACGAGAGACAAACAAAGTGCTCATTGGAACAGGCAGTTGCAGGTTTCTCTTATTCCTCCTTCTTTCTTTCTTGGGTTCTATGTCAATGCCCTTGGTAGAAAGTTCTTTCAGGGGTAAACATGGATCCTGTTATCAAACTCCTCTCTGGCTCACAGAAGTTGTTGTAAAACCTCTTCCACATCCACTGAGAGCTTTTTAAGATAATTCATGCTGGAACCCTCTGTCTTCACCTTAATTGTTTTTTTTATTATCTGTCCACATCTGTATTGTCCCTTTTGTGCAGAATCATTTCAGCTTGTTCATACCTTCACCTCTTACCCACTGCCAGCCCTTCTGGGGTCCCCACCCTCCTCCCACAGCCTTCCCAGAGCTGCTGCCTACGGGAGATGGGGAAATGCAGGACTCTGGTATTTCCCTGCTGCTCGAGATCCCTGTGGATGGCATCCATGGGGTTTCTGAAACTCTGGGTTTTTGTACCAATACAACATTGAAAACATTCAAAAGTGACAAAGCAGGTTTTATTTTCCCTCTTCTATAATTCTGGCTTGGAGGCTGATTATGTTCTTCTGACTTTTCAAGAGCTGAATTGGTAATTTAAATTTTTTTTTTTACTTCTTTCACTGTGATTTCCAGAGTTTTTGTATGAGTACCACTTATTTAAGTGAAAATATTTTTACTGTTGATTTCTTTCTTTAAACTGTTCAGCAAGAGGAATAAAATTGTACATCTTTTTGTAAATAGCCTTATGCACTTAGAAGCTTGATTCTCTGAAACCATGTTCAGTGCCATTAATCAAACTATTTTTTTGTAAAATATGTGCCATCTTATTCTTCCATTATTACTTCCAAAAAAACTACACTGCTCTTCAAGCAGGCTGTCATTATTCAGGTCAATATTTAAGTTACTTGGCTATATCCTTATTTTTTCCTGAGAAACATTGAAGGAAAAAGCACCCAGGTATATATTTGGCTACTCAGAAAACATGTACCATGATAATGTTGGGCAATAAAAGCTCATTTAAAAAAAAGTGTCAATTTCTACAGCTGAATTTGGTTCATAGATGATGATGATGTTCCAGGAAAGGGGCAGTATCATATATGTTTACAAATATTTGTGTGTGTATAAATAGTTGTTTAGAGCCTTTCAAATCCAAATATTTTAATGCAGGTTTTTCACACAGAGTGCCATTTTTGCTGATGGTATTTGGAGGATTCAGCTCAAATATCATAATACATTTCTGAAGATGGTAGGTCAAGGAAACCTATTTTGTATGAACTGGCAGTAAAGAGATCATGTGATTCCAGGAGTTCTGAGCTTGGTACAAGCAGAATTTAGGAAAAAGCTGCTTAACCTGAGTGGGGTACAAAAATCTAACCAGCATTATCATCAGGAAATACAGACTTGTATGCAAGGCTTCTTGCATTAAATTCTCAGTAGGGCACAGAAGATGAGGACTGTAGTTAATAATAGTTATAAACTAAAACTAAAAGTGGGATTTAGCTACACCTGTGACCCAAGAGATTGATTTTTAGCTGGGCAAGGAAGTTCAATCAAAATGGTTGGCAAGGATGATGGGTGCTAAAACTGGGACTCAAAAAAGCAACTACAAAGAACAGAGGAGAGCTCAAACATGGCAGGGGAAATGTGTCTGTTATTGTGTGTTCCTGCAGAGCAGGGAAAGGACCTAGATATATGAATTTTATATTTATTTATATTATATTATAATTTATATTTTTATATTTTATATACATTTATATATCTCTGCTGGCATCAACAGCAATTTGAGCCAAGTGTCAGATCCTTCTCTAGGGCTCAGTAGAGGGTGCTTCTGTGTCCAGTGTTGGTTCAAGTAACTGAGGTCTGGCAGTGGATTTAAGGATTCCCTCTCTGATGAATTCCATAGATAGCAGGATGGGAACATGTGGCAGTATTTGGTTTTTCTCTTTGTTTGCCTCTGATTGCACAGAGGTATAGCAATGGAACACCATTATAGCTGCAAAGTTAATCACACAAAAGATCTGAAAAGGTAAAATTAAGGTAATCCATGAGTCCCTTTGTGCCCTTCTGACAGAAGCATGTCCTGCTGATTGTTGGGCTTCCCAAGGTGATTTAACACTCATCAGATGTACTGAAAAAACATTTCACTTCACTTATGTTGATCTTGGCTTTCAATAGTTGATGCTTCTGGAGATTGGAAGTGTGGCTGTGAGTTAGGTAATGCAGGCTCCCTAATTAGTGCTGCTGTTCCCTTCCATCTCACACCTGAGCTCTGCAGCTCCCACAGCTTTTGTCACAGTTCACTTTCTGCATATGTTTGATTTTTAGAAAGAACAAATGGAAAACCCCTTTTCCATTTTGGACCATTGTATTTATGAAGATGTAACACATTTCTGTAACTTACTTTTCCTCTGTTTTGTAGTTGATATCAGTGATGTGTTTCTCCAATCTGAAATAATTATTCAGTTAATATACACATCTGGATTTTTCTGGAATGTAACAATGGGATTGAATGTCAAGCTTGTTGTATGTAGAGTGGGTTTTAGAAACAATCTGAAAGTTTTACAGAAGTGATTTTAAGTTTTTTCAATAATTCAGAGTATTTCCCATCCTATCATTCTCATGCATTTAGGAGAAGGCACATTTAAGTAATTTTTTTGTTTGGCATAAGACCAGAGGATTTAAACCTTTGGAACAGGCTAGGCTAAAATGCACACAGATATTGGTTCTGTACTCTCTGTCTCTGGACTATATTTCTAATCTATATCTGTTTGGTTTTTTTTTTCTTTTTCAGTGTGTATATTGCTGGCTTTCCTGAGTATACACAGCCAATGATTGATCATTTAGTTAACATGAAGATTAACCACTGGGATAGGTAAGTTCATAAAATCTAATTATTAATATCCAGGAATTGACTGTTCTGCATAGATTTTTCTGCTTTTGTAGATTATTTCTGTAAATTTTACTCACACCTGGGTTTGCAGCAGCATTTGACTGAAGAAAACTGGGCAAGTAGTAGGTGATATCATCTGTGCCTCCCAAGCAGAATGTCACTTAAGCAGGTTTATGAATTTTGTCTTCTGGCCATGACCTCAATCTGTTAATAGATTAATAAAACCCATTTATTTGGTCTATAGTGTATGTGAGGGGTAAACATTGTCACCATACAATTATCCTAATTAAAGCAGATTTCATGCATAGAGATGGTGCTTACTCACATTCAGAGTTCATGGAGATTGAAATGTGTACATATCACACAAGTGAGATTCTATCAGTGCTGATCATAGTTTGCATCATGAGAAATAATCACAGTTTACTGCACTGTCCCTGCCAGTGCCCAGAACGAGCCCTCAGGTCCCACCTGCCCCACTGGTGTTTTTCCTTGTCTCTTTGGGCTCTTTTCACTTCACTGAAAGCTGGCTGCAGGCTGGCTGCTCTTTGGTTTTGTTGGCTTTTTTACAGGGGGAAGCATAGGATGGACAGAGAGTACTGTAATGGTGAATATTTGTTTTGGTTGTGGGCAGAATCCCTTCCTCACATTATTTTTTTCCCACATTTCTTCTGCTGACTTGCTAACCCTCAGAAATGCTTTCTTACAGTGTCATTCGAGAACTTTCCACCAAAGCTCTGCATAACATCACTCCCCAGGCCCCTGAGTACATGGCAAATGTGGGTAGGTACCAGCTGAGCTCTGCCCAGCCAGGCTGAGCTTAGGCAAGACAACCTACAAAGAACTAATAAATCTTAAGATTTATTACAACTTAATAATTCTTATTAATTCTCAATCTTAAGACTTAATAGAAGTTAAGATTTCCCCTGCCACTTAATACAGTGTAGTGACCCTGATGGCTTTACCCATTTTTAGGTTTTATGCAAAAATTATAAATTACTGTCAGGTTGGTTTTTATCTGGGGCCTTTGATAGCTGGCTGCACTGGACTCTGCTGGTTCTGAGGTGAATAAATGGGTGCAGTTGTGTGGGAACAACTCCAGCAGCTACCCCTCAAATTCCCAGCTCTTGCTTTGATGTTGTAAAGGGTGGGGGAATCTGTTTTGTCTTGTCCAGCCTGACACCTGCAGAAGAATTCCTTTCTGACTGTGTGTGTAACCAGATGTTTCTTAGCATGAGCCCAGGGTCCTTTGCTGAGCCCATTGCAGATCCTGAGATCTGGAAAACCCTGGCAGATTTTTCATGTGGCTGAAGGCAGTGCCCAGCCCCTGAGAAGCTGCACTGCAGACCTTGCCTGGGCTCCTGTTGTGGTCCAGGAAGGTGCCACTTAACATGGAAATAAAACCCCTCCAAGCCCCACTTCCCTGACTGCTCAGCCAGCTCAGTGCCCAATAGCAATGTAATTTTATTTGCTCCAGCCAGGGAGGTGGTTGGGAGTATAAAACAGCTCAGTGTGGTTTGTCAGAATTTAATTCATTAGAACTTGTTTATCACAAAGTCACTAAGATAGTTGACTTTACAGAAATGCTTTTCCAGTGTTCTTTCTAGACAGGCATAATTACATTTAGAGCTGTGATCTGTCACTATGCTCTGTTTTTAAAAAAATTAATTAATTATTTAATCTCTTTCAGTTTTGCCAAGACTTCTGCCTTTATCAGTGGGCTCAGATCTGCACACACGCCATGGGGCAATCCTTGCCTGTGCTGAGATCACCCATGCTCTGTGTAAACTGGCACAAGAGAATAATAGGTATTAATGCAAGATTATCTAGACTATAAATTTTCCTTTCATGTCTGGTCTATTAAAAGCTTCCTGAGTATAATTATGGAAATCTTCATCTCACTGAACTGGGTTTCCATAGAATTTTTGTCTGTTTTTATGAGTGATGCTGAGCTTTCACATTTTATTCAGTGATTTAAGACTTCAGTCTTAAATTCATAATTAGGAAAGAGAGATCATTTGCTGCTTTACTTGGAGAGCTGAATGTGATCAGTTAAATACAGATTAATGCCTCTTTCCCTGTAAGTGTGCTGTCATCCTGGGTAGGGACAGTCTTTTGTCTTCAGGGTTGGAGTAAAACCTCCTCAAGCAGCTCATTGAGTTAGACTGGTTATGAATGCTGGTCCAGGGGTGTATATACAAGCATATCTGTAGATTTACACACACATTTGCCAGCAGTGTCCATCAAAAGAATTTGTGTTCAAGAAAAACAGACAGATCATTTTTAGTAGTAGGAAATACTTGAAATAGATGGGAAAATCACAGAAATGTTGGAGTCTAAAAATACAGCTGTATTGGCAATTATAATGTTATTAGGAAGTGACACTGATTTTTTATAAGCCTTTTGGAATAGTTTTCTGTATGATAAGGAAAAAATTTTTTGTTGTTATGTTTGCTGAACTATTCAAAAATAAATATTGCATATTTCTGTAGAGCATAATTTGAAAATCAAATGATTGGTTTTTTGTTTGAAAGTACAATGACGTTATGAAAAAAAAGTGATTTGCAGCATGATGAGGAAATCTGTATTAAAAATTTTGTTTACTTTTACAGATCTGTGACATACTATTTCACTGAAAAATCGTTGGAGGGGCTCAAGCAAATTCACCAAGAGGTTTGTAGCCAGCATAAATCTATTTTTGATCTGGAGTGCTGCATGATTTTAACAAAGATTTACAATTAAGGCAGCTGTTCTCCACCTTCCTCAACCCTGTGCCAAGAGTGAACCTTGTCCTGGTGGTTTGGACACCCCCAGACTCTGGGACAGCTGTTTGTCCTGGACCCTGTGTCTTACACAGTGACACTGGGGGCTCTTCTGCCTCTTGCTGAGCCCCCAGCTCTGATGCTGGAAATTACATTTCTGCAATGCCTCAGGGGGTTGTTTGGTTCCTTTTCCCTCTGTCTTTGCTCCCCCTTTATCCTCCTGACTGGCATTGGGGTAACTGTGCTCAAGGGACCTCTAGTGAGCCCATTTCTTGTCCCTGCATCCACAATTTCCTGTTATAGCCCTCAAAAGTCATATTCTGCATTTCAATTGATGCATTGTCTGTATCTCTGCCTATGCTAAATGAAGCCTTGTCCTGCTCAGAGCACTTCCAAATATTTCTGTGGAGAGAATTTTGCTTCATTTTTCCCTTTCATTTTCAGTCACCCCATGTTGTTGGGTGTTTCACCCCAGCATGGAACAGACAATACTCCAGCATTCAGGCTCCTGCTGTTCCTGCAGGATCTGTAGGACCTTTAGTGCCAGCTCTGGTGTGCTGGCAGCCTTCACCCTTCACCCACCAAAGTCCACAGGTGCCTGTTGAATTCTGGGCACAGCTCAGAGCTGCTGCCACAGGTTGAAAAAGCACCTTTGTCCTCCTTTAGCATTCTCATGTTGAAATGCCTGAAAGCTTGGTCAGCACATCTCTGCACTTACAGTGGCCTTAAGTTGTTATGATGCAGTTGCATAAACTCTCAATTTTAAATACTCTGGGTTTTTTTTGCTTTTGCTACATAGAAATGTGATAATCTCTGATTTTTTACAGTGGCTTGCTGTAGCATTAAGAATGAAGTAAGATTTTTCAGTTATATTTAAGCCTTTGTTTAAGTTTCTTCTGTTCAGTCTGTAGCTTCCAAAGTTATTTGCAGTGATCAGACAATGCAGTCTGTCATCATTCTGAAAGGACTAGTGGTGGAAAGCAAATCTAGTTTAAAAAGCCAGGCTTCCAGGATATTTGCAGAAGGAGCTTGAGTTTGGAATTCAGGAAATTAGTGCCTTAAAGTGTTGTTTTTTTTTTTTTAAAACAAAGTTCAAATGGATATAGAGAAGTTGTTTTAAAGAGGTTTTCCCTTTGAATTTTATTTTTTAAATTAACTGAAGTTTTGCACAGCTCACAGTATATGGCATTGCATGTGAGGGGAAAAATGAAAACACTTGGATCAAACAAACTCAATTAAAATGTGTGTTACTTTTTTTTCCCCCAGCTTTGCAGTCGTCAGTTGTACAGGTAAGAAAAAGATGCAGACCCATCATTTTTCATCTTGGAAAATGGACTGAAAACAGGATCTGGGAAGGGGGGCTGTTTTGTAAAATTAGTGACACCCACCCCAGTCCCTCCCAGTCCCTCCCAGGCCCTCAGGTGCTTTGTCTGCAGAGGAAGAGGGGCTGCAGAACTGGCCTTGAACTAATGAGCCCCAAATCCTGTCTTTTCCTCTTTTCCTCTTTTCCTCTTTTCCTCTTTTCCTCTTTTCCTCTTTTCCTCTTTTCCTCTTTTCCTCTTTTCCTCTTTTCCTCTTTTTCCCTTTTCCTTTTTCCTTTTTTCCTTTTTCCTTTTTCCTTTTTCCTTTTTCCTTTTTCCTTTTTCCTTTTTCCTTTTTCCTTTTTCCTTTTTCCTTTTTCCTTTTTCTTCCCCTTCCCCTTCCCCTTCCCCTTCCCCTTCCTTTTTTCCCTCTTCCCCCCCCTTTTTTCCTGATTTTTTCCCCCTTCCCTTCCTGTCAGCTTTTCTCTGAGTTCCAGAATTCCTTTCTCCATCCTGTATGACAGGCAGGACAGGAGTGTTGCAAAAGGTTCAGGGCAATTTTTCAACTCTTGCGACAAAGAAAATGTAAATGAGTTTTCACTAAGTTGTTTTTCATTTCCTATTTGTTGAAGCTTCCAGGAAATTAAGGGATATTGCTTAAGGAACTGTTAAGTAAATGTGAATTAACACTAGTGTGTGACTTCAGAGTTTGATTCTAAATTTAAGGAAATGAAATCATAATGACTTGTATTCCCTAATAACTGTATATGCAAGTGAGGGTTTTTGCTCCTTTAACTGACAACATTTTCTGGTCATTTTTAGTTCACTTCTTTACACATGCCTTCCCTGAAAATAGTAAACCTGAACTAGTTTTTTATGTAATTACTAATTACAGGTTAAAATTTATTATGCAAGCTTTTTAATCATGGAACTTTCAGAAAAAAATGATAAAGTTTACTTCTTGAGGGGTCATGTAGAGAAATGTGACACTTCCAGCCCCGAGTGAGCTTGGGCTGCTGGATAGGCTTAGTGCTGATACTGTATATTCATGTCTTTGTGGGTGGCTCTCTTGGCTTCCATAAATTCTTTAATGTCAGGGTGGAGCTTGGGTGTAATTTGTTTTTGTCATAATGTGCACTTCTTGCTCTTAATGGTATTTATAAGATGCCTACAGAAATGTTTTTGTTCTAGATAAGAGTTCTAATTCAACTCCAAGCAGGATTGATTCACTGCTGTTTGCTCTCATACTTAGCTGAGACAGAGATGTCTGCCCTAATCCATATTGTAAAATATTAGTGTGCATAAAATATTTTAAAATGGGACAAGAAAAATAAACTAGGTTATAAAAACAAACCAACAATTTGAGTGTTGCTGGGCAAGCATTTAGTGAAACAAGCCAAACTTGTTTCATGATGAGTAATTATTGCACATAATATTCCAAAGATTTCCATTTGAGAAATTGCTACTGGGAATTTTCAGTGTTAACAACATCTTGGAGGAATGTTGAAAACCTGTGTTTTTTATTTGTGTTTCAAGTTTTTAGGCTGTATTAACAAATAGCATCTGGCCACATGTCTCAGCTGTTTATTAGATATTTTGCTTTCACTTCTGGCCACTTTGAACAGCCTTGTCAGGGACTGAAGGGATTTTAATGCTTTGATCAAGCTGTTCTAGGGAATTTTTTTGCCCTCTGAGAAAGGGAAAATGAAGTAAAGTGTAGAAATGCTGGATTTTGGGGTTTTTAAAAGGTTTTTTTACAAAGTTGCAATTTATAAATTTTAAGCTGGAAAATGGGTCATGGGTTTCTTGGTTGTCTGATTCTGTAGAATCCATAAGGACCTCAAGTCAAACAAGAGAAAACCCAAGTGCTGTAATGGAGACATTCATAGAGCTGCTCTACCATCTTACTTTGTTTAGCAATTCTTGCACCATCTTTAACTTGATTTTGAAAAATGGCCATGAATTATCCTTTACACAATCCTGTTTTGAATTCTACTGCAGCCAGTCTCAGTTTTGAATATACTTGAAGCATTCAAATTTATTTATGCTAATTGTAGAAAATCCCATCTTCTACCATATTACCCTTTTTTTTTAAAATACAAGTATTTTTCTGTCCTCCTGCAGAAGTCCTTTCTGGGTTTACCATAGTACAAAGGATCCTGCAAGTCCAGGCACATCAGAGTGTACTTCCTGCCATTAGCCTTGATCCTGACACATCTGATGCACTGGTTTGTCTGGAGGAGCTGGTTGCTTTGAGCATTTGCATGTGCACTTCCAGCTGTGGGTTGTGCAGGAGTTTCTGGGTTTCTGTGTGGGGGTTACAGCAAGGCATATGCAAACCATGCCCTGTAGAGCATCTGCCTCCTGTGCCTGTTTAGGGCTCTACAGGTTATAAAGTCACAAAAATTGTGCTGTGTTTTATTTGTTTAAAATGGTGGTTTTATGTATAAAAACCTAAGATGAAGACTTGTGGCATCTGTTGCCCTCAGCTGTGTTACCTGGGTTAGGAGATCACTCTGCTGGTTTAAACACAGTCAGTCAGCCTGATTTCCATTCTGCTTCCACTGCACCAGCATGGTTGGTCGCTGGTTTTTTGTAGCAGATCTATTTCTGTTGTGCATCTGAGACCTTGGACTCATTCTCAATACTCCTTCTCTCAAGTAACAACTGATGGGAAAGAGGAAATGGCCTTAAGCTGCACCAGGGAAGGTTTAAATTGATGCTGGAAAAAAATACTTTACTCAAAGGCTTGTGAAACCCTTGCACAGACTACCCAGGGCAGTGGTGCAGTCACCATCCCTGGTTTTTACCATCTGTGAAAACCTAGCTTTTAAATACATTTTACAAAAGGGTTTAGTTTAAAAGATTTTAAAAGCTTTAAAAGACGTGTTAAAAAGGGTTTGGTTTAAAAGGTGTCTTAAATGGGTTTAAGTTTAAACGGTTTTAAAAGGTTTAAAAGATGTGTTAAAAGGGTTAGGTTGGTCTTGGCAGTGGTTGGATTCAATGATCTTAAAGGTCTTTTCCAACCTAAGTAATTCTGATTCAATAATATGAAAAGTCTTCCAGAAAACAGTATTTTAATAGTAGTTGTGTCAAGATTCTCTGAAACTGCCTCATCTGATCTGAGGTTCTGGAGTGACTTTTCAGCTGAACAGATGTTCAGTATTATTATCACTGCTAGAAATGAAGGGATGGGACTATTTTCAAGCTAAGAACAATTTCTTGCTCAGATAAAGATCAGTCTCAGAGGCTGTGAGATTTTAGAGGAGCAGGCATTTGGTCACAGCTCAAGAGTAGTCACAAGTTTCTTCACTGCAAGGCAATATAGAACTTTCTAAACCAATAGACAGTTGCCACAGAATTTATTTTGCTTTTCTAACCTATCACCTTTACTTCTTCTGCACTGTGGATACTTTGATCCAATGGGCTTCTGTCTCACATGTACACATGTGCTTCTGTTATAACTTCTAAACTCTCAGCTACTCCATACAACCACACCCTTACATTGTAAACCCTTCACCATCTTATCAATACAGTTTCTCACTTACTTAAGGCATATTCTTACTTACAGCTATAGAAACATAAGTTTATGATTTTTCTGCTTAATATCTGTGTATTGTATTTTTACATCAATCTGAGCTTCTCCTGAGGCTACAGATAAAACTCTTCAGTGTCTTTAGAAGTTTCTGGTTTTCCCATTCTCACAGTTCAGAATACTTTTTAGCTTCCTTGTAGCCAGTTCTGAGTCTGATACCAGAGGCCTGAATGCCCAGAAGATCAGGAGTGGATCTGGCAGTGCAGGGCTGCCTGCAGGTGGTTGCAGTGCACTTTGTGTCTCAGCAGATGCTGTGTTCAACCCTCCAGGCTCCCATCCCAGCTGGATGTGTCGGGATGTTCGTCAGCGCCTCCCACGCCAGGCAGTGCGCTGCCTGCGAGGTGCTGCACACCCAGCCTTGCTCTGAGCTCATCCCTGCAGCCTCTGGAGAGGCTGCCTGGGTGTGGAGCACGTCAGCTGTGGCAGCCCAGCAGATTTAGGAGCTTGGAGTGGCAGGCAGTGTCAGTTGAAGCGGCACCTTCCGAGTTTCGGCGTTTCCAGCAGAGTAAGGGAGCCCGCAGGTGCTGACAGGTGCTGGGCAAAAGAGAAACTCATCTCATTTCAAAGACCTTGAAGGTTGTAACTGATCTTGATGGTTTCAGGGCAAATGTGTTTCTTGGCATGCATCTGCCTAAAAGAGGTTTTTTTTTAGGCATATGAGCTTAATCAGCAAAGAATTCCAGCTTTGCAACAAAGCTCATCTTAACAGTTCCTCCAGGTTCAGGTGGTTTTATGCATCCAGGGCCTGGATGGCTCTGTGAGATCGTGCTGCACTGTCCTCTGAAGAGTTATAAGGTGAAATTCTTCTGCTACAAACTGAAGTCACTGGGAAAGCTTTTACTTCCATAGAGCCAGGATTTCACCTGTGGCATTCTGATGTTAGAATTCAACATGGCATAGGAATTTACAGTAGCCTAAAACTTGGTGTTTCTCGTGTTAGTGTGATTTATTCTGTGCATCTTGAAGGGCTGGCCATGAAAGCCTTGTTAATCTATTCAGCTGTTCTCAGGGGTTTCCCTTTCCCCCTGGTGTGCCCTCTGATAAAGCCATTCTGTACCTCCAAAACCCAGGGAATGTATAACCTGGACCTATAAAGATAGCTCAATTCTGTTTGGAACAAAGAGTTCCCAAAGAAAGTGCTTGGTTGCTGTTCATGTGGAGGTGAAATAACGTGTTCTCAGCTTTCCCAAAATCCAGTATTTACAACTGAATCTCTTCAGCTATTCCAGCACTTCAGCTATTCCAGTACTTCTAACTTCAGATTTGAATATCTGGGAAAACATAGATGCTTTTCAATTCTAAATAGCTTCAGTTACTGTTATTTTTATTATCTTAAAGAGGGATTCTCACTTTCACACAAAAATCAGCAGGCTTAAAAGAATCTAAAAAAATAAATCCACAAAAGTACTTTGAACTTCTTTATGCCCTGAGAACAGCACTGTCACTGGTTCTGATTCA
The DNA here is from genome assembly GCA_013397555.1 of Urocynchramus pylzowi. NCBI lineage: Eukaryota > Metazoa > Chordata > Aves > Passeriformes > Fringillidae > Urocynchramus > Urocynchramus pylzowi. The sequence goes on along the minus strand of VZRH01001647.1, from coordinate 108,566 downwards.
ATCCAATGTAATTATAAAATAGATTCTGTCATTCTTAGGCCAGTAATGTTAATTAATCAGTTCTGCAAGGGATTCTATATTTTATTTTCCACACATACATTGTGACTGATCCCAGGATGTTCCTAGGAGGGAAGCATTGCTGTGGAACTGCACACAGGGAGGAATACTCAGGAGCTTGTGGAACCTGGGCACTGCATCAGTCAATTTGCAAATTGAATTAATAATTAAAGCATGAAACAGGTACATCTAATAGTGTGATGCAACTTGTGGATGTGTCTTTGGAATAAAAAAGAAGGAATACTGACTGTACAGCAAAATTCAGAATCTCTGAATTAGGTAGATCCGTATCTTTTTAATTTAGTGAAATACTGTGGAGTGAGATAAAGTTAATAGAAAGATGTGCATCATGTTTGACAAACCAAGCACTGGCTGAGGAAAGATCTTGGATTATGATAGAATTTTTGGTTCTTAAAAGTGAAATATGCATGAGCTGTGGAAAGAGGGGAAAAATTAGCTTTATTGGTGGACATACAGAGTCTGGGCAAGAACCACCTCGGGAAGCTCTGCAGAGGAGCACACTCAGGTCATGGTGCCACCAAGAGGGACTGGATTGGAGTTTTTGCCACGTGGAAAAGTTGCTATGCAAATCACTGTCACCTTTCTGCATTCTTGCATGGGGACAGCAATCCTCAGAGAGGCTCTGAACTGAAATGGAGCTGGTGAAACGCCAGAGGAAGGGATAGCACTCAAATTATTACCATCAGCACAGCTTGAAGTGGCCTGACTTCCTTCTTGGCAGTGCAAGGAAATGGAGAAGAGCAGCCTTTGTGAGTCAGTTCTTGCTTTGTAGTTGGAACAGAACAGTCCATATCTGAACCCCTGCATCAGCAGACTCTGCTGCACACCAAACACATTTGCAAGGTGATTATTTTCTACTCATTTGCAGTAAGGTAAGGAATGGGTGAAGGCAAAATAAAGGCGAGAAAAAGTATGGAAGAGGAAGCAAGGCTTGCCACATCAGTCACCTGTTTTTGCTGCTGTCTCGACTCCTTGCATCACTTTTTTTGTTTTCTGATTTAAATTTTTTAGAAGCTGGAGAGCAGACAGCATGGCAGGAAGGTGGGGTAGACAATACACAGACCTTATCAGCATGAGGATGTAGAATCTGTGCTTGCTTCCTGCAGTGATAAACTGAGCTGGGGATTATTAAATTAAGCCTAATATATATTGAACGTGGAAAGCAAAAGTTTCTCAATTTAAGGAAGTGCTGACCTATGGCAAATGAGAATATTGTGGAGTTGGCATCTCTGTGTTACCTGAAACACCAATGAAATGGTGGAGCAGTCAGAAACCCAGAGCATATTACAGAAGGGACCTCCTCGTGTGGAATGGAAAAACCTGTTTAAAATGTTCAGGCTTTTGAAGCTCATACAAAGGGATGTATTGGAGAATAAAGTTGTAAGGGCTGTTAGGATTGCTAAGCTGGCCTTCTGAGCACAGCTACTAATTTTGTTGTGGGGAGGGAGGGAGGAGGAAAGGAGGGAAGAAAATGTTTAAAATAAACAAAAAACAACAAGCAAATAAACAAGTCTTTGTTGTTGCTCCCCTTGCTGGGAGTTTCTGCCAGAGCATGGACATGCAAACAGGTGATTAAGGGTTTGGCACACCTCAGGGAGGAAATATTCCAGCAGAAGTGAAGGGAGACAATGAGGAGTCAAGGGAGGAAATATCCAAAGGAAGAGGAGGTCAAAGGTTCACAAAATGGAACAGTGAAGCCACAGAGGGTGACACTGAGTGGAACACCTCAGGCATTGCCTTGGGGATGGGTATCCAGACAGGCAGCAGACACTGCTCAGTGGGGTCAGGAGAAGTCTCTGCCCACAGCCAGGAGAAGCCAAAGAATGCAAACAGGCCCTGCCATTTCCAGGACGCTTTTCTCTCTCCCCACTTTCTGCCCAGTTCAGATTTTCTCCTCCCAGTGCTGTTACTGGCCAGGCTCATGTTCAGACAGAGGAACTGGGCTGAGGTCTGAGCTGGTGAAACCATCCTTGAGGAGCACAGCTTTACCTCAGGAGGGTCTGAAGTAGCTTGAGCAATTTGTTTCTCTCCCTTTTCTGATGTGTTTCTTGTGGTAATAAACACAAAATCACCTGGGAGGGGCTTGAGCAGGAAAGGAGAAGGGTGATAAATCTCACCAGGAGAGGAAACCAGTTAACATCTGTGAAAATGGGAAATGGGAAGGGAATTTTCTGTTTAGTTTTACAGGGATTATGAATTTATTAAAAAATTGCATCTAGTTTCTTTTCATTTGTGGAAATCAGAAGCTGGTAGAGACTGTATGACTGGAAGGTCCTTTGGCCAGTCTCATGGGTTTGGAATGTTCCTGAAGCAAGTGAAAAGAAAAGCAAAATGAACTTGGCAGTCCTTTTATTATTCACATTAAAGATTAGGAAGACTGGGAGTGCATTTTTGCAAGAAGAAAGCTTAATATTCAGGAGAGGTTTGTATTAATCATGCTGAAGTCAAGAAAAGTTGACTTAGGAGAAAGCAGAGTTGATCAAACACAAAACTGTGGGTATTTTGTGCTCTGCTTTCATTCTGAAATGGTTTTGAGGTGCTCACTGTGGGCAGTGTACACTCAGGCTGCCTGTGGTGGGTTGTTCTCTGAAGGCTGTTTCTGCTTTGCAGGGGTTTAGGTGGAGAGCTGATGAGACCAGCTGGTAAGTACCACAGCTGGGGTGGGACAGCACGAGAGGTGCCCTGAGGAATTTTGGCTGTTGCTGTGTTTCCAGTTCATTTTGCATATGTTGTGTTGAATGTATAAGTAAAGTCTGCACAGTAATTAAAAAATGATGAACTTTGGAGGCCAGTCAGCAGATGGGTGCAGCAGGACATGGGGTGTCAATACACTTGGAATAACCAATACACTTGGAATACCTCTGTGTAGGCTGGAGATGGTTCTGGGCTCTGTGTCACACTGTGTCCATCTGTTGTTGCACACAGTGAAGTTTTTTCAGGGTTGAACTGTCTTCCTTTAGTGATTTACTCAGATTCCTCTCCACAAGAGATACAATCTGCACTTTTAGACAGAAGCCATGGTGGAAATAATGATTTTATCATAACACGTGTGTGCACAGAAGTGAAGCATAAAGACCATATAAACAACAGTCTGTGGGGAGTGTGGCACCACAGAAAAGATGGATTTGGAGATTGTTACAAGCTGTAAAAAGGAAGGGTGTTGCAGGAAGAGGTAGGCTGGGTGGATGAGGAAATGATGCCAACTTGGTTTCCTGCTTGTGAGCTGAATGAAGGAAGTGCTGCAGAGAAGATTCCAGCTTGGAAGATCTGAAGTCATCCAGACCTTGTGGGTGAAAGAGCTTCAGCACTGAGGTGGAAGAGAAGGGGATTTGAGTGAGATTACAGCTGTATGACATGAAAATGCAAGCTGAAGGAATGGGTGTTTTGTGATATGTTTCAGCTTTCAAGCAGCTGAACATTTCATGGTTTTGGAGAAATACAAATGGCAGTATTTTGGCATGATACAACTGTGTAGGTGGAATGAGAAAAGAATTGAAAATGTTCCACAAATTGCCTGCATGTCTAATGAAGATGATGGTCTCAACCACAACAGAGCACAAAGAAGTGCAGAGAACTAAGGAGGAACCCCAAGAGACTTGGTTTAGTCACAGTGCACTTAGCCTTGTCTGTGAATAAATATTAGCACAGAGAAGCTGACACACAGTACTGAGAGGATTTTGTGTGGCATTGCTATAGTGAGGAGTCAGTTCAAGAGCAGATTTGGAGCCCAATAAGTTGATTATGAATGGAGGTGATGAGCTCTGTACAGAGCCCAGAGGAAGAGTCAAAAATCAGGTGGTGGGAGGAGAGGAAAACAAAACAATGGAATTACTTTATATTGCACCTTCTTCTGTCCTTTCCCTCCTCTCCAGCAAGTCTAAAGCAGCCAGGCAGTGAGATGGAGCTCTACCAATCTCATTTATTTGAAATGAACCCCAGGAGGTGAAAGATAATGGTATTCCCCAAGTGCTGAATTTTCATTTGAACAATACAGTCAATCTGTTAGACAGAAAATTTGCAGTGTTTACTGTGCTAATCTCCATTTCCCAAAAAAACCTCAAAACATTTAAAAAAAATACAATTCTCAAAGTGGGTTTGTAAACATTAGAACTCTCTTAAGTTCATAAATTAAAAATAATAAGGACTTTATTATGAAAAAGATGTGCTCATGTATTCCAAGTATCAAAGGAAATAAAGTTGCATCCAGTTTCATAGCTCCCAGCTGTGTGCAGTGAACAAATGCCACTCCTTGGAGGTTCAAAAACAATGTGAATAAGAAGTAGGAAAACCTGTCATGTAGATTTGAATAGTTTTTAGTGGCTGTAGTATTACCCTTGTCTCATTTGGTTTCCTATCACTGATGCTACACTGCCATTTCCAGACTGTGCAGCAAAGAAAAGTGGCTGATAAGTATGTGCACACCTTGAATGGCAGAGAGGGAAAACATCCCCCAAACAAGGGATTTGCAGGAATGATGGGAGTAACTCGTGTCAGAGGACAGTTACTGCATTGTAGTGATTTTTGTACAAATGAAATTTCCTTCCAGTTTTTAATTTCCCTTATTTTGAATATCTATTTGCAAATATTCTTCAATTTAAAATTAATGCTAATGTAACTTCCTGTGGTTGTCTCTTCAAAATTGCTACAATTTCTCTTTTTTGGGGTTGGTATTTATCTTGTTATCAAACTTATTGTCTTACAGTCTGCACTTTAATTGAGAAGTTGTCACTATCAAAAATGCCATTTAGAGGAGATCCAATAATCAGTAAGTCCTATTTTAAATAACCTTCCATGACTGTTGTAACTATTCATTAAATTAAAGTATTAACAAATTCTGCTTTTCAAAGAAGCAAAATCAGTGGGGTTGGGTGGCCTAACACAATTAAAAAAGAAAAAAATAGACAAATACTGCAGCCGATGCTGATGCAAATTAAAGATCTGGTTTTTAGCTGTTGAGGTGACAATAAATAAAATGTGCAGTATTCAGCATCACCAGGCATGGGTGGTCACTGTGGACATGGTAATCCAGTCTGGGGCAGCTGTACTGGGAGTCACAGCCTTGTTTAGTTTAGGAAAAACCAAGGACACAGGTAGATCTGTGTAATTGCTGGTCTGTGGAAAAATTAAATTGAGAATGTTGAAGTTCAGAAAGTTAGAAAAGTTAAAGCTCTTTGTGTTTCTTGCTGTTCCAGGTGGTTGGCAGTGGCTAATAAATGACAGTCTAAGACATCTCACTCTTGCTTCCAGTGCTGCACGACAGCATATAAAGGTACAGTAATTTCTCCTCCTTCATGTGGTCACATTAAATACAAAATTAGAAATACTTTTGCTTTCCTTTGGTGGGTTATCCATGGGATCTTACTGGTTCTTGAATGCATGTTTCTTAGATGTGTGAGAAGGGGTATTTAAAAAAGTATATTTTTAATTCCTCAGGGGTGGAATTCAAAATATACTTTTGAAAATACAGGGTTCCAGTGGACTTCTCTTAATCTTTGAGCAGTTATCCCAAAGGTTGTTCCTCTCTGTACCCCTGGTCAGGGTGAGGAGTTGCTGGTGGTGCTGGAAGCTGCTCCCTGGTTTCTCTGTGGTTACATTTAGAGGGTGTTTTGCTGCTGTTTTGGTGTACCTGTAATATGTGTGGTTTCAGAGAACTCCTGTGACAATTAAAAATGCTCTGGATGATGTCCACAGGTACTGAGGGTGTTTGGTAACTCTGTGAGCATTGCTGTGAGTTACCAGAGTTATTCAGGACAAGGAACTTAAATTTTCCATTAAACTGTGCTGCAAATCCTTTTCCTGTGCTCTCAGACTGCTCTGATTCTGAATATTAAATCCATTGATGGATATGTCTCATGCTGTTTTATTTACACCATCTTAACACCTCCAGTTATTCACCTTAATTTTCCCAAGAATTCCCCTGGCAGTTTGATCTTGTGCTCTTAAAAGGCTCTGCTGAATTATAAAGGCAATTTCTGTCTGCCATGCTAGAGCTTACAGACAATCTGAATTTAACACACTGTGTTCATTGTGTTAGGTTTTAGTAATAAGATAAAAAGACATTACAGGTATCTTACACCTCATCTTTTAAAGTTTTCCTTGGGAGACAGAGGAGACTGGAATGTATCCAAATCACTGAAGGAAATAAAAAAAAGAAATTTGAATTCTTAGGATATTCTTTTGGCATTAACAATTTATTCAAAGTGCTGGTATGTCTTATAACTGGAACTTCTAAACCAAAAGCTTAAAATAATTAATTATAGGCTGTAGAGAATTTTAGCTTGTTTGGTGAACATCAGTCAAAGCCAGGCAAAGTGTATTTAGCAAATGGCAATTCTCAATTATTTTTGCTTCTGTTTTAGAGAGAAATATTTTAAGGGCAATGCTTAAGATTTTGAAAAATAATTTTTTTTTTCTGATATACAGTATTCTCTTCCAGTTGAACTTCACACATTTAAGGTGAAAAACGTTTCATTTAGAAAATGAAATATCTGAGCAATCTGGTCTGGTCCCTGATGTCCCTGCCCATGGCAGAGGTTGAATAATTTGGCCTTTAAAGGTCCCTGATCTACAGCAGTTAGATAATTCTGCATATTTTGTTACTGTAATGCCTGTGCTAGATAGAATATTGTTTAGGTGAGTGCTGGTTTTCTTTCAAGTCCTTAATTTTGCATAGAGAACTTGTCTGAGGTGTCTTTGAGGGCAGAATGAATCAGCTGGGCAGGATTTCTGTGTTACATCTGAGATTTCTTATACCTGGAGAACATGAGTGTTAATAGGTATTGTTGCTGTTAACATGAAGTGAACAATGCATAGCTTTTGTGTGCTTTCAAATTTATTGTAATTTTGGGTAACATTATGTTATCAGCTGAAAAGTATAATTCAGCCGTAAATTCTATTCTATTATGTATTCTATTCTATTACATATTCTATTCTGTGCTTTCTGAAATAGCAGCTGAGTTCTTTTGTATCAGTAACTGAAACCACTCTAAAAATGAGGAGGCTCAGGTATGATACACAACCATTGACCCTTTTCTAAGCCAGTTAAGATTAGGACACGAGGCCTGTGATGTTTGGGCTGTTTTGTTTATAACCTTCAGTCCATGTTCTTTTCTGTGTTTCCTTTCTGTAGCTCCCTGGGGAAATAGGGTTTGTTTCTTGTCAATCTGGCATCAATATATGGATATATATGAAATAAGATAAAATAATGACTTGTGTGTTTTGTGATTCTGTGTCATCCTGGAGGTCTTTCATCTGAACTGAAAATGCATTTCATACATTCCTGTTACTGTCTTAAATGCTAATTTAGCTTACTGGTCATATTGAAAGAATAAGATTAAAATCTGTTTTTTTCCTTACATAAGTTTCCTTGCTAAACCAGTATTGGGAAGAAATAATAAGAAAGGAAATGCCAGTTTCTGAAAGGAGTTTTTTGGTTGGTTTTTTTTTTTTTTAATCCACTTTCTTTTTCTTTAAAATTTCTATGAGGTGAGTAAATGCATTTCTGTGCCTTTGTTGCAGGAGTCTGCAGTGTCTGCACTGGCTGCTCTGTGCAATGAATTCTACATCAATGAGAGGGGTGAAGCTGATCCAGCTCTGCAGGGTAATGATTCATGTGTAACATGGAGGCACTGAATGCTGGGCTGGACCAAACTTGCACTTTGGAGGGATTGCACAGAATGGGGAGGGGCAGCACTGGTTTTAAAACAACTTAAAATTCTTCAGGGAAAAATAAGTGACAGCTCAAAGTTGTCTGAAAAATGACAACTGGAAGTGTAGGAAATGTCTCATTTCCTGCATAAATGCTGGCTTTAGACTGGAGGTGAGTAGAAGGTACCACCATAATGAGGCAAATTTATGTTCCATACTGTAAAACAACCAAAGATTGTGCATTTCTAAAATCCTAAATTTTAACAAAGTGAATCTTGTTCACATCCTGTTTTGATAAACTCTGCCAGAGATCATGGCTGATTTACAGAAGAATTGCTAAGGGATAAGAAAAGGATGGAAAAGGACAGCCAGAGTTCTGGTAAATGTGCATGTGAAAGCTCATGTGTTTGTGTTTGGATCAGCAGTACAGGAAGAGGCTTAAACTTCTCTTAGGGGTGTATGAATCAGCATCTTTTTTTATACTGCTTTTCTTGTACCTGTCTTCCTTTCAAGGATCAGATTGTATCATGTCCATCAGAGACAAATTGCTGGATTGTGCAGATAAATATTTTAAGAATAACAACATTTATGTTCTTGTTTTCCTAAGTATGACAGTGAACTTACATATATTTAATAAAATATTGATTTCTTTTTCTATTTTTTTGCCATTATTAAATCAGGTAACAAAATACCAATTATTTATTTGTCTTAGAGTTGTTCCCAAAATGATGTTGATATTGATCACGTATGTATTTACATGCAGTCCAGAGACATTAGGCTGAACTATAAAAGCAGCCTATCCTGGTTTTAAAATACTTTATATAGTGCTAAATCTTTACATTTTTGTCAAAAAAAACCCCCAAAAAACCAAACAAACCCAAAGCCCAAAATAGCCCTTTCCCTCCTGGAGTTTGGCCCTGCCTGCCAGATCCTTTGTGGGCAGCATGGGAAGATGTGATATGGTCCCAAGGCTGATAAAATCCCCACAACCTCAGGAAAGGCTCTTGTGTAAAACCAGAATGTGCTGGGCAGGAGGAGGCAATGCTGAGTCAAAGCAAACAAGCTAAAAATGAGTTGAGAAGTTGGTAGGTCAAATTTTATGTAAGGATGAAGTTTCAAGTTTCTGTGAAAGTGGACTGGAAAACTCAGGCAGGTGTCCAAGTCAGGAAGGAGAAGGGATCTTCTGAAGTACAGGCTGCAGGTGTTGTTGCTTTACTCATTTAGACCCCTCTGCAGCCTCATTGTTTTTTCCTGGATTTGAGGTTTACTTTTCACCTGCCTTGTGCTTGAAAGGACTGTGGCAATGTGGCTGTGATGGTCTGGGGACACAATTAGGTCAAATTTGTAGATAGAGACAAAATTTCTCATGGGACTTTCTGAAGCAGAACTGTGAAATGACAATTTTTCTGTTCTAGAAAACTCTCTGGTCAGCTCCATCTTGAGTACCCTTTTATTTGGCCTTGACTGCACTGGACCCTGCTCCACACATGATAACAGAAGTGCCAATACACATGCAAGCATCTTTTAAAAAACAAACAAAAAAAAGGTGTCTTTTATCTCTGTACCCATAAAACTTACAAATTTCATGTATGTCTGCTGTGAGATTGAAATCCAGTAGTAAAAGTCCTCCCAGAGTGTGTGATGGATGTGGGTATGTGTGGAAGCTGCAGTGCAGGAGACATTCAGCACAGTGCAGGTGCCTTAGATAAGTCAGTTAAAGCAGGTCTGGACATGATCTAGGGGATTAGGGGGAAAAAAAAAAAGCTTTTGGTAAAATTTAACCAGAGTTTCACTGTTGCTTGATGATTAAAATGCAAACACCAATCAAAGGTGCTTTAGCAGTTTGGCATTCTGAATTTGTCCTTATAAGGCTGCAGTTTTATTGAATCACTACTTTTGCCTCTGTTTGTTTTGACCTTCTCTTAGTGTTTTCTTTTCCTGTCTTAGTGTGTTCTGGTTTGGTTTTGCTGACTTTCTCTTTTAATATTTCAGGATGGGTTGTGTGGAATTAATATTGTAGATACTTCATAGGCCCTGTTGGTTTATGAAGCTGAAGGCTCTTAGAAGAATATTAACATTTGCATTACACTTTCCACCATAATTACTGAGTGGTTATAAGTAAAGAGCTGTTTTTGCTCGTTGCTGTGTCATTTGGCTAAAATGTCAATCTTAAATTTACATCACTCAAAGAGGAGACTGTCACAGCCTCCCTGTTCAAGATCTTCTTGCTGTCACAGCAAACACTACATCTTCTATGGCCTCAGGACTCTTAACACCCTGGTGGTTTGGAAAGTTTTAAATAAATGTGCTTATCTGAAGGTGTTGCTCACCTCTGGCCAGGGAGCTGGGCTGCTCATGGGAGGGACGAGTTGGGGCCTGTCCATTGCATTGGGGTTTAAAAGAAACAGTCATGAATTATGGTGAATGGGGAGTTTCTTATGGCAACTCTTCTTTCTTCCTCTAGCAAATATTGCTCAACCATTTAAACCTTAGATTACAGTAGGCAGTGGCACAATTATGTAATCTTCCCAGGATCTCTGGTCTTTTTCTTTGAGGATTACAAAGTGTCTCTGCAGTAATGGGATTGATAGGACCACCTTGCTCCTCACTGAATCAGAGCTGTGTTTATTGCAGCTGGCTTGGAGAAGCTGTTCTGGAGTACTTTGGTTTTCTCTGCATTTTACAGAAGAGTTTAATGTGAAAAGGTAGAGGAAGTATTGGCTGCAAGTCTGAGATAAAGACTGCAGCAGAAATGTGAACCTGTTCCTGACTTTTCCTCTTTTTATTTTTTCATACACCCTCATTTTCTCCTTGATAACACTTTACATGTTTGCTGAGGCTCATTTTTCCATGCCCAGCTGAGTTTATTCTTGTGCCTCTTGACTCTTCTGCAGTTTGTAGGGCCACTGTCCCCACTGTGTCCTCTGCCAGCACACAGAACCAAAGGGGACATTTCTTCTTGAGCTTTCTCCTCCAAAACACCCAGCTTCATTTATGTCTCTCTATGAAAAATGATCTGAAATTATATCACTGTTTAGTTATGATCTGTGTGTGCGCTAAAACAGGACTCCAGTCAGGAGTTTTCTGAGGGAAAACTGTTAAAATAACTGATCTTCACAAACCTGGGGATTTGTTGCCTCACACAGAACACTTATCCAATGATAGAAAATGGTGACCTATAAATATAAAAAGAACTTGCTCCCCTGTGCTTAGCCAGAAATTTGTGCTTATACTTATTAGTTGGATGTCTCAAACTTGATAACTCTTTAAGAAGTTTGTCTTTTCTCTCTCTGAAATAGTAGGCTTAGTATAAATACATAGTCAGATTTTTAGACAGAAAATATGAATTCATTCATGTAAAAGTGAACATCTGAAAGTTTTTATCCTTTTCCTGTAGAAAATTAAGATGTTTAACAATTTAGTTTAACAAATAACAAAATTTTCCAGCTGCTTTGTTTAGGGGATCTTTTCCTTATTTTCTTTCCTTAGCCAAATATGAAATTCTTACCATGTGGTGGTTGCTTTTCACTCTGCAATTGTATTTTTTCCAGATGAGCTGGTGACACAGTACGTTTCAGAACTACAAAACGCAGAGGAAATGATTCGTTGTGGCTTTTCAAGAGCTCTTGGGGCCCTTCCAAGATTTCTGCTGAAGGGCAGGCTCCAGCAGGTGAGAAAATAGGATCATTGTAATGAGAAGAGGGCATAAGGCATTTTGAGTGAAACCTGTGACAGTAATCAAATAAATAATAATGATCATAATTAAAGGTCTTTGTCAAAGGGGTTTGAATGCTAATGTACAGAAAATCATCATGAGTTGAGCTTGCCATAGTTTCTGATAATTAATGTTTAGTCCTGCTTTAGTAGTGTTAATGGAAAGCCAGAGGTTGGATTGTCCCTTTGCTATGGGATATTGGTCCAAAGGAGGAGAGAAGAGAGGGAGGGAAGGGTCCAGGGGAAGAGAGATTTGCTGCAGGGATTGAACTGAAACCCCTGGAGAAACTGAGATCTATGAAGCCACAAAGTGAAATAGAAATATAGATTTAGAATGTAGATTTTAGCTTTTAGTAGAAACTTACACTAAGTGCCTTGAGTATCTGCAGCAGAGAGCAGAGGCCTTTTTGTCCTTAGGCACAATTCTGCCATAGAAGTGGTATTTCCATAAGTCTACCCTACCCCAGACAGAATGTAAACTTAGCCTGTTGTTCACATTTTTTAGATATCTTGTTCCCATAAACAAGAAGAACTGATAGAAATACATATGTAGTTCTGAGCAATACTCTGGTGATGTTGTGTCAAACCTTACAGGCCTCTCCTGGTGAGAATCCAAATTCTGCTGCCTGCTTGGTTCTTTCATACAGGATTGAACTCATTTTACTATGATACCTAAATTTAATGTAGTAAAAATTGCTTTGGGTTTATATAACTCAATCTTTGTATTTTTTCAGGTTTTGGAAGGTCTTAAAAAAGTTACAGTAATTTCCCCTGAGGACGTGAGCTTTGCTGAAGCCAGGAGAGATGCCTTAATAGCAATTGCAAAGTATGTTTCTTACCCCTGCTTGTGTCTAATTTTAAATCTCTCTGTAAAGCTTTCTCCTGTTCATTCTCCTGGGAGCTGGGAACATGAATCTTGAAATCAGTTGCAGTCACACACACACATCCTGACTGCATATCCATTACTCAGTTTGTTTTTGATTCAGAGAATTGCCACACACCTGACTATGGACTTGTGCTCTGATAGTGCTGTCAGTTTTTTATCAGTTAACTGACTATCTAGAGTGTATTTTAGTGTTTGCCTTTCTCATGGGCTGCAATTTAATGAGCTTTACTGAAGAGGAAGAATATATGTTTTTTCCACAATCTTAAAAAGATTGAATTGATTTAAAGAAATTGTGCCTTTTATTTAAAGGAGTATTTTCCATGTTGAATGTCACAGTGCAGTTAACAGTATACATTAATATTTTATGCTCTTAAACTGGTACACTGCTAAAAACCCTGTGTCTTCAAGGTAAAGAAGTTTAATATCAGGTTCAATGCACATTGTGTTGGCCCTTTGCTCTTCTTGGTGACTTCATTTTAAGGAGAGTCTCATTTTAAGGAGAGTTCAGAGACTCACAGATACTGAAGCAAGTTCCTTTTTGTAGTGTTATAGATGTGAAAGCAACCTATTTTCCTGCTGAGATCTTAGCTTTGCCAGTGTTCCTTTGGACCCAAACACTGCTCTGAACTCCTCATGTCAAATTCAGCACAGAAATATTCCTCATTCCATCTGCAGCGGACATTACAGGTGTTGTGAATTTTATTAAACAATGTAACAAAATTTTATCTTAATTGCCTCCCATCCCTTCTTTTCCTCTTTTTTTGAAGGGTTTGCCAGACAGTGGGTGTGAAGGGAGATGGATCCCAGCAGGAATATGTGTGCAGGGATAACGTTGATCAGATTTATGCCACGCTGCTCAGCGGTGTCACCGACTACACCACCGACAGCCGGGGTGATGTTGGAGGATGGTAAGGTGGGGTAAAACCCAGGGCCAGCTTTGGTGTCCACTGACAGCCTGATGTGTTTGCAAAACCCCTCAGAAACAAGAGCTCCAACCCTTTGGAGATTTGAGCCTAGGTGGGAATTAGGACTGCACAGCAGGAAGAGAAGTAGAAAGTGAGGCTGACAAGTTTTGGTTGTCCTTGCTCAGAAATTGGGAATATGGGACTGATATGTTCAAAACTGAAGTTAAGCCTTTTCCTGGTTCTGTTGGTGACATTAGTTCCTTTTAGTGAATATCAGGAATGTATTCAGTTGCAAAAGAGGGATTTAAAACATTACTTCTCTTTATTTGAAGCAACACACCTGATCTGTCCTGCTGCACATTGCTGTTGTGGGGATTTTTTGCCAGGAGAGGGAGCAGCTGCATAACGTGTTGAGAGGGATAAAAACTCAGTTGTGCTGCAGCATCACCACATCTTCTGTAAGTTTAGGGTTTCAATGATTTCAGATATGGGACTGCAAGAATAAATCATAAGTCTATAGGAATATGTCTGCTGATGGGAAATCTGTAGCACAGGTAGATTAATAAATTTAGTAACTTAATAAGATTAATAAGATCTTAGTAATAAGAGTCTATATATAAGAGTCTATAGCAATCCTATTTTCATGGCATTCCTCAGTCTTCAAGGTCCCCCTAATATACAAAGAAGATTCAGTGTGTAACACTACATTCCTCTGAATGCTCTGTATTCCTTCAGTAACAGTGATCTGGGATGGCAATTACAAAATTCCTGGCTGTAAAGGCTCGTGTCCTTCTTTGGGTTTGTGTTTCATTTCCAAAGAAGCTCTAATTGGGGATGTGTCAGCACTTACTGATTGGAAGTTCCTGCCTGCTTTGAATGGGAGAGATCATGAAGAGTTCATGTTATTCATGCTGTCCTGTAGAATTACACAGCATAGGCATATGGATCTTACAAACCAAACATGCTCCTGTCAGGGTGCTTTTCTGCACATATTTATGAGCAAAATGTACCCACCCTGAAGTTTACCTGTTAATAAAAAGCATTAAATTATCCTAATTCAGGAACAAGTCCAGTATCTGCAGATTTAAAATACTTTTGATGCTGTGTAGAAGCCTCAGAGCAGTAACACTCAGTATAGAGAAGCCATGAACTCTGTAAATGAATGTGATAGAGTAATTTTAGTTGTCTTTTATTTATTAGCAGTTGATTTTGAGTAAAATGCTGGTTTTGAAAAGGCTGCTTAATTTTATTGTCTGAATCCATAATTTTAATTTGACATGTGTAGATATATGTTGCTTTTAGAGATGAAGAATCAGCCTTGTTTAACCTGTGGGTGATACTGTTTGTGTATGATAATGAAGTGGTAAAATACATGTATTTGACCTGTCTGGCAGCTGCATGAAGTGTCTCAGGGCACAGAGATGTGTGTTCAGGATTTTAAATTAACAGTCTATTGATAGTTCAGACCTAGTATCTGGCTCTGCTTTTGCTACATGCCAGGCAGGAAAGGGCAAGTGCCTGAAAAGTACTGGTAAGAAATAATTCTGCTGGTTGAAAACATTTTGTTATTTTCCCAATTTGCTGAAGAAGTTCTTTTCCAGCAGTGCTGAGTCACATGGAATGTTTGAGTGGATGGTGTCAGTCATATCTGTGCAGAATGTTTGTATGAAATAAATGCTTTAAAGAGTCACTACCTTCTTCCTTGAAGGGTGTTTTCAGCAGTGGTGGATGAACTGGAGAGTGGCTGTGCCCATCCCTGGCCAAGCCCAGCATGGTGACACATGCTGCCCAACTGGCAGCTTCTGGCTTAGGCTCAGATTTGTTCTGGCCTGTTTAGAGCTCTGTCCTACTCAGTCTTAACTTCTGTGTCAATATTTCATTTGGTAGCCCTGGGTTTGCTTTAGAACAGGAAAAAATAAGTTAATTACAGTGCCATTCTCCTTTCCAGGATTCCTCATTGGGCTTGAACAGGGCAGGTGTTGTGAAGTACATTTCTGATAACCATGTGAGATGGGAGCTGCTGTACACAGCCTGTGACCACCTCTTGTCTTGTGGAGGAAGAAAAGCTGTGATTGTGCTGTTTTTTAATATGCCCCATGCTGGATTGTTCCTTGTCAGTGATCATGGGCAAGGAATAGTCAAAGCACAGTCAGAACTTGCAGGTTGTGCTCTGCAAATCACTGGTAATGTCAGATCTTACCACTTCCAGTAATTCCTAATTATAGGCTGCAATATTTATAAATAGGCTGAAATAATTATAAATGATTATAAATATTGACAAATATGAGATTATATATAAGATATAAAATATTTATATATATATAAATATTAAATAATTATAAATAGCATCTCTGTCTTTGCACAGGAAGGGAAGTGTCAGTTCTGCAGCAGAAGAAAGGTACTTTGTGCCATGTTATCATTGGGCACTTGTGTAACTGGCCAGTCTTGTCCCTTTAGCACTTTTTGCTGCAATATTTACAAACATGTTGGAAAAGTTCATGGCAGAAATAATCCAGACTGCTCTCAGCCTTAGTTGAGGTTTGTGTGTTTGGATTTTCTCTGTTTTCTGTAGTGGTATGCAGCTTCTCAGCTGGTAAATTTGTCTTACAACAGGGAAATAGTAACACAGAGCACAAAATCAGAGATCAGGAGGTGTCTGACATTGCCTTAGAAGGGGAAACTGGGATGCAAAGCAGTGAGGATCAGGAGCAGGTCATTCCAGCTTGCACAAGGAAGGAGCTTGGCTTTCCCTGCTGTCAGAGCAGCAGGAGGGAGGTGAATGTGTCTCTAACACAAGACAGGGCTGGCTGTAGCTGACAGAAAATGCAAGAGCAATAATACAGGGTGGGGAGGCAGAGAAAAGGAAGAGATACTGAGCTTTGTGTTTTCAAAGCCAGGTGAGATACTGAAGAAGATGAGGACCTGGCTAAGTGTAATTAGGTATTCAACTGAACTTCCACATCTGAGAGCACCCACTGCAGTGCCCCACAACTATTGTTTATCCTTTTCTGTGTCTTCATTTCAAAACAGAACAAAACAGAGTGGAACTTTCAAAGAAATCCTGAGGAAATTAAATTCCCAACAGTTATTAAGATTCAAAAGTGCTTTGAGCACCAGATACTTTTTTTTTTTTTAAGTTCTTTTGGGAATTTCCAACCCAACCNTAAATTCCCAACAGTTATTAAGATTCAAAAGTGCTTTGAGCCCCAGATACTTTTTTTTTTTTTTTGAGCTTCTTTGGGCAATTCCAGCCACAATCAAGTCAAGAAATATGTAAATCAGAGGGGGAAGGGAGATCCTTTCTCATGGCAAACTCTTGGCTGCTGAAGGCTTTTGTGGCCTCTCAAATATCAGTGCTTTCTCATTCTGTGTCTTCTAAACCAGTGAATAAGATGGAAAGATAGGGAGAGAAATGCCATTTCTCTGGAGAGACTTTGTCTTTTTTGTGTAATTTTTGTCTTTCTTTAATAGAGTCGTGGGAAAGTTTCACCAGCTTTGCTCTGCATATGCAAACTTTACCTTTCTTTTGACAGATTGTTTGCTGGGACATGTCTGATCTGTCTACAGGTGGTAGACATGAATATCTAAGTCAGATACGATACAAAAAAACTAGTAAAACATAACTTTGATGAAAGACTGCCAGACTTGTTTTAAGCTGCTTTGGAAAAAATGATGTAATTTACCTTTTTTACCATTATAACAAATGTCCCACCCAGTTTTGGATTGCACCTGCAACTATTTTCAAGTTGTTTTGGAAATCAGCTAGAGGAGTATTTCTTCTCATAGAAGGCTGCTTGGCCTTTTCAAATATTTATTTATTTTCCTTTTTTTAAAAAATTATTACTGAGAAAGGATGACATTACTCTGAGTTATTGATATAGTGAACATGCTGGGCCTGGTCTTGTACAGGGTCATGTAACCCACTGAGGTAGTGCCCTTGTCTTAAGAAAGGAACCACTTTTAAAAACTCATGGATTGACAGGACGTGGGTTAAAACAAGCATACTGATGATTTTTTAAATTGAAATTACACTTTTTAAAAAATTGTATTTAGGCATTTTGAAGGGAGCAGATAATTATGTAGATAAGACTCACTTCAAGCACAACTTAGTGTTAATTTGGTCAAACTTTTTGTGAAATTAATTATTGTTTAGCATAGAGATTTAAGCCACTCTGAGTCACAACTTCCTTTTAATGTTGGAAATATTACACTTGAAAATTTACAAGAATGTGACAGTCTTAACAGTGTTCAACATCTGGCTGTCAAAATGTGGGTTGGCCTTTTCAGAAAATAATCTGAAGCAGACAGAGCACTTAAGTTTAAATACATCTACTTGCACATGAAATGTTACTAATCATTATCAGTTTTAACCTTCTTAAAATAAAGAATAAACCTGGTGACATCTGGCTGGAATAAAAACCAGGCTGGTGAGGCAGGGGTGACTGGTGGGCCCTCAGTGCAATGTGAGCTTTATTTCACAGAATGGGACTGGGGGGGACACTCCTTGTCCTCCCAAAATATGGGAGCTGCTCTCAGAGGTCACTGCTTTTGTTATTGTCAATTTGTGCTGGTGTCTTCACCCAGCTGATGTATTTATTGAAATAATAAAGGAGCTGTAGCTCCTCTGATCTGTCTGTGTCTCCTCAGGGTGCGTGAAGCGGCCATGACCAGCCTGATGGAGGTGACCCTGCTGCTGGTGCAGAAGGAGGCAGAGCTGATCAATGCCAGCATGTATGTCATGTTTGCTCTGTGCCTTTGCTCCTGGAGCTCCATCCAGCCCTGCAGGATGCAGGGCTGGGACACTCTCTGCTCCTCCTTTATGAGGGTGACAGGACTTTGACAGAAGTGCATCAGGCCCATGCAGATGGGGATGTTGCATCTGGTTTTCAGAAGGAAAACTTTGTTGGGAGAATGTGGGTGGCAATCCCACCTTGGAAATGCAGCAAGCTGTGGGATTTAGGCTAAACCTGCCACCTCTGTGGTGCTTCCCAGTAGTGCTCACTGAAATAGAAAGCAAACCTACCAGAGTAGGTGGTAGGTGTACCACTCTGCTTATCCAGAGTGTCACATCATTAATTTGGAATGTGATCAGATGTGAGCATGAGTTTGGATTAGTTTCTTTGCAGAGTTATTAGTAAGGAAATAAAGAAAAATAATTTACACTGAGCTCCTGATTTTTAATTTCATGATATGGTACTCCTAATAATAAAAGAACTAATAATAAGTACATTTTAAAAACATAGTTTGAGCTGCAGTAATACTTTCCTAATAGTGGTATTGGTTTGCAGACAGTGTGCCAGTGGTTAGGTGAACATTATACATGGTTTGGGTTTTATTTTAAAAAAAACCCAAACGTTGAAGGACACCTAGAAGGAAAGTACTGGATTCTCTAAGAATACACTTCTCACTAGTGCCCATTTTCAGGGGCTTCCTCCTGTTCATCTGTTTATACACACATTGTCCACAAGGAACTGAGAAGAGCATTCCTGCCAGCTGGATCCCATTTTGTAAATATTCTGGGCCTTGGTGTAACTGAAGGAATTTTAGCTGGTTTTACTATCATTAGTGGCCCTTTCTGAAGGGTAAAGGGCCTTGTGGGACACAGCATTGTAGCTGTGAGCATAAACAAAATAGGATATTGTTTAAAACTAGCCAGAATTGAAGAAGTGATTTACTTGGGATATATGAGATGTAGGAGAGACCTTGTCCTCTGCTATGTGTGCAGTTTTCTACTTCAAAATGTGCTTTTCTCAAAGTTCTGCTCTATTTCCATCTGAAATGTAGCAGTTCAGCCAAGCCATAAATCACTTTGTTATCTTTTTGGATGAAGGGTGGGGCAGGATGTGTGAAAGGGGGATAAAATACTCTGTAAAATTAATGTCATGCTGGTTTTTGATTGACTGATCTGTGGAAGATAAAGCCTCAAGATTCTATCACCATCTGGGTGTCTTAAATCACTTGTGTGTTCATTCTGAAGAGTTAAACCAGAATACTTTCCTAGCAGGATCATTCTTATTCATTTAATTGAAACAATTTAAGTACACATTCTATGGCTTAAATTTTTGATTAATTGTTTTCTTCTTTATAGCTGCAAGCAGATTATGTGCTGGCTGGCTCAACAGTCAGCTGAAAAAATAGATAAATTCCGAGCTCATGCAGGATCTGTGTTCCTTACTCTTTTGCACTTTGACCATCCTCCAGTTCCACACATCCCTCATCGAGAAGAGCTAGAGAGGATATTTCCAAGGTAAGGTATTCAAAAATGTCCTAAACCAATGAAAGTAAAAGATAAAGGCACACAGTTACACCTAAACCAAGCAACCTGATGTAATTTTTATACCCAATATGTGTATGGAGGAATATTTGGTGTTGTCTAGATTTCACTGCATTGTCCTATGACTGTGCATGAACATACATTTTTCCTCAACTGGAAAACATTGATCATAATGATAGTTTTTAATGAATTGTATTGTTTTAACCAAGCTCTAGTTGCAGTAGTTTTCCAAGATGGACTTTCTAGTTAAAGCAAGAGCGAGAGCAACTCATTCCTGAGTGGTGATTGTGATACCTGTTGGGAGTGAGGAACATCCAGCTCTGTGTTTGGGGGATCCTCAGCCTGCTGTGATCCTCAGCTCTGTCTGTGAGGCTGCTGATCATCAGTGCTGGGAGGGTGTGTTGGCCTTTCCTGGGACAGGTCTGTCCTTGGATCAGCTGTTGAGTAGCTGGTGGTGGGAGAGAGCACAGAATGAAACTGCAGAAAGAAACTTGTTTTCTGAATGTAGGCAAAAGTGCCTGGGGGAAGGAAACTGCAGTTCACATCTTCCCTGGATCAGAACAAGGATTTGGAGATTCCTCCACTTTACTGGCAGTGGCCGAAGCTTTGATTTCTATTTACCCAATATGCTCAAAGGCCAGTGTTTGATTTGATACTTAGGTAATTCAGAGACCTTCTTCACTGGTGTGGAGGAGCAATGTGAGGAGGAGAAAAGCAGTGCACCCACTCAGGATGATTCTTTTCCTTCCCCTTTCAGGTCGGAGAAGGAGACGCTGAACTGGAACGCGGCGTCGGAAGCTTTCCCTCGCATCACGCAGCTCCTGGGCCTGCCAGCCTACCAGTACCACGTGCTGCTGGGGCTCTCTGTGTCCGTGGGGGGGCTCACAGAGACCACGGTGAGAGAGCACTGCTTTCAAACCTGATGGCCTTCTTGGCTTTCCTTTTTAAAGTGGCATTCTCTTGACTTGCCGAGCGCTGGTTTTCGGCTCCTTTTTTCTGCCTCTGTCAAGGTTGGGATTGAAGGCACATGAGACAATAGTTCAGGGTTAGTTGTTTTTTGCAGTCTCACAGCAGTGAGTTCTGCAGACTTTCATTAACAAGGCACAAAAATGGCCAACTGTCTCTTGTTGCAAGGTCTTTTAAGGCTAAACTATCCAATTAAGAATGACACCTAAATTATTTTCACTTTTAACCCAATAACTGATCACTCAAAGTCCACAGTGCGGACTTTTCTGTCCAGTTACAAAATACCACCCAAACCCATGAAGAAGAAGGTAAAGAAGAACAAGGAAGCCTTCCCCAAGGCCTCAGGTCAAATGCAGTGCTCTCCTGGGAGTCAGAGTCTGTCAGCAGTGAAAGTCTAAAATTCACAGCGTCCAGAACTGCAACAGCTGAGCATGCAGGGAACAAGGGGTGAGGGTGCTTTGTTTCCCTCCTGCCCTGGCAGGACCTGAGAGTTCCAGCCCCACAGATCCCAGCCCTGTGCTGACTCTCCCAGCTGGGACCAGAAGCAGAGCCCCTCAGCTCAGTCCAAGGGGATTGCTCTTCTCCAATGATGTGAAAGCCAGTTCATTTGTCACCTCATGCAAGGTGTTAACTGGTAGTTGTCAGCAGGTTTTAACTGTATGCACAGGTTTCTTTTTTTAATTATTTCTGATACATTTTCTGCTAAAACACCAGTGAGATGTCAGAAGTTCCATTACGAAGAAATATCATTCAGATGTCTGTCTAAATCCTCTGAGCTTTGCAATCCTTATTTCATTCTTTTGGCATGAACAATCTCTTTATCACTGACTTTGGCAGTCTGCTATGCTGCCAAATTTTTCCCTGTTTTCTTGTAATTTTAGTGTATCCTTCTGTCCTTATATTACAACTTGCACTGGTAGTTTCAGAATTCTTGGTTTCCAGGTATTTGGCTTATAACGTTTTTTGATTTGTTGCAGCCAAAGATGTAAAATACAAGAAGATAATTTTGGGGGTAAGGACATGGTTCAATATGACACCACAGAGGAATATCAAAGCAGTAACTGAATATTTTGGACTGTCAGTTAAGTCTTTAAATCCCAGTGGTCCTGTAACAGGAGGAGGAGGAGGCTGTGAGTCAGCACCCCAGCAGTGGTTAAGAGTGTTTCTAATTAAGATTTCCATCTCAAATTAAGAAAACCAGTAGAAAAGTGCTGGGAAACAGAGTTTTTGTGGAGGGGGAACAGCTCCTGCTGGGTCACAGCAAGAAGGAGTTAAAATCACCTGGAGCTTGTCTCCCATGCCTTCCCCTTGTCAGTCACAACTTGCCCAAGTGATTTTTTTTGCCTGGTGCTGTGGGTTCTGCTCTTGGGATCAGGAGATGTCTGTGAGCCTTTGGGCTGCTGGAGCAGAGAATTCAGTGTCTGTGCAGTCTCTTGTGTTTAAGCCAATTCTGAGCATTTTAATGTTTCTAAAATGGCAACTAATTATATGGCAAGGGCTATTTTAAAACTTTGAAAACATGTGTGTGTTGGTTTGTGACAGTAATTATCAGATAGACAATGTAACTCTTAACAGATTTCTTTAATAGCAAACATACACATGAAATTCAGCTTTCAGTCAAGCACAGTTAATTATTGGAGGCTCCACCAAAACCAAAGTTATTTGTCTAAGTATAAAAAGGAGGAAAGTTTTGGAGAAACAGACATTTTGGCTGCTAGCTGGGGTCAGAGGAAAATTCCTATTCAATATTTTAATTTATTTTTTTTTAAGCTCCTGGTTGCATTTAGTTATGAAAAGTTGGAACAGTTCAGTTACATGCAGCTCCCTTCCCTTGTTACCATCTGACAGTGTGTTAAGGGAAACCTTCTGCAGGGTTCTCAAACTGTGATTGTGAAATGTTAACTTTTCTGTGACCCTCCAGTTTTCTTTAACACCAAAGGCTTATTCTGGCTAAAATATTCTCCAGGGCTTTAGAAAGAAGATGAGCTAATTCTCTCTTGAGTCAGCTAGAAAGGCAAGGGAGGGCACTTACACTTGGGAGTGTATGTGTGTGGTGAATTACTTTTAATATCTAAAATGTGATATAGAAATTAGAATTGATGTGTTTTACAATGACTGGTATTCAAACTGCTCTGTCAAAGCCTGTAGCATTCTATGCTCAGTATCCACAGACTGATTTAAAACATGAATAGAAAATTTTAAGAACGATCCTATTAAATCCATATGAAAGAAGCAGCTTTATAAAATTGTGGATGGGGGAAAAAGATTATTGGAATATGTGTTCTTGCAGTAATGTGTGTGTTCTTGTGACTCTCTTCCCTCTCTAACTTCAAAAATATCTGTGCACATGGGGACATGGAAGTTAGAAAGAAGATTTTTGTATATACTGCAAGATAATCTGAGTTCAAATGTCAGTTTGTCTTTTAGTCATCTCAGGGAATTCACAGGAGAAAGGCTCTGTTGTAATTCCGTGGTCAGTGGCAGTTTGGCTGCAGCTAAAATTGCTCTGCAGTATATTTAGCAAGACTAGTTCTTTGTTTGACTTTTTAAAGAGGTTTTCTGGAATGAGCCATGTGGGGTCTCTGAAGTGTTTTGGTGGCAGTGGGGCTGCTGGAAGAATTGTAGCTCAAGCATTGGAAATAATCTGGAAAAACAGAAGATGTCATTCCCTGTGGGATTTGGCACTCTGCTCCCTCACCATGGTTCAAAGGGCACTTTCTCTGTGTAAAAGAATCTTCTAATTATACATCTGGCCCACAGTGATGCATATTTCTTATGGCTGCATAAAACCCCTCAGTCTGTGAAGATCAGATGTACAATGCTGGTCTTTCTCCAGGGCACAAACCCTGCAGTTCCAGGAGTCAGGATATAATTTTGATATAATTTTGTTACTGTTGAACTACATTACATTCAAAATTTTGTTGAAGCACAGAATGTCCCGTGATTCCCCTTCCCCACCCCTAAAAAGTGAAAATTGCATTTTAAAATGGTATAGAAATTGTAAGTAAAGCCTTCAAAAAAAAAAAAAGAACAACATATTCTGAACTCTTAAAAGTTCCTCCCAGGCAGTACCAGAGATGTTTTACTGTGTTAGATCTCAGAAACAAAAATATTGGGATGTTAGTAGATGATATTCTAAAACATCTGGTTACTGGGACAAATTGTATGCAAATCAATGCATATTTGGTGGAAGAAAGAGGCCCACAATCCTCTTTTCTTGGTTGAGCATTCTTGAGCAAAATACACTTGAGAATAATTCCAGGCATTCTTTTCTTAGAGAGAAAAATAGTCTGAATTATGATATTCCTACTTTATGTAAGATATCACTGCTGCAAAGTACAAACCAGAGCCTGTTTGTGGATCAGGTGTCTTCATCACTGATGGGTAGCTGAGATTTTGGATGTAACAGATGCTCTGTTACAAACTGGATGCTTCAGCTAATTCTTTTTGACCAATTCAATCCTCAAAATTGGTTGTAGAAGTGCTGTAGCTCTGTTTTGCAAAGCTGACTGGGAACAGTTTCATGAAGGTTTGTGTAGAAACCACACCAGGCACCTGCCCAGAGCTGCAGGTGCCTCTCTGCTGGCTGGAGCTGCACTTGCTCCTCCTTGGGCCCTGGTTCAGCAGGTTAAACCTTCAGGACTTGAGTTCTGTTGATGCCTTGAGAAGGCTGACCTAGAATCAAAGGCTGGACAGAGTTAAAGAATAAAGCAGGGATTTATTAAAAGGATCTCCTCCATGGATCCACCTTGGGCAGCACCAGAGCCCAGCCAGGGCTGCACCCAAGATGAACCAAAATGGCCCCAAAATGCACGGCCGCTCACGGGGGCTCTCACTTTTACAAGTTCTGCTCCATTTGCACCTTGGAGTTCATTGTCCCATTCCAGCTTTAGCCCAGGCAGTCCCACCCTGCTTGTTTTTCTCTCTTCAGCCCACGTTGTTGATGCTCTTGGGCCTGAAATTTGGATTATTTGTCCTTGGTCCCCAGCTAGAGAAGGAATTGTTTTGTCTCCCTACTCTGTGAAGAGAGCTCACCATCCCCTGATATGAAGCTCAGAAGTGCCCAGAAAAGCAGCACAGAATCTGAAAAATAGAAAAGCTAAAACCTGAGGCATCACTGCCATCAGGTGCAGGGTACCTTTGAGCTCTGTTCTCTGCACTGTTCATCTCCTGTCCCTTCAGGATCTGCTCTTGCCCTCAGTGTTGGGGCAGACATGCCTGGGCAAGCCCCGGTTTTGCTGTATCATAAGAACAAGGTCATTCTCAGGCCTCCTCTTAAATTTGTATCCCAAGTTGTCCCAGTTCCAGCCCATTAACCTGCCAATTTCCTTTCCCAGTCCTTGTGGAACCCCAGGGAAAGGTAAATGTCACACGTTTGCTGTAGTGTGAATTTGTGTTCTGCATAGATGAGGAAGACATTTGGAAATATTCTTCTCTGCAAATACTCAGGAGCAGTTAAGATTACAGCTCAGATACTGAGGTTGGGACAGAAGGAGTTCACCTGAGGAGGAAATAAGGATTTAACCTGTTCATTTCGTGTTGCTATGCTGGAGTTTCTGCCAGTGTTGGGAAAATTCCCAATTTTTCAATCTCCCAAGCAGTTACATGATGGATTATCCACACCTGTATTTTTGTATTGTTTAATTACTTCTGCTGTCCTCATGCTCCAGTGTTTCTGATATCCTGCTGCTCTGCCTTGGTTTGGCACAGCTCTGGAGCACCCCACCTGGAGCTGTGCTTGTTGCCCTTTACTTTCATGCACTTTCTTGCCTTTTCAAGTCATTTGGATCTGCAGAGAAAACACTGAGTCATTCAGCTTCCTTAAAAAAAAATGGTGTGAGATCTCTGAGGTAGTTTAAGAGACAAAAGAAATAGGAGAGAAGATGACACCACCTAGTATTTTTTTTTTTTCTGAGATGGGATCTCCTCTGCTCTTGTAAGGTGTAAAGACAAAATATTTCTTACTTATTTGTAATAGTCTTAAATGCACAGATTTTTTTAAAGGGTAGTATATAATAATTAAGCAGGTTTTGAATTTCCAGGAAATCTCTCTTACAGTTGTATATCCTGTGAAGACCTTTCAGAGTCAGGACCCAGTTTATACTGGGCACACTGGGACACACACCAGTGTTGCTTTTGGAGTGTGAATGAACCACACTGGGTTCAGTTCAGTGTAGCTGCCTTGTACAGATTTTACTGAGATTTGGCTGTCATTCTGAAACTCAGAATAACTGAATAATTTCTCCAAATTGCTCGACCTTTTTAAAGAAATGTTTCTGCTCCTGCAGTGCCCAGGATGTTTCAGTACAGAACAAAGTGTTAGGGTTGCAGACTCTGCTGCTTCCCAGGATTGCTGGGCTATGCTGTTTGCAGGCTAAAGCTTTGGGAAAATAGTTCAGAGTTTTGAGCCAAGGCTAAATGGTTCTTGGATGCACCCATAAATGTTACTGCTATGAGCTTTGTTAGATAAAATGTTTAAACAGAGATTCCTCTCATTTGCTTTTGGGAAGACACTTGTGACGTTTCTCATCCTCATCCAACATTTTGTGTTCTTTCCTTGATAAAATGGTCAGGCCTCTGAGGAAAAGGGGATTCCCCAGAGGCTGTGCCTGCTCCCCTCCCACAGCAGGTCCACCCAGGGGGGGAGCAGCTGGCCTGGCAAGCAGCGTGGCTCCTGGAGATCACGGAGTCAGGGAGTGGTTTGGCAGTCCTGTAGCCCCCGTTTGTGTGGCAGGGGCTTTTTCCTGTCCTTCACTGGAGGTTCCTTCTCTTGCAGCTCAGGTACTCTGCCCAGAGCCTGTTTGACTACATGAAGAAGATCCAGAGTGACCCCAGTGCTTTGGAGAGTTTTTGTGAGACGCTGCTGAAGGTCTTTGAGGACAACCTGCGGAATGACCGGTAAGGGTTGTCCTGGGCTTTTTCCCTTTAACCCTTTTTCCCTTCCCTTCCCTTTTTTCCCTTCCCTTCCCTTCCCTTTTTTCCCTTCCCTTTTGGAAGTCAGATGTGTGGCACATCCAGGCAATGCCCAAGACACGTGCATTTGCTTTACTAGAGCTGTTTGGTACTGCAGGACCTGTGATAAAATATGTAACTGAGGAGTGAGGGCAAAATATTTTGCGTGTTCAAGTTTTTAAATCACAGAAGGGGTTGGGTTGCAGGGGACTCAAAGCTCATCCCATTCCAGTCCCCTGTCAAGGGCAGGGACACCTTTCACTGTCCCAGGCCTTGAACATTTTCAGGGATCCAGGGGCAGCCACAGCTTCTCTGGGCAACCTGTGCAGGGCCTCCCCACCCTCACAGGGAGGAATTTCTTCCCAATATCCCATCTAAACCTGCTCTTTTTCAGCTTGAAGCCATTCCCCCTTGTTCTATCACTATTGTATTTCTATTTTGTTTCTTGTCTCAACTGTTGAAAACATGGCCATGGTTATTCCAGCTGACATGTGTTGTTTCATTTGGTACTGTAACTTCTGATAGAGTCAGTGGAATACATTGTTCATATTCTAGAAAACAGATTCATGTTTTCTAATGCTGTCAATTGTGGTTTTGGGACCCTGCAAATGTAAAGCAGGGGTGTTGTTAATTAGTTTTTTCCCTTTTGGCTGGGAGGGAATGTCCTCATCACACACAAGGTACTGAGCAACCCTCCTCTGTGCAAATCAGAGTTCTAACTTACCTATGTGTAGGTACATGGGGAGTTTCCTTCTTTGCTTCTGATTAAAAATAGTATATATCTGAATGCCAAGAAGTGTATTTACCTTGTTGAATCATTTTCTTTCCTCAGGGTGTCTGTACCTCTGCTGACAATGCTGGACCAGATGCTGGCAAATGGCTGTTTGGATATGTTCACTGAGCAAGAGAAGTAAGTTGCTGGAAGTCTCTTTGGTTTATTTCCCACTGTGCATCAGGGCTCTTCAATCTTGCCCTGGTGCTGCTGGCTGCTGCTCTGGGGGGTGCACAGGGCTCCAGGTGTGAGTCTGCATTGCAATGCTTTAACTTTCCTCAAGTGGGACAAACAAGCCTTGAAAGGGTCTTGACAAAGTCCCTAACTCTCTTGTCTGTGCAGAAGTTTGTTACTTGTTCCTTGTCTGACAGCCAGGAAATTAATCAAATGCAACTTGCATGTTTCACCTGGCATTCTTGGATCAGTGTCAGATCCATTCTTTCATTTTCCAG
Organism: Urocynchramus pylzowi; assembly: GCA_013397555.1. Taxonomy (NCBI): domain Eukaryota; kingdom Metazoa; phylum Chordata; class Aves; order Passeriformes; family Fringillidae; genus Urocynchramus; species Urocynchramus pylzowi. The sequence continues at coordinate 80,920 of VZRH01001647.1, read as the reverse complement.
CTTCCTAAATCCCTGCTGCTTGGAGCACATTCCTTGCTGTACTGGGAGCCTTGAGCACTGGCAGTGTCCCTGTGTGGTACTGCAGAATCCTCTGTGCCTACAAGCCATGGCTCCCCCAGTCCCACTGCTTTGGTTAATGTGGATATCTCCAAAGATGTTAAATAAGATTCTCATAATAATAAGAAAGGCATGTCCAGCTCTTCCATCCTGAGCTCACTCTTGTGGAAAGTGTTCAGTTTAGGAACAGATAAACGTGAGTGAGATATTCCAATGTGAAATCATGGGGTTTTGCAGATGTTTCAGAAAAAAATTATTTTAATTTCAGCAATATTAAAATCTATTCCACAAATCTATTCTCCCAGGCAGCATCTTGGCACATCTGCAGGTATTTACAGAATTGTGCAATGTAGATCCTGCAAGCACAGATACTGGATTGGGAACTTGTTGATTCAAGAACTGCTCACAGCACATAAATCTGAAAAGCCTTCATCATTCTGAAAGTTTTGATTGAGCCCACTCTTGTCTTGAAGTGTGGTTTTAGATAATATTTCTGAAATTGCACTTGGCAGTCTCTGTTTGAATGAGAATTTAAAGTGAGTCAAAGACAGATGGAGTGAATATTACTTGTTCAGTTTGATAATTGTGCCAGTGATCTGGGGCTTCCACACAGTCTCCAGTCATCCCTGCTGGGGAAGGTGAGAGATTATGGGTGGAAATTCCAGTCAAAGTCTTGTCTCCCAGGTCACTGAACAGAAACCAAGTGGTAGCAGCAATGCCTTTGCTGTGTGAGTGACTCAGACTCAACCCTGTGGTGCCATTGTGATGCTTTGTGCAAAAGACCTGAAATAAAATCCAGGGCTATTATGGGGGAAAGATTTTGAAGTTGATCCAGATGTATTTGCCTCCAGTTTGATGATGAAACTAAAAAAGAAAATGAATGATGAAGCAGCCAAGTGGATTATGCTGATGTCAAGGGAGTGAAATGCTGGCTGGAGTGCAGAACCTGTTACCCTACAGAGCCCAGGAAGGGCAGAGCAGTGGGGAGGTGGAAGACAGTTAAAAGATGGAGAGTTTAGCTCCTGCCTGTGTCAGATTTTGGGAATGTAGGTGCCTCCTGGTGCAGAGCTGGCCATGGGTGAGTTACTGTGGTACTTCACAGGGAGCCAGGTGAATCCCAGGGCTCTGCCATGCTCTGTGTGTGAATCAACACATGATGGGTGAGCCCAAAATTCTGCCATGCAATATTTGCATTTTGTTACTCTGGTAAGCCCTTTGGGTGTAGTTAGGGATGGATCCACTGATCCTGCTCCAAGGCCTGCCTGCCCCTGCTGTTGGATGCCACCTGCTCCTTTTTGAACAGAAAAGCCTGACTTTGGGTCTGGTCTCTGGAATGGGACCATTTACTCCCTTTCAAGAGCAGCCTCCATAAAAATGTGTAACAACATCACAGGGTAGGTAGGAAAATGTGGCACTGCTTGGTGGCATGGAAAGGCCACATGTGCCTGCAGTGTCAGGTGGTTTTATGTAGAATGTTCCTGAAATACAAGTTGAGATACAAGCAGGTATCTCATGTATTTTTCCTTGGGATGTTCAGCTCCTGTTTCATTTCCTTCCCTCATAATTTTTTTTTACCATGTTGGGCTGAATGGAGTTTTAGCAAGGGAATTGGCATGTAGCATGTCTGGCATCAGGATTATACCTAAACCAGCCACCAAATAGGCAACTGTTGCATTGTAAAAAAGTGTTTGCAAATGCATTTTGAAGTTTGAAATGGAAACTGTGTGCTCTCCCACACATTTGTTGTCTAATAAAACATCCACAGTCCAGAATGGGTAATATCCAACTTAATTTACCCAGGATTAGGAGCAGGATCAGTTTGACTCTCGTGAGTGCTCCAGTTAAAACCAGTTGCCACAGGGTGTCACTCCTGCCTTGCACAGGTGGAACCCACCAGGCATTTTCCTGCCTTTTCACACCCTGCAGCTTGTACAGTTTGGAATATAAAGCTCAGCATTTCTGGGGTGGTTCTGCAGCTGAATCTCAGTGTTGGAGAAGCTGTGTGTGGTTGGTGTGTGATCTCTGTGCAAAAGGACAAGTGAGCCCTGGGTGTTCCTGCTCCTCTCTCCTGGTTTGGATGTTCATGCTCAAGGGAGGTGGATTTACCCTGTGTGGAACTGGCCAGCAGGGATGGGGAGTGTGGGGTGAATACCTGTCCTGTGGGGCTGGAAATGAATCAGCTTCAGTGTCACCAGGGTCATCAAAAGGCTTTCAGAACTGGCTCCTCTCTTGTGCTTGGCTTAGGGAAAAGAACAGCTGTTGGGCACATTGCAGGCTGTTATTTCCTACCTGTCCTGAGGTGACATCAACCTGCTTGTCCAGCACCAGAGGCTCCCCCTCCCTTGTGCTGACAGGAATGGTTTGTGAAAAGTGCCCTTCTCCCACTCCAAACCCTCCTGATTCCATCCCAGAGGAGTTTGTGGAGCTGCTCAGTGCAGGGAGTTTGTGGCTTGGGGACTGCTGGAGGCAGCAGGCACACCTTGGAGCAGAGCTCTCAGAAATGCACACTGGGCTGCTGGGACCTCACCAGTGGCTGCCCTGAAAGCACAGAGGTACCTGGCTGGTGGGGGGACCCTTGGGGACAGGGAGGACAGAGGAGAGTGAACTGAGGCCACTGGCAGAGCTGGCATTGGAGTGTCACTGGTCACAGCTCCTGTGGCTGCAGGGTCCTGCTGCTGAGTGGGTGAGGGATCCCCTGTGCTGCTGGGGCTGCCCTGGGGACTGCTGCCTCCTCAGGAGTGTGATAAGATGGGAATAAAACTCAGTGCCATGAAAACAGAACAGCCTTGGAATGACAGTTCAGGATCTAGTGCTCTGGGTAATAAGTGGCATTTCTATCTCTTACCTGTATGTAGTTTACAGATTCAGCAGAAGCACCCCTGTATTCTCTGTTTTTTTCTGATGATCTTGCAGTGCTGTAAGAAAGTCTGTGTCCCCATTGATCTCCAGCTGATAATTTCCATGTATTCATGCTCCCCTGGATTGGTTTTTAAGCAGTTTTACTGCTCTTGCATGAACAGCTGTGCAGCAGAGAGCTGGCAGGGGCTGGTGGCAGTGCCACCCTGGCAATGGCAGTGACAGTGCTGAGACCCAGCTCAGCTGGAGGAGGGACAGCAGCACCTCTGGCAGTGCCACGTGGCCCCAGTTCACAGAATGCAAAGAGAAGTTTCTTTCCCCAGTGCTGATGCTGTTCCTGCTGGCACAGTGCCCACACAGGAGAAGGAATTTTCTCAATTTCCTTTACAGAGGCCAAGCTATTTGAGTCATTTGAGATCACACACAGGTTAAGTTTGGTTATTGCAAATGCAGAATTGGCAACCAACAGAAAGGAAAGTGCATCTGTTTTAAACACAAAATGCTGCTCATGAGGTTCCATGTTTTAAATTTATTCCAGATGCTCTTGTTCCAATTGGTCTCTCTGTTGCTCCCCTTCTCAGTGATGTTCCTGTTGTTCACCCAGTTTAAATCTCACCTCATTCACTGCATTGCCTGGCCTGTGCTGAGAGCCAGCCATGCACTGCAGGGATTGTAATTAGCTCCCTACACAGGTCTTTGTGTAATTGGGCTGGGAGGAGGAGAAATTCCACCAAGGTAAGACAGAACACAGCTCAACATTCAGAGAGCTCTTCCTCACCAGCCCAGACAAATCCCTGCCTGTAGACACACATGGACTCATTCATACAAATGTCTCTTGTTCCCACCATGTGTAGAATTCTTTACCTCAGTTTACCATGGTTTGTTCAGGTTTTTTTCAACAGGTCACTATTTGCCAGTACGTGCCAGGATGTTGTTACAAATTTTTTAAAAGTCATTAAAAACCACTAACTCTTGTCTGGAAAACTCTACAGAACAAGGCACATTACCTTAACAAAACATCTTGGCACTCCTATAAACATCTTATTTTAAATGTTCTGCCCTTCAACAGATGACAGTACCCAGCTTTCTTCAGTAGAAATGGAAATCCACAGCTGTGAATTGCAGTAGCAGAAAATGAATGTTACTATTTTTGCTTTCTGCTTTCCATACACAATGCAGTGAGGTTTCCAAAATACACAGTCTAGAAGTTATTGTGCTCAGTAGGCAAATATGAAATAGTTTCTTTTGCATCTATGGCACTTCAGCCTTGAGTGTGGCAAGTAAAAGATTAAATAATTGAACTGAAATAAAAGCATTAGTCCCTCTTTCCTTCTCTTTAATAGATCCTTGGAATAACTAACAGTACTTGTGTTTGTATGGGTGTCTGGGAAAGAGCTGTGAGAATCACGTTTCCCAGACTGTGTGGAAAAAGAAAAGAATTTGCTAAATATATTTAAAGATGGCTTCATGGCTTGTACACGTAATAGAACTGGGAGCTCTGTGTCTAATTACGTTGTCTGGAATCACTGAAGGAATTTGGGCTGTGAAATGGTGGAGTAGTTAAGAACAACATTCATCCCCTTTCATGTAAAGTTTGGTTGGAGACCTTAGGGAATGACCATGATGATACACAGACTAAGTAGCTGTTGTTTGGCTGTAGGATAATGCAATTCCTGACATAGTATTTCTGATCATTCCACACTGCTTAAACACAAGCCATGGCAAGCCAGTTATCCTGCATGGACTGAACCTGTTTGGCTAAAAGGAGTTCACTCCTCAGCACACAGATAATAGCAATGTAAATAATTAATAATTTCTTCCCTCTCTTGTTAAAAAATGAAAGGCCCAGGAATGTGGTGGCCAAACTCTCCTGAGCTGCTTGGGGGGAAGCACAAACCACCCTGCAGTGTGTCTTGCCTTGCCTTGGAATGTTAGTTTGGCATGCTGACAATCAAGAAATGTCTTTGAAATTCTGCTGAAACCTACTGCTCATCTTTTTTTCTTTCCCATTTTCAGCCATCCCTTCCCAGTGAAGTTGTTCACTCTCTGTAAAGAAGAGATCAAAAGGTCCAAAGACATCCGGAAGCTTCGCTCCAGCATAGGAGTGTGAGTCAATGAAATCAATCTTTTCTCCCAGAAAGTGAAGAGTATTTAACTTGCCAGATGTACCACTTAGGTCTGGTTCTTGTGGAATTTAAATGGAAAGGTGATTGAAGGTTGTGAGAGTCTCATAGTTCTGAATGGTTGAACTGAAACATGTGATGTGATAAAGATGAACAAGGTTTAAAAATGTTACAGTCCTAAAGATGCTTAAAGGGAATAATTTGCTTTTTCTTTGTAGAGAAAGAAAAAAAAAGGGAATCATACGCTTTTTCCCCTCCCTGCCTTTTTCCCAATCCTAGTTCTCAAAACTTACTTGTGCAGTTACAACACAAGATCTGCTTTTTTCTGTTATTTTCTAGATTTTGTGGCCTGATTCAATTTCAAGGAGACATGAGAGAGAAAGTTTTCTTCCAGTTGTTTCTCCTCCTTTGCCATCCCTTCCCTATAGTAAGTACTGAAGGCTTTGCACATTATCAGCTCTATTCTTTCCAAAACTTAACAAATGAAAAATCATTCCAAGTGTGTTAAAGCAGCATTCTCTTTAGCAGGTATTGATGTATAGAACAGGCTTTATTTCTCAAGGATCTGCTCTCTGCAGTGCTGCCCCCTGACACAGGCTGCTGGCTGCCTGCCATGTACCTGGCTGTGCCACACGTGCTGCCCTTCCACCTCCTGGCCTTACTGGTTAAACTGGGAGCAATGCAGGTGCCTCAGCCATTTGTTTCTGGGAAGACCTATTCACCATTTAGTGCTGAAAGCTCCAGCCAGATAAGTTACTCTCAGTTCTGTGACATTTCTGAGAGTAGCAACACTGGAGTAGGGCTGGTTCAAGAAAAAGAAATAATTTTTGTCAGGTGTGACAAAAGCTGGTGCAGTGCAGGAAGGTTTAGCAGACTTTTTTACCTTTTTCCTGTAACTAACAGGACACAAAAGTCTGAGTATGTACAAGAGATAACATATGTGATATTATTTTAGTCCTTTAAAATCTGTCTTAGGTAGGCTTGGGGTTAGGTTTTTTTCATTGCCCAAACCTGGGAGCCCTGACTCTGCAAGGTTTGGTACTTCAGGTTTCTATTCCATTTCCATTTCCATGTTGTGTGTACTTGCTCCATGAGGAATCCTTTGCAGGATGTAAGAGGTGGAGAGAGATCCTAAGTTCTGTGGTTTATTGTTAAAATGTCTTTTGTTTTTACAGATGGGTCAATTTGATTTGGGTCCAGGAATAACCCTCTAATTCCTTTGCCTTCCTTTGGCAAAGTTGGGTCCTTTCCAGCTGGGCCAGTCTCACATGTTTGAATTCCTTCCCTGTGGGGGACAGAGATGTCACCTTCCAAATGGGAAATACTGCACTGAGGGTGGGAGCAGGAATTCCATGAGGTGCTGAAATTCCCTGAGGTGCAGACATGAGGTCCCTTCCTGCAGGAAATCCCTGTCAGAGACAGGAGAGGACTCAGTGCCCACCATGACATGACAGCAGCCAGTGTGAGGGACCAGCACCAGGACCACCACTGGGCTCTTCCCCATGGATCAGGGTGTCCAAAGGAGGCCATGAGGATGGGAAGGGCCTTGAGGGGACCCTTGTGAGGAGCAGCTGAGGGCACTTGGTGTGTGCAGCTGGAGGAGACTGAGTGGGGTTCTTTAGCCTGGAGAAAAGGAGACTCAGGGGTGACCTCATCACTCTCTACAACCCCCTGAAAGGTGGCTGTGCTCAGCTGGGGTTGGTCTCTTTCTCCAGGCAGCACTGACAGAACCAGAGGACACAGCCTCAAGCTGTGCCAAGGGAAATACAGGTTGAATATTAGGAAAAAGTTTTTTACAAAAAGAGTGATAAAGCTCTGGAATGGCCTGCCTGGGGAGGTGGGGGAGTCACCATCCCTGGATGTGTTTAACAGAGCCTGGATGTGGCACTGGGTGCCAGGGTTTAGTTGAGGTGTTGGGGCTGGGTTGGACTCCATGATCTTGAAGGTCACTTCCAACCCAGTGATTCTGTGAATTCTGTGAGACCTCACTGCAGTTGCAACTTCCTCATGAGAGGAAGAGGAGGAGCAGAGGAGGGGCAGACACTGATCTCTGCTCTGTGGTGACCAGTGACAAGACTTGGGGGATGGCCTGAAGTTGTGTCAGGGAAGGTTTGGGTTGGATTTCAGGAAAAGGCTCTTCCCCCAGAGGGTGGTGAGGTGTTGGAACCCAGGGCACAGGGAATACTTCTCTGCCTGTCCTGAGAAGTCCTGACCCCCAGGAGAACACTGTTGTTAGTGCAACCTCCTGTTGTTAGTAACCTCCTCCATGGAGAAAGCTTCCAAGACTTTGGGATGAATTGGAATCTATGAGTGTGTGATATAGGCAGTAGTACAGTTTATCACAGGGTGAAAAACTTAGAGTTTTGGGTTTTTAGTATGGAGGTGGATAGAAGACAAGATGGAGGATTTTGGGCATTGTCTGATCTCCTCCTTGTTCTTCATCTGCTCCATCTTCTGCAGTGTTGGTGGCACAGGGTGAATGGTTAGAAAGAGCTGCAATGCAGATGTTGTGTGGACAAACAAATAATTAGTTATTGGTAGAAAGGTAGAAATAAAATACATTCTAAGAGTTAATTGGACAAAATAGCTTTAAAAGACCTTGAACCTGTGTGTCTTGTGACTTTTGGTGCCTTTCTTTTTGCATGCTAAGTCTGAGATGTAAACAGCGTGCAGAACTGTTGATAAGAATAAACAACAACCTGAAGACTGAAAAAACCAAAAGTCCTGTTCATCTCAGTCCTAGCAGAGAACTTTTCAGGGGTCTCCCCATCAGGGGGCTCCTCGGGGGGGGGTTTCCACAGTGGGGCACTGCCCAGACTCCCCAGGGAATGGGCACGGCCACGAGGCTGCTTTGGACACCAGGGATGCACAGGGCCAGGATCATCCTGGGGATCATCCTGTGCAGGGCCAGGAGCTGGCCTGGCTGGGCCCAGGAGCTGGCCTGGCTGGGCCCAGGAGCTGGCCTGGCTGGGCCCTGTGGCTCCCTTGCCCCTCAGCAGCCCGTGTGGCTCTGGCCTGGCTGCTTGGTGACGCTGCCCTCCCTGCAGATCCGGAAGACGACGGCCAGCCAGGTGTACGAGATGCTGCTCACCTACAGCGACGTGGTGGAGCCAGCCATCGTGGAGCAGGCCATGGCCATCCTCAGTGACACCAACTGGTGAGTGCAGTGCTGCCCCAAAACAACCCCTGTGCCCTGGAGTGACCAAGATTCAGTGCCTGTGAAAGCTGGGGGGAGGAAGCTGTAAGAAGTGATAGCCTAGGTTCAGCTCTTTATTGCTTCCACAGCAGCACTGCTGCAAGGAATTCCTCTGGTCTAAAGAGCTCTCCAGGATACTGGCCCACTGGAAGGGGATGTATAAAATCACCATTAGATAAAGTAAAATAGCCATCTTTTTCTAACAGCATAAAAAGGGAGGAAATCTTGGAAGTTTTCCATGAAGCAGAGACTGGGCTGTGCAAACAGTCAAACTTCAACTGCACAGACAGTTTCTTGGCATTTACGAGCACTGGCAGGATTTGGGGAAAGGAAGGATCTCTGCAGGCTGGAAAACAACAGAATTAGCAGAACAGCTCAAATCTCCCATGAAATGTAATTACTCAACATGCTACAAGCCTTGTATTCAAGCAAAGATTTGGAATTGGAGCAGTTTAGATGTTTCCCAGGATAGGATGGCATGAATTAAACAACCACTACATAGAATGTAATTTGGTTTTTTAACCTACCCTTACCTTCTTCCAGGGGCAGGGGAAGAGGGAATGTTCTTCATGAGCATGATCCAGTGGCTTTTAGAGCAAAGGAATCATTCCATGAGCCCTTTGCAGGGGCAGGAGCAGGGAACCAGCACTTTGGCCCTGGATTTTCCCCTTTCTGCAAATTCTAGCATTGGGCATTATTACCTGGGCAGGTTTAAGAAAATACAGAATTTTAAGATAATTAGTTTATTAGTTTTGCTGCCTTGTTAAACATTTTTCCTTGTCACAGACCTGGCCCATGGGGCTGCTGCCCCAAACAGCAGTCACAGAGAACAGACAAATATAGAAAAATATATAATTTATTTAGTCATTGTATTAAATGGCTTTTTGTCTTCATTGACATTTCACAGAAATAAATTTATCCCAGACAAGTTCAAAGAACTAATACACCTTAAGGGTGGCTGACAGAGTTGCAGACTGCATGTCACACTGTTTGACTTTTATGTAGTTTCTAGTTTATTTCTGTGCTTGAGCTTAAAGAACTTTATATTTGTGAAAAGAAAGCTGAGTTTGTCATTAGGAGGGGTGGCTGCTGCTCTTCTTCTGAATTTTCCAGTGCAAAATTGGAACAAGAGTCTCAGGTTTGAAGGAGTGGTTGCCAGCAGTTCTGCCTGTGGTTACAATTCCTTGTTTAACTGCACGTGGAAGCTTTGGATTGTGCTGGGTGTGACTCAGAGCTCCATTAGGAAACCTGCATTTAAGAGCTGGCTTGCTCAGGAATTGCATAAGGAATTTGTTAGCTGACACTGCAGGATGAGCTGAGTGCTGTCACCAAGGGGTGGCTCCAGGGCCAGCACTCACAGTGGTACAGGAAAAGCAGTGGCAGTTCAGCTCTGCTCATAAACAACTGAGTTCCTAAATCAAAGCAAAACACTTCCCCAGAAAAACACTCCAGAAAAATGAATATTCTGTTTTCACCCTGTCATTTTTAGGGTGTGCCTGGCTTATTCTGGCTTGGAGCAAGCCCTGAGTGCCCTGCTGCACTATGGCCATTGCTCTGAGATGAAAGACAAAGAGCTCATTTACTCAAAACTTAATTGTTTTATCTTGGTAGATTTGAGCTGTTTACAGAAAAGAGATTTGAAGTTGTTGCTGAGTGTCACAGTGAGCTGTTTGTTTTCCTCAAGCTCTTCCAGTGCTAAAATAATCAGTCTAAATTCTGAATTACCCTAATTATGAGCAGCAGGCAGCCAAATGAGAATTTGAAGGAATATGGTAATTACTGGGATGCATGTATTTTCCTTGTTGGGACTCCAGAGACTTTATCATACAATTGTGTCATGCAGAGATTAAACAAATTACTCTATAAATAATACACTTTGTTTAGCCACAGGAAAGTTTCCAGTGGTAAATAAGACAAATTGTCCAAGGTGTGAAAAAAAAGGTTGAAGTTATTTCTAACTCACCCTTTTTTGCTTTTTCTTTATGGGAGAGGGGATGGGAGAGTCTTCTCCAAATCCAATCACTTTAGAGAATAAATTAAATTAATCAAAAGGGTTGTACAAATAAGATTTTTAATATAAAACTCTATAAAAGAATAGTCTTGGACATTTTATTAGCCACTGGTTACCTGTGGCAGATCTGATGTGTGTTTGTGATTTATCTGACTTAGGGTGGTACAAAAATGGTCCATTAGCCTTCAAATGTGACACCACAAAAAAACTTCTGCCATTTGAAATGTGCATGACAGGACACACCCATTGATTCAGGGGTGACAGGGATCACTGGGGGAGTTTTGAGGATGTGTCTGAATTAACTGGAAATAACCTTTGCTCTCCCAGGGAAGCAGAGCTGCCCGTGGTGAGGGAGAGACGAAACTGCCTCTGCGACCTCATGAAAGTGCCCAGACCCCAGCTGGTGGCCAAGGTGAGGTGGGAATGTGCTCCAGGGGTGCTTTTTTCATGGAGGTGTCCCTGAGGATGTTCCCAGCCAGCTGCAGAACACGTGGGATGGCTGGAGCTGCTGCCTGAGGCCCTTCCAGCCCCGTTCTGGAGAGCATTCCAGGCTGGCAGCGCCACATTCCAGACACAGATGTGCAGCCACTGCTCCTCTGCCCTTCCTGGGGAAGGGGAAAAGACAGGAACTTCTCAATTTCAGCAGCAAGATGATGACATGAGGTGGTGTGCAGACCACAGCATTGCAGCACTGCCTCTGTGGATGAATAGCATACAAAACCATAAAGTGTATATGTGTGTGTATATATATATATGTAATGTATATTTTTAGACAGTTTGGACATGCCCACCCAGTTCAGTATTTCAGAAGTACAGAACTTTCTGCTTTGGTAGGGGTTCTAGAAGAGGTTTTTAGTGTTTTAAAGAATATGTGTTATTGTGTATATATAAATATTTATCTTTCTTTAAAGACTCATACTTAAGACGCTGTGAATACCCTTCAAAGACCTCCTGCTGCCTCATAGCAGTGCCTTCACTTATTTTCCAGTTTTTACCATCTGCTTTTAGTACAATTTTAAGAAACCTCAGCTAACATTTTTATAATTCTGAAAAACAAGAATCTGAACCTCCTGCCCAGCAAGGAGTTGTTTTTAGAACAAAAACTGACTTGAGTGTTGCTTTTAAAAGTTTTCTAATCAAGTAATACAAAGGTTGTGCTCAAAATAAGAGATCTTACAAGATAAGATCTCAAAAACATCCTTTATTTTAATCCTTAATTATTGAAGGCTGAGAGAAAACTGATACTTTAGGAGAGAACTGTCTCTAGGATTAACAAAATAATAAGAAATATCCGAATACACATCCAGGTATCTCTGATGGAGCTGGTACAGGTGGATCTGGATGTTTTGTGCTCACTTTGGAGCTGTGCCTCTTGCTGCCCTGAACATAAGCAAACAGTCAGTGTAACTTTCAGCACAGAGCTGAGCCTGCAGCTCAGGGTGCCACTGAGGAGGAGGGGCTGTCCCTGCTGTCCCTGTGTCCCCAGTGCTGCTCCCAGCAGTGGGAGAAGCCAGAGGAGGAGGCCAAACATGGCAGGATAAAAAAGAGAATGAAATTGGCTTCAGCTGAAATCAACACTTTCTACTCCTTTAAATTTTGCACAAATTAAACTTGCTGGAGGGTAGTTCAAACCATGGTGTTAAAAGGAGTAAATATTACAGCTTTGTATTTTCTTTTCTGTTCAGGTTAGTTAATTACAGGGCTGGGACAGTGCCAGGACAGCAGTGCCACAGGACAGTGCTGCCTGCTCCATGTGACCTGTCCTTTTTCTTTCTCCCTGGCAGAGCTCAGCATGAGGAGGAGAGGCCCTGGCTGCTGGGCTGTCCTGGAGCTCGTGGCTCCTGAGCTGCCAGGATGGGAAGAGGCTGAGCTGTGGCATCCTGACACGACAGGGCTCAGCAGAGCTGAGCATGCACTGCTGGACAGGAGAGGCAGAGCCTGTCTGAAAACACACATGTGCCACAGGAAGACAACCAAAATTCCTTGTACTCACTTTTTAATGTTGCTGTCTGGCAGGTTCTTGTCATGCTCTGTCACACTGACCTGTGTGGTTTGGTGTCAGTGGTTTGTATTTCCCTGACTGAACAGAGCCTGTGCTTGTACACACACCAAGAATTAAACCTGACCTGCTGCACTGGTCTCTTCAAGATTTCTTTTTCAGAGGTGAGAATGGCAACACTCAGTGATAACTGAAATCATCCCAAGCACCAAGTGTCCCTGTGGAAAAGTCTGTCATTCCTATGTCATAGTCAAATAGAAAAATCCAGGTTTCACTTCAGCTGATGTCAAAGCCTCTCTTAACAGCTCTTTGTGTAACTAATTCAGACAAATTGTTTTTGTGGTGAACTCAGTTTTGAAGAAGGTGAGTCAGTTCTTCAAGCAGCTGCCAGGAATCCAGCTCATTTCTTACCTCCTATAAAATGAAATCACTCTGAAATTGATCTTTAGTGAGATCAATGTGATGGAGAGGTCAAATCCACAGGCCACATCATATTGTAATTACACTGTTATTTTATGGCTGTAATTAAATCCCACTATCCCAACACTTGAACAGTGGCTGTGTGTGTATGTAGACACATCTCTGCAAATGTGAAAGGAAGGAAAAATTCAGGCAGAGAAGCTATTTCTCTGTGAAGTAAATGCTGCAAAGTGCAGGTGTTCACTTCCAACCTAGCTGGCTCAGACTCTGTTTGTTTTTGAAGAAAGTAACTATAAATGAGATTATTCAATACTTCTTAAGGATTCCTGCAAGCTGGACTGGCAGCTGGAATTAGTGGAGCTCAGGGTTCTTCACTGACTGTTGATCACAATTTACCAGTCAAACTGAGGGATGTGCAACAGTAAAACTAGTAGTGCACACAGTAAAAAACTAGTAATAACTAGGAATGTGCACAGGAAAAAGTAATGCACACAGCATTACCCTGGTGTAACTATGGCCTCCCTTACAAAAGTTTAAAATTTTAAAGCCCAAAGTTTAAATTAACAAAGCACAAATGACTAAAAAGTTCTAAACCCCTGAAGAATTTGGTTTTCCTACACCCAGACACAGAGAGCAGCACACTTCAGTAGCACTGCCTCACCTTGGTTTAGTTAAAGTGATAATAATCCATCCCTTCCTTCAGGTTCAGCATGTCCAGGTTTGTTTCAAAGGCTCCACCTGTCAAGTCCTGCGAGGGAAGAAGAAGAAGAAAATGAGCTCAAACTCATTTCAGGCTGTAACAGGTTTGGGTCACTGATTCTTTAGGCCACAGAAGAAAGTCCCATTTGCAGAACTAAACAAATAAACCAAGGCTCAGGAAAGTTTCTATTCAAAAATTCAGGATATTTTGAAAATTTAGTGTTCAAATCAGTGTGAGGGGGATATCAGACAGCTCCTCACTCTGCTGTGCTGCTCTGGAGCACACAGGGCTGCTCAGCCCAGCTCTGGTGTTTGCCAACTCAGACATGGGCAGAAAATGGACCAAAGCAGTGAGTTGGACAAAACAAGTGGTTTGGGTGGTTCTGAGCACTGATTAGGTTGTCTGATAAAACAAGCCCTTCATCAAGCAGATGAAGTACTCTGCAGAGTTAAAGGTGTTTCCTTTTGAGCCCCAGTCAAGTTATCAGGACAGGAACTGGCTACATTTGGTCCTTGAGCAGCCTCAGTGATGTCATTAAGAAAACAGAGCAACTTCAGCATTCCTGAGCACTTCCTGGAATCCTTAATTACTGATCTCAAGGAATGTCACCAAAAAAACCTCCCAAAAATTAATGTTTGTATGGTTGGCCCAGAGCAGCAAGAGTGAAGTTTTAACTGTGAATGTTTAGGATGGGAAATTACAGGAATGGAATCCCACTGAAACTGGAATTGAAGGAGTTAGAAAAAAATAACCTGCTTTATAGATGGATTAAAAAAATACATAAGAGACCAGATGCTAAATTAAGTGGGAGGGTTAAAGACAAATCTTTCATTCCCAGAGCACAGGAAAAACCAGGCAGGGCTGTACAATAAGAGACTTAACTACAAATTTTCTGAAAACTTTATACAATCAAACTAGTTTAATTGCTGTGACAGAAAAATAAAAATCCCTTTCATTTCCAGCCGTTGGAATCCAAGCCAAGCCAGGGCACAAAGCAGCATTTCTAAGCATTTTGCTTTTACCTCCAAGCAAGAGCAAACACGGAGCACAAACCCTTGGCTGAAGTGGCCCTGACCAGCTAAAGCCACACTTTCATTCTCTTCAGCAAAAACTCACACACAGAGAGCAGAATTCCAGCTCCAGCTGTCTGTGAAGCCATTATAAAATGCAAACTGAGCAAAGATCAGAGGATGCCTGCTTCTTCCAGAAGGATTTGCTCTGGTACCAAAGCCATGCCACTGCTCACAAGGGAGGAACTGCCTGAAAAAATAAATGAGCCAATGCTGCTCCAAGTACATGGCCAAGAGAGTCATTTCTCGTAAACAACCCACTTAATAAACACATCTAATCTCCAAAATCACCCTCTTAGAGCTGCACAGAAACATGCAGGTTTTGTCTGTATCAAAAGGAAAAATAATCCCCTACCATGAACAGCAAAATAAAAGCCAATAAAGCCCCTTAAAGCACACTTCCTTCTTCAGAAAAGGGTGATGAACTTAGGCTGGTAAAGAATAAGCAAGCAGAAAATGCTCAGTGGCCATGAGGGGAAAAATAGACTGAAATCCCAACTGAAGTCAGAGACCAGAGTTTGCAGACAAGATGTTGCATAATAGTCTCATTGTAAGGGCTTCACAGATTAAATGTGCTTTAGAACAGGTTGCACAGATGTTTTGTCTGGGGACTTCCACCCACTGTTAGATGCAGTATGAAAAATTAAATTGGTTGTAATAGTACTTGCTGATCCAAGAGTTTATCAACCAAGAGTGCACGATAATGCCCCAGGGCACTCTCAGTCTGGCTTTACAACCCCGAGTTATGAGCCCAGAGTTGATCATGAGGTTGGGAGTGCCAAGTTAAAAACAGGCTGTACCAGAGGAGAGGAGATTCAGCTGATCCACCCCTGAAGAGATCCAGCACAGCCTCAGAATGTCAGTGTTGTGTGGAGCTGCAGGTTTTAGTTGCTGTCAGAGGGGTTTTTATTGCTTTTTACCACTGCAATATATTTGCTATTTTAAAGCTGCTGTGTTATAACAGCAGAAGAGCTGCTTCTAATTAGCTTCTATCATCTTCTAATTATATTATCAGGGCAATTAAACCAGTTGAAATAAGTTACTACAGTCAGATAGAGAAGATGCTTCAGAACTGGCAGGGCCAAACAAAATGGCTTTTAAAGTCTGATTTAAAAACAAAGCCTTTGCCATACATGGGGCTTCAAAATACTTGGCCCAAAGGAGGCTGAGTGCTCATTGGGGTATGTTTGGTATTGGGCAAAGAAGTACAACAGATCCAGCCCCTTCACAGAAGCTGTCCCCTTTCTTATTCTTAATTTTACCCAATACTGCTGATTTAAATCCCAAAATACCCTGCAAAATCAGTTTGATAAAAAAAAGCCATTCAACTGTAGAGCAAAAGCTTCTGGGAAAAGCCACTTAGAGAAAATAGAAACTCATTTTCCTGAGGAGCAAATGCTGCTCCTGCAGGTGAAGCCAAAGGTGGGACTCACCAGCTTCACGCAGATCACGAAGGGCGGAGTCGCGTCCCTGAAGTGACAGACTGGAATTTTTGGTTTTGGTCTCTCCTGCAGGAGGAAGGGGCACAGAAGCACTCAGGTTACTTGCTAGCTTGGTTTCAGGAGCTGCTAAACTCTAAAAGGGGGAAAAAATATGTTGAGCTGTGATGCTGAAGAGACCTTGCTCATTCTCTGCCCATTGTTTCAGAGCCCATCACATTTCAGTGCGGTTGTGTGAAGTCACACCAAATCTGAATTTGGAGCTTTCTGCTGCTTCCTCCTCACCTCCAAGTTCTACTTCCAGTCCTTTCCCAAACAATTCCCTCTTTGATCTGAGGGCAAGGTATGCAGCTTCAATAGCCTGTCCCATAACAAACTATGTTCCTCTTTTTATTTGATTAATTTTTCGGCATTTTGGTGAACTGCATTGGTTCCTGTGCCCTCAGACAGCACCAGAACAGGCACAAGAGCAGAGAGAGAGGAGGATTTCTCCCTCCTGTTAAAGGTCTAAAGCTCAGCTGGGACTTTACCACGGATCCAAGCTGCAGGATTTTCTAAGGATTCACAACAGCTGCATACAATCTTCTTTACAGCTGATCTGAGAAAATGGGTTTGTTTCAGGAAGCCCAATGCCCAGGACCTGTGTCAGTCATACTGTCAGTGTTACTGAACTGCTAGGCAGTGAGTCCTCACTATTCCAGCCTGAAATGCTGATCCCAAAGGCTTCCATGCAGCTCAAAGCACTCAGTGTTTTCCCAGTATGGGATTGTACAGCTATTCCAGGCTAAGCACAAGCTGTACCTGAGGAAGGGCCCTCCTGTCCCTCCTTCCCTCAGTCCCATCAGATACAAGGATCTGCAAGCTCAGGGTAATTTGAGTCACAAGATAACTTGTTGGAAAACTTTGAATTTTGAGGGTTCCTTCCCATTATCCACCATAAACCAAATTCTACTCCCATTCACAAGACACACCTGTCAGTGAAGACTGTTTTACCCCATCATCAGAATCCTTTCAGAATAAGTATTTTTGTCTTTCTGAACTGACTTCACTGAGTGTGAAGCTGACAGTCCTGGCTCCAGTTTGCATTCCAGTGTCCATTCCCAGCCCTTCAATCTTCTGTCATGGCCTCTTTACCAAAATAAGCTGCTACACAACATACAAATCAGTGACAAATTCCTTCATCACATTCCCCAGGACACTTCCAGGTCACAGTAAAGAATGCAGGAGTGCTTATAACTCACCTCAGATTCCTCATAAGTGTAGAATCCCTTTGTTATTTTCTTTTCATCAACATCACAAAATGCAGTTACCTGGAAAACAGAAGCAGAATGTTTCATTAGCACCATTTCACCTGTAATGTATCTGTGAGCAGAGCTGTAGGGAATGTACAGGAGTAGGGCAAAGCACCCTGGGCCTCCTTTGGAGCTTAAACCCTTATTAAATCCTTTCTGGGTGTATCTCAAGGAGTGGAGAAAATTCTGCAGTTGTCTATGAGCACATTCTGATCCAAGTCACTGACTGCATAAGGGAACACCACCAACCCATCCCCACCAGGGAGTGAACTCACCCCAGAGACCAGTTTCCTCATTTTGGCACTTCCACTAAAACCCAAGATGAGATGCAATGAAAACCTCTCTCTTCCTGTCCACCCCAAGCATGGGATGCACCCCCAGACACCAAGGGACCACTGCTCTGGGTGCTCTGCAATACCAGCCTCAATTCCAGGGCACAGCACACCAAATTTGGGAATTCCTATGGTTATGGACTTGAATTTCAACTGAAAACTTCAGTAGATCTGATGTTTAAACACAAATATTTACTGCTTCACTTTGCTTATTCTTACTAGAGTTATGAAAGCATTATTTGCAGCCCTTGGTGCCAGATATTTCAGATGGGTTTTTATTTGCATTCCTCATAAATATGCAGGCAGAATAAATGCCTGCCATCTAAAATACACAGGGGCCTTATTTTTGAGCCACTAGGTTGCCTGGAACATTTTGGAAGACTTTTTAAAATAAACATGGTTATGTTTTCCCCTGACTTCCCTTGGATCTATTAATATTATCTACATGGAGCTCTTATGCTGAAGCAGAACAGTTGAGATAGTTAAGGTTATACAGAAATCAATTATTCTGGTGAAAGCTGGATAGCAGCTTTCATATCTTTTTAATTGTTGCATTAAAAATTGATTAACAACACTTACTGCTGAGAAAATCTGAAAAGCCAAACAGCTGTTTATTAATTTATTAAGTTAGAGAAGGCTGAAAAGGCTGGCTGGCTTTCCATGTCTGAAATCTCTCTCACACATTTTCTTCCTGTGATTAAGATGGTTTTCTTTTACCTAAAGTGACCTCATTCTGTTTGTGTAGAGGGTTTTTCTAATACCATAATATCACTTCCTTCATTAAACATCAATGGCAAGAGAATGCAAACAAAAGTATCAAGGGACTGCAAATAAGGCTGCAAAGCACCAGTGTCCAAAGCAGTGAGGGAAATGAGGGGATAAACTGGAGGGGGTGGGCAGGGACAGTCCTTGGAACCCCTTAGAGGGACACAGTGAGACCTGCAGAAGACAAAACAGGCACCAAAGGAAAAACAGAACATTAAGGAAACATGGAATTTCCACTCTGGGGCTGTGAGTGAGGAATCACATCAGGGGCACACCCAGAATTTGCTCTGATGCAGGGATTGCACTAAGGACATGAACCCTGTGTCAGCATTGGAATGGAAACAGAAAGGAAGGAGGGACTTCAGGAGGGTCCTGGAGATTGTACAAGGTGTTTGTGGCTGGTGCAGCTGGGTTAGATTGACACACACAAGCAGCTCCTTCACAGATTAATCCACTTTACATCCCTGGCCCTATTTCCATGCCCACTGCAATGCTTTGGGGTAGCTGGAAAATCAGATGGTGTGGATGTGTACACACACAGATACATAAATATGTGTGTACATGAAGGGAAGCAGCAGAAGTCACTGTGGGAAGAGAAGTTTCCTGGCTGTAGTACAGAATGAAGAGAAGTTTTCTTCATTCTGTGCTAACCACCTTTAAAATTCTCCAATATTCAGCAAATCTCAGTTCTACCACTCATGTTTTACTGTCCTGGAAGCTGTGATCATAATAAACAATATTTAGCAAGACATGCCTTCAGTGTCAACCCAGCAGAATTCTAGGAACAAAGACAGTCCAATATGTTGACTGACTGTCCAATAAATGAAACTATCTTTGAAGCTGCTTATGCTCTAATAGATAATAAAAGCCAAAATAAACCACCAAAACTTCTGACATGAGGTAAAGTGAAATTCTATTTACACTTCTCTGTCAGTAACTGAGAATTCAGCTGCAAGATCTGTGCTGGAAAGTCTCACTGTTCACCCTCAGTGCATTGTAACCCAGTTAACAGAAACCCCTGGCTGCTGCCTGGGCTTGTCAGCATGAATCAATTTCTTCCTTATATCCAATCCCAATCTCTGTCAGTTTAAAACCATTTCTCCTTGTCCTGTCACTACATCCCCTTGTAAACAGTCCCTCTCCAAAGACACTTTTTGTATCACTAAATTGCCATTAATGCCAACCCTCCCTCTCACCCTGGGCCATCACTCCAATTTGTGGGTGTAGAAAACTCTGCCCTTTTCCACAGTGACTCCCCAGCCCCCAGAACACCCCCACACAAACCCCTCAGTGACAAAAAGGACACAGGTGAGTCTGTGACAAATTTCCCTTGGAAGATGGAAAGAGCTCAAACCCTTTTTGTTATCACTGAGGTATTTCCCTGTATAATTCTCAATGGGCTCAGGCAGCTTAGACCTGGTATTTACAGTAGCATAAAACAGGTCAGACTTGAATGGGTGATTTTTCTGCAGCCTGCACACCATGTGGGTGGCCAAAATGTAAGGCAACTATTTTTCTGACACACACTATTTATTTTCCAATTAAAGCAAAGCTATGTTTGGAGTCTAAATACAGGACTTAGGCACAGTTGTTTATCCTATGAGGAGAAGTCAGGGCATCAGGCTTATGGGAGTTATTTACTTTATACACTATCAGGATAAACCCAGAGACACCTATTTATTTTCTTGCATTAATGGGCTTCTTTCTTGTAGCTTTTATGAAGAACATCTATCCACACATGAATTCCTGTCTCCCTGTGAGAAACCATGAATTATAAAGCCATAAAGGAGTCTCAATTTGCTTTTTTTCCCCTCTCCTTTTAGCAAAATTACTCTTTGGCAATACCTCTGACAGTATGACACCACTGAGTCCTCAGATCACACTTCAGTGTTACTAAAATATATAAGTTATTACATGCTTTTGTTTTGAACATCACTTGTATAAAAATCTGCACAATTACAAAATTTCCAAAGGAAAGAACACTGCTAATTCAGCTCAAAACTGGAGGAGACAGCTGGGTATCTGCTAGAGGCAAGCTAAGGAACTACTGTAAATCATTTTTATAAATGTGGATTGCAACTTCCATTAACAGTGGTGTAAGGGGAAAAGGAGAAATCGCCTTCTCCTTCCTCAGAGAAAGTTTACATAGCTCAAAAGATAAGATATTAACTCAGAAACAACCTCTGCTAGGGGAAGACACGTTTGAGGAAGATAAAAGCCCTTCTCTGGCTGGCTCTCCTAATAAACACAGGGGCTCTGCAGGGCCAGGCTGGGGCTATCCGACCTCCCTGGGGAAAAGGAGATTAATGGGCAGCAGATCCTCCTCCAGTGCACAAGCTGGGAGTCACAGAAGGAGCAGCAATGACAGAAGGGTGCCTTGGGGTGCAGCAGGGACTACCTGCCTCTTTGAGCTCTGCTGTGATTGCACAACAATCTAATTGTTTGTTTCCTGTGTGACTAATTGGCTACTGCAGACTGTTTCCTCACACTTCCCATTCCACTCAGATTTCATAATGGAAAAACTGAAAGATTTCATCAGCTTAATGATGTCTTTTTATGGTGAATGATCTTCACAGGATTTTATTCCCCCACCTTGTTTTCACCTGTGGTTTGGTTTGGGTCTGTAACAGCCATTTACAGAAAACAACAACCTGAAATCAGCACATTCTCAGGTCTGGAAGGACATGAGAGGCAAGTTCCACATGGGAGAGTGAATAACTGAGTAGAACCTGACAGAAAACTGGAAAACCCTTTCAATAAATGGTCACCTGCACACTGTGACTTCTCCCTCCTCCTAACATCAGCTGGTCTCCTCAGAGTCACCTCCAAAGAGACAACCTGCAAACCCTACAAAATCCTACTGAGCAGATCTTCCCTGCTGCACTCCTTCCTCATCTCATGCAATCCCACATCTGTTTTAAACTTCTAGTGAACCCTGTTAATTCTTCTATTTATAATTCTTTCATTGCAGCTTGTAGAAAGCCTCGGGAGCATGTTAATATACATCTCTGCAAAAGCAAAATCAATTTTGGCCATTCATGTCAAAACAGAGTAACTGGAAGCATTACAATGCAAGTTCAAATAGACACAGCTAATGAAAAACCAGGGTAAGAGACGCAGGGGCATGAACAGCTTCTGCCATGCCATGGAACCAGCAAGCACCAGTCACAATCTGAGTGATTTTTGTGCCAGGAGCTGCTTTTATTTCACCTCTTTAGCACTACAGCCAAGACAGAAGCTGTGGATATCTTTAAATCCCAAGAATGCATTTCATTATTCCATTTAGACACCATTCCACTGAAAACAGTAGCAGCTTCCCCCTTTGCACATATCCACTACAAAAACAGTGGAGAATTTTAACACCAGAATCCAACAGGCAAAATCAGCTGCTAAACACTGGACATAAAACATTTCCCTTATTATGTACAACATACACCTGCCCTCATAGGTGTGGGACCTCACTGCCAGAGACTCATCCCTGCAGAGGAAACCTGAGTGATGCCAGGCACGTTCTGGGTGTGCACAGCTCTGTGCTGACAAAACAGACCTTGCAAAAAGCACTTCCTCCCACATGGAAAGAACAGGGAGTTTTCCTGGCCATGAAGTATTCACTACAGTCCAAAATGAAGCCTCGATTTACCCCATGTCATTTTAGGGTGTTTTATACCTGGATTTAACTGAAACTTTCAAATTTCATCTCTCTCCTTGAAAGCTTTTAACTTGCTTTCACATTGCCATTCCACTGTTGAGGTGTAACATTCTCCTCTTTATTCATGTTCCTTTGCTTTCCATGCTCCCACTCCAGGCTCTGATAGTGCCACTCACACACTTTTAGAATGGTTAAAATGCTGAAAAATTTGAACATTTCTTGTGTGTGGGAGTGAGCTGAAGGACCAGAGCTGCAGCACAAGGTTTGGTGATGCTGCTTTTGGAAAAAGTCAAAAGGAACCCAATGGATGATTTTAAATGGATGATGAGTCAGGAAAAAGGCCTTCAAAAGACTTTTTCTGTTTGCCACCAGCAGACAGGGTTGTCACAGAGGAATGGCATGGCCTGCCTGTGTACAAGCACTGTTTCCAGCCCACTAATGAGCTGATGCTTATTTGGTCCTTTCCCCTGCTTTTCCATGAGCCACTGGAACGCTATTTTCACCATCGGAAATGACACAAAATGTTAATGCTTAAGTTCTCCTTTTAGCTGAAGTCTGATGGAGAATAAAAGAGCAGACAAGACAGCTCAGAAACCCTCCAGGCACATGGAGCATCCCAAAAACATTTGGTTTCCATCTTCAGCTGCAAATTATAGACACAACGGATGTGTTTTAAACAAAAAAAGGTCTGTTTGACTTCATTCTTGCAGAAATGCTAATACTGAACCACTGTCAGCAGTGTGAATCAAGAAGGGGACAGCCAGGAAGCAGAATTTCCCTAAGAATACTGGGATCATGGTAATTAATTCATAAAAAAAAATCTACTATGGAATAATTTTTTTCGTGTGTTGCTGTTTAGCAAAAATACTGAGCCTTGGATTTTTGCCTGACTCCTTTGGAGACAAAGCATCATTTTAATATTCAGCATACAGATGGCTGAGGGAAAAGGGAGAATTGCTGAGGTGTCCTTTTCTCTTCTAACATAACCACAGCTCACATTCACACTGTTTTCCAAACAAACTAAAGTAATAATTTGTTAGTGAGTATGAACATAGACAGACTGCTGCTTCCTGGAATTGCCTGAATTTTGTTTTCTAAGAAACAATGCTCTTTGGCACAGGGCAGAGCTGGGCTTTTCAACAGCCCACAAAGACCCCGTCAGCAGAAGAAATGCAATTGCTTTGTTTACCAGGTTCTAAAAATGCTAGAAACATTCTTTTTTTTGAAAAACATGTTTCCTTACACACCCTAAGCCTGGCAGTTCAAATTTAATTCTGTTCCTGAGGGTTTAGTAGAGTCCAGGTTTGTTTCAAAATTACAAAATAATACAAGCTGTATGTAGTAGGGTTTTATTTGGGGGGGTTATTATTTATCCTGGGAGTATGTGTCCCAAATTTTCTGCAGGTACTTGGTGCCAGTTGAGAAAACAACCCTGCAGTGACTCCACAGCCCAGCCAAAGTCAGTCAGAACATCTGATGAAATTCTGCATCTCAATAAAAGTATGCAGAGACAAACAAAGCATAGGTGAAATCTCAGGAGCCTAAACTGACTTAAAGCATAAAACCAACTAAAATTAAGTTTAGACAGCTATATTCTGTCTAAACTTAATTTTAGTTGGCTTTATACTTTTATAGATTTTATATATATAAATAAAACATAATTGTCATTATGATTATTATATCTAATAATGAAATAATATATACAATATAACTGTCATAATAAATCAATAAATTAAAAAAAATCATATTTCATGGACAGGCCTGTCCTCTCTGAATGAAGCAACTGATTCATTTAATATCTTTTCATCCAGCTCCCCCACTGCCACGGGATGGCAATGACTGAGGGATGGCACTGGAATGGCACTGGAATATCAAGCAGGAAATTCAGTTCAGTTTTTGCTTTGCACATTTACTATCTGAGAGTCTCCCATGCCTATTCAGTAATTCTAACTGTGTGTATACAAATGCCTTCTATTTTTTTTATGTGTGTGTGGTCTGAGGGCCACAACATTAATCAGGTTTTTATATGCATTTGTCATTTTGTCTTCCCATCCATATTCTTAAGAAAAGAAAAACACATGCAGCAATAAAATGAATGTTCTGTGGCTCTTTATAAGAAACAGCCTTTTGACATTAGCCCTAAAGCCTTTATCTAACCCAAAGTTATTGCACACAAGAAAATGCTATAAAAATAAGGTATTTAGACTCTTGGACAAATATATCCTGAGAAATATCTGTCACTGCCAAATATAAGCATTTTCAGCTGACTGTGAATGGGACAGCCATGTCCAGCAGCTTCTGCTCACCCTTTCAGCCCACACCAAACCCTTTTTTTTTGGCAATCAAATCCTTTTTGGCAATCAATCCCTTTCCAAAGGGAGTCATAGTGTCCAGGGATGTGTCCAGTATCCACTTTGGAACTGGGCAAATATTATACAGGTATGGATGACCCTGGACAAGGCAGTTCAGCAACACACAACCCAAAGAAAGGGTTGCTCTACTCACCCTGAGTACCTGCCTACTACAGCTGTGTCTCACCTTCTCCTGTGCTTAACAGGGACATGGTGCATTTCTTGCTCTCCATGCCTACCATAAGCTCTAAATAAAATATCATGTCATTTTAAAAGAAGAAATACATCACACAGAATATAGAGAATTGCCCCAATTTCTATTAATTATCAACTACTACTCTGGGGACAAAATATCTTATGGGAATTTTGCTGGGTTAGATTAGAAGCATCACGGGGGCATACAAAGAAGAAGTGGGTTTGTACAAATGTCACTTTCCAGCTCACCTTTTTCTGATTAGCTGGTGACAAGCTTCTGTAGAGCTTCTTGCCTTGCTTGCCAGCATTCCAAATGGTGAATGATGTCCAGGAGCTCAGGACTCTGTCCTCAAGAAACCTGACTCGGTGATTCCAGATGGTTCCCCTGAAGAGTTGGAAAAAGAGCAGATTTTGACCCCTAAAACTTAGCATTATTATAGATCTATGTGCACATGTACACACTCACCTACATGTAAATCTGACCAAAGAGATTCATATGATATAAAAAAGAAACCAAAGCACATCAAAACATTAGTCTGGAAATTATTGAGGGAAATGTAGAAAAGAAATTCTGTGGAAGTTCTCAGACAAAAAAACATTTGGATAGATAGGAAGCAGTAGCTAAACAATTTGTATTTTCAAGAACCCTCCCAGATCACAAGAATATGAAAAGCTGCAGCTGTGGTAATAAAATTCAACCTGTCCCACACCTGTACTCTCCTATGAACTGCTCTAGAACCCTGCAGTGACACAGGCAAAGCATCTCCTAAACCCAAGCTGAGCTCCTCCTGTTCCATCTGCCCACAGGATCATTCTCCTTGGCTGATGTGAAGCTGGAATCTCACAGGTTTAGAAGCCCAGCTTACCCCCAGCACCACAGCATAAATGCATTTACAGTGTGTATTTGGCTCAAGGCTCCAGCACGTGGGGTGTCAAAGCTCTGAATCAGTGACACCCCCAGCAACAATCACTGTCCCACACAAACCACCTCGTTACACCCTTCACACTGACCAACCTGCACACACACACATTTCAGAGCAAATAAGACAGATTTAACTGTAAAAGTTCCCAAGTATTATTTGGCAATGATACAAATGTGACTATCCCTTTATTTGAAGGCAACTTTCATAAGAACCTGCATTTCCACAAACAAAAAGTAATGGGAATTTGTTTTTCTTTTAAAAAGGAGTATGCCTCATAGAACTTTCTAAAACACACTTTAGGAAAAAAAGCAAGCTGGCAGATGTCTGTCTGCAATTGCACCTTGAAATCTTCATCTTTGGGATAACTTCCACAACATAATTAAGCCAAGTGGTTGAGGTAAACAAGGGTGACACTAATACCAAATGACAAATCCCACGGCTCTGGAACCATCCCCAGCAAGGGACCATCCAACAGCCTGAGATGCTGAAGACCTGCTGACATCTTCAACAAGTTCCAGACAGGTTCTCAGAAAGAGAAAACAATGTCAAGGAAAGCAGTTTGTTCATGGTCCATTTCTCCCAACTGGCAAATCCACTTGGACAACTACAGCTTTTTTTCATGTTTGAGTGTGTGTGTTCTACCCTATAATGTAATATTTAAGACTACAACATTTATCATGATTAAAGAAAACTGCCTGCTGTTAAAAACATCTGCTTTATTTCCAGCATTCATTTAATATTCATTAACTAGGAACCCACCTCAGACTTATTAAACAGTTTCCTAGAGAGAATAAATTGATTTCCTCAATTTGACAAATGAAACTTCCTAACCTATATCTCTTGAGCAAGGCACTTTGAGCTGTAACTTTCTTTCCCAGGAAATTCTGACGAATTCCTCGTGGTGTCTCCTTATTTAAGGCAATCTTCAAATGGGGTTTTCCATTTTCTTATTGGCATCATTCCTTCACAACCTCAGTTATGTTCTGAAGACCACACAACCCTCTTAGGATCCAGTGACCCCACTTCACTTCAGCACAGCCAGATCCTGCTCAGCACTTCATCATTGATCCTGCTGTGGTAACTTGGAAAAGATCTCATGCACAAATAAAATTTCTTCACAGTTCCAAGGATGATGGCTCTACACCAGAATTTCGATTAATGGGGAAAAAGAAAATTTTGGATTTGATCAAAAATCTCTTCTAATGCAACCACAAGATACATTCCTGCTGCAAAGCTTTAACTGCTGCTGGCATCCTTTGACACTTGCCTTTTTCCATGTTCATGAGAGCATACTACATTCCCAGAAGGAAAGTTTAAGGAACAAAATATGAAGGTCAAGTATTTTTCCAGGATCACTTTACTAGGCATTTTAGAGCTTCTGCACAATTCTAAAAAGGAGGATTATTGCTTTGCACATAAATGGAAAGCTTTTAAAAGTGATTTTCCTTTGAAACGTGGCTTCAGAAGGATAACACCGTATTACATTCCAAAGGAACTTCAGAATCTGTTCTGTTGGCTTGAGTGGCACTGGCGAGTTTCTTTTCCACTTGAGTTTACAACATTAAGGAAACTAAAGTAAAAAAGCAGGCAGCCTTACAAGGCATGAAATGAACTTGTAACTAATTTCTAGGTGCAGCAATCCACCTCCAGGCTTATAAAAGATGTTTTTATTTTCATGGAGATGGCTCAGCACAGCAGCATTGGTTCTTCCAGACAGTTGGTGGTTGCTGTCCAGGCCATGAGAGCCTCTGTGCCACAGAAGTCCCTGCTGAGGTAAAATTCAATCAGACCAAATCTCAGTAGTATTATTCTCCTGTGAAGATTTCAGACTGAAGCAGATTTACTGACTTATCTCACCTATCACAGTTATCCTGGAAAAGCAAGTGGGGAAAGCTTGTAAGAGAACTGCACTCTGAAATAAAAGGGTATGAAATGTATTAAACTCCAAATTAATTGGGTTGTTGTTCAGTCACAAGAATATTGTCAGACAGCTTCATTTAACAACAATAAAAAACTTTCTTAAATATGTACTGTGGGTTGTAAAAACAAAGCCAATTTACCCAGCAGCTGGGATGTTTTGCTTGCATCACTATGAGGCATTCTTATGACAATGCCCACGGAAAAGCATTTGAAGCTCACACCTTCATATTGTGTGTTTTCAATGAAAAAATTCAATGAAAAAGTGTTCTATCAAACACTTCGAAGTCTTGAGTTGACCCTGAAATACTTTTAACAGCGCAAGCTGAGCTACCAGATAAACACAGAACTGAGGGGAGAATTTGGGACTGAGCTTTAGAGTGACACTCACAGGCTTCACCTTTGTGAGAACTCCCTCTGCACAAACAATCCCACACGCTGAGGCGAAAGGGAGCTTACAGGTGTCCGAGGAGAGAGTTTCGGTTATTCCCTTCAGCTTTCCGGTTCACCTAAGTTGCCACATTTTTTTGATGTTTCCAGAATAGATAAGTGGGATTCCTGCCTCGAGGGAGAAGGGAATGCCATTTTCCCATCCTTCACCAGCCAGTGCAGGTGCAGCAGACGGGAGCTGCAGCAACGTGCAAAGGGTAATTAAAGAAAGTGCCTGAAACGATCTAGAAGTTGTACAAACTACTACTCAGAGATGATTCTCACAGCTATTTTCAGATTATGCATTATTACATATTCACAGCTACCAGCAAAACCTAGGAGGTATTATTACTCTGCATCACTCCAAATCAAGACAGCTTTTCCTACCCATCTCAGAAAAGATTAGAGTAAGCAATTTGCAGCAGCCTTTAGTACCATGTCCAAGCCTGTATTCAGTTCATAAGATTTTCCTCAGCCAGAAGGTGGGACAAAACTCTTCTTGATGTACAAATTTGTTCCCATATCCTAACACTCTTTCTTGCCCCCAAACCTTGAAATACATTATTTCCCCCATTCCTTTCATTTTGTTGTCACAACTTGGTAAAAGAAATGTTAGAAGTATTTCCACTTGAAATGTCATTCTTGAGGCTTACATAATTTTCCTAAGATCCCACTTGCTGTGGCCCCTCAATGCTCATCAGTTATGGAGCCTGGGAGGAAGAAGAGGAGCCAAAATTCTGCAGGAGTGAAACGAGGGTATTCATGCAGAGGGTGAGAATGACTACACCGTGTGTTCCTCAGCCCCAAGTAGTTATTACCAGACCATCCACCCAAGTAATGCAACAATGGAGCTCTGTTAAAAATGTGTGGTGACCTACTGACTGAATACAGGAGTCAAGAAACATCTGCTCTACTCCTATTTTGAAATGAAAGATAATGTGACAATAAAAGCAACATGATTTAATGTCTGAGCTCAGTCAAACCTCGCCATATTGTTGCACTGCCTTTCCCCTCCTTCCCCCAGTGAGGCCACATAAATGAATCCACAGAGCAAAGACAGATGTACAAGTACTTGAGCAATGCAGAAATACAAGCCCAATATCCTGAACAGTACTGGAATTTTAGGCATGGATTGCCATCCACAGAAATACTATAGATCCATAAATCTGACCTTTTCTCCCTGTGCTGGCCCTGCACAGTGCTCAGGTAACACCAGGCAGGAAGAGGAGCTGCCCAAGTGAGCACCTCCTTCCAGGGCCTTTTTATTGATGGCAGGGTAAGAGAGTTCTGGATGATAGGTGCACCTCACCTGATCGATAAACCAGAGATGCACGAACAGAGAACTTCATCATCACACTGAGAGCTGAAAAACCAGATCCCTTACAGCCAGTGCTGCATGCAGAATTCAAGGCCCTTACCATCCACAGGAAATTCAGAAATAAATCCTGTTTGAACCTTGGCCATACTGGTGGATAAACTGATTTTTTTGCCGTTGTTGTTCTGTTGAACTTCATGTGAACTTATTAATTGCTGGACTATATCGTCCCACTGAGTTATTACATTTACACTGTTAATAGGTTCTATTAATGTCTGAGTTCATCTTCAGGTCACGGGTCATTAGCTGAGGCATGGTTTGCATTGTGGCCTATTTTTCATGAAAGGCTTATTAAGAGAGACAGAGACTATCAATGTTAATGGCATTTACTTTTCAAGAATCTAATGAGGTCATTAGTTTCCATGTTTAATTGAAGTGCCAAATGCAAGCATAGAAGATAAAAATGCAGTTGACCTCATCTTAATTTCAGCTCTACAGGAGTATGTTAGGCTATTCCTCTCTCCTGCCTATTTTTGGCTGTGTATATTTGTGCAGGAAATGAAGGAGGCATTCCTGTGCTCACCACAGATCCAAGACCTGGCCTCAGAGCACCTCTGAAACAGCCAAATGTGTGTTTCACACTAATGCCTGTTCCTCTTCGCTCAGATGACACTGGAAGCTTCCAGTGCCTGAAACCAGATGTTTTCAATAGATTTTGTAATTCTGCTTATTTCTGCAGAGCAGTATCATACTTGTTCTGAGCACAGGGGAACTGTGAAATTACTGAAGGTGCACTTCACCTTTTCTGTGTAAAAGGGAATTGCTCAGATCTTAAACAGAAGACAAACCTTATTTTCCACATGTATTAAATTTGTCTTGACTAAAAACTTGTAAACTGCTCCAAGGATTAGTAGCATGCCCCAACCACCTGTTTTCATGAGCAGCACTACCTAAAGACAAGTGCAATTTTTTATTGCTCACCTCACTCCAAGCTCACTTTCATCTTGCAATGAGGTACTGTTGTATATACAGTTCCTTTCTCTCCCCTATGGCAAGATAAAAATCTATGAATTTTAACATGTTTTTATTATACATTAGACTTTCTTACTCCAGTATTCCTCACTCTGAAGCCAGCTCTGCTATGGTCTCACATCAATTTAATGTGGCCGTGCAGCACTGAGTACACACAGCCCTAGGGTACAACACCAAATAAAGTGACTTAGATCCAAGAGATATGAAAAGTGGGATTTCGTGTTGTGAGTTCCTAGCTGAAGAGAAGTTTCTCAAAATCCAGCAGGTATCCATCACAGACTTTGGATGAAATGACAATGAGAACATTCATATTTCTGCATGCACCAACTGAAATCTAAATACAGACACTGAACTTCATGCAGATTCTGTCACAAACCCAAAACATTTAATAATGCAGACTGATGCCTCCAGGGTAAGGGAGAATGCAAATAAGATTTAGTTTCCTGCTTCACAGATATTCTCAACTCCAGATATGTGTTCCAGAAGAATACTAATCATAGGAAATGACCTAAAGCACATGAGTGTTTACAATTATACTTAGTAACTATAAAAAATAAAAGAACCAAATGTCACTTGCCAAGCAGTTTTATACATATATTTTAGGAAATCTGAAAATGCAGTGAGGCTTCTTTCCCCCTGGAAGGTTCTGAAAGACACCCACATAAACTGAAACCATCACAGGCTACGAGTGACTGTTGAAAAGAATGAATGGTGCACCTTTGCATAAAAATGTCCTGCTATGGTTTTTAAGACTGAAACCAGGAATATAGTGTTAAAAAAAACCCCAACTTTCCTACAAACATCATTTTGATCTCAGACAAGATATTAATTTGGCTGGTGAGTTACTACTTCCAAATCCAGGTCTAGGCTAACTCAAAATTTAAAGATGACCTGGGCCAAGGGCAAAAAGCAAAACACCACGAAAAACTGCTCAACAAAACACCATATAAAGAAAAAGGTTCTAGAAAAGTCATAACATGCATTAAATAAGGTGGAATGACCAAGAGGCAAATTAGGCAAGACTAAATTTAAACTATAAACTTAAACCTTTGTGATGAGTCCATTAATCTCTTTTTGCTCAATGTGCACTTCGGTCTCCAGACACAAACACCGGGCAACCCTTCAGAACTCGGGCAACAAACAAGGGAATGAGCCAGGACAAAGGGCTGTTGCACAACCTCGTGTTTGGAAAGTCACACCAAATATCATCCCCAGTAGTACCAGCAGGAAGCCAAGAGGAAGAGCAGCTCCCTTGATTTCTTAGAATGAGACAAGAAAGGCGCCAATTTGGACACGCACCCTGCGCATCTGAAAGAGCTCCCAGCATTTCCACATTCCCCCAGGATGCTGTAATTCAGGGTGCTTGTGCCACACAGCCTTGGAGATCTGAATAAGCAACAGCTTGCAGTAAATTCAAAACAAATTAATTTCCAAGAATTAGATGCTTTCCCACAGATAGAAGCAAAAGGCTTCCAAGAGTTTTTAGCATCCCATAATGTGTGGTTGAGAAGTTGGTCACTAACTGCCAAAAGGATCACAAAGAGGAAAAAAAAAAATCTTTACATTTCAACATGAATAAAATGGAAAATAATTTCTCTCATGCTTGTTTGCAAAATCAAAATAATACGTACTATTTGCCTGAATGACCTTTCCACAGTTAAATGATTTTATATAGATATTCACATGGATAAAGGTCTGTAGTGATATTAACCATGAGTATGCTATTTATGAGACTTGTTTTACACTACGTACAGCAATACAACAATACAGGGATGGGCAACAAAAATGTCCAGAGAAATGTTCATTTTTACTGGTCAGTTCTACAAAGCCATAAGAACAGGACTGACTGAAAAGTGTACTTATATCATTAATCAGTAACGAAACAGTTTACTTAATTACCACTGTGATTCTGGCATGGGATTCCTAAAGGACAGTACAACCCATGTAATTTTTTATTAATGTCAATGCATGAGAGAAGGGAACAGCTTTGGCTCAGCTTGCAGCACTTAGAGGAATCAGCAATTTAACACCTCCTCTAGAGGCTGAGCAGCCCATGAGAGGCAGCAGGCAACAAAAGCAGCTTACAAGAAAGCACCTGAGATAATTACTCCTAAACATCCTCAGGGATTTTTCAAACATCATTATCTGATTTAGGTGGTTTAGACCCTTTAAAATAAGAAAATAATATATGTAAAGGCAGCACATTATCAGATTAAAGGTTTGGTTTTGGTCAGGTTCTTTTTTTTGTTTTTGTTGGCATTACAAGTTTCTGTTTACTGTTTAAATACTGAGGCAGTTGATTTTGAAATTAAGCTGTAACATTTCAAAAATATTCTTTACATTATGGTTCATACGTCAAGAAACATGAGAATGAAATTTTTACATATTAAAAATCCTAATTAAAAACCCCAATGCAGTTTCACCATCTTTGCTGCTGATGATCTGAGATAAATCAACTTTGAAATTCTCCTAGAAACCACAGCTTACTCTAGGACAGAGTGAGTGGCAGCCTGGGGGTGGTACCGGTACAGCAGGAGGCAATGGTTCACTCGAAAGACTCCACCACCCTTCTGGAGATGTTCATAAAAAAACAACAAATCCTCTGGGACACCCTGCAACAGAAAACAGTTATTAGATCAGTGTTCAAATACATCTGAAGATGTTTTATTTTTCTGCCAAATGAATATGGTTCGAGAGAATTGTTTTTCATAACTACAACTTTGCTGTTGCCCAGGGAGGGTGGGGACTCCCCATCCCTGGAAGTGTCCAAGGCCAGGTTGGATGGGGCTTGGAGCAACCTGAAAGTGTTCTGGAGGTGAAACAGAAAGATCTTTAAGTTCCAACCCAAGCCCATCTCTGATTCTATAATATTATTTGTGTATGTCCCAATGAACTTCTCTAATGAGTCATGAAATAAATGCAGCTAATGCTGCTGAATGAGCAGTACTATTTATAAATGAAGTGCAAGGACAGAGGTGGGAAAATCAACATTATCTCATTTTGACAGGGATCTCAAGCTTGGTGTAGGTGAATCCAAAAGAAAGAGAAACCCAGCTGCTAAACAGTTTGTGCAGCCTAAAGTTCCATGTAACCAAATAGTTTGTACTGCAAAGGATCAGTGACTTGAGAAGGGTTTTTTTTTCTCATTTTACTGGAATTCTCCTTCTTTCTCTGGCTGTCATACAAATACTGGTCTCTACTTAGGAAAGGTGACTCAGACCCCACAATGACAGACTTCAATAAAAATTGCAATAAAGGCAACCTCAGAATGAGGCAATATCTGAAAATGATTTTTTTTTCTTGAAACTTCCTTCCATGGTACATTTATCCTTATGGGATTGCACCCACTGCTGCTGAAAACACTACAGAGTAAAAGCTCCTGCAATTGTGGATCTAGCAGGCTCTAGGAAAAATGAGGGCTTTCACAATCATTTCAACATTTTCCACTTAAAAATAGAGAATCTTCATGCAAGTGATGCAGTGTCAGAAGAGGAATTTTATGGCTCATAGCACCCAATTCCATTTTGTAGCATATGAAAGGACAAACCCACCTTTCAAGTCCTACATAGAAGGTAAAAAAGTAGCATTTATTTATATTTTGCAAAGTTACAACTTCTTGAAATACTAGAACATTTCATTCTTTCATAAATACAGATATTTCTTCCCTGCAATACAGTGTTTAAAAGGTCACATGGTTTTTACCAGACAAAAAAGCTCCCTTCTATAAAACCAGGTGGGTCACAGAAAACATTTAAGTGTAGCAACAACAAAAAGCTGAAAGATAAAATGACAAAATGTTGAAGGAAAAGAAGGTGAAGAGATTGAAACACATTTGTTTCTGTACACAGTATGACACACATGAATAACCAGGTCATAAACCTCAACCTCAATTCTAACCATTCTATTTCAACACAGAAAAAAAATAAGAGTACAAGTTAAAAAAAAAAATTAATTGAATTTTTTTCCCTATTACTATAGCTTCTGAGTTTCTTCCATAATTAAGAAAATGAGATTCTCTAATTAAAGTGCTGGACTGGCCCTCTAGTTATGAGAGCAATACAGTTCAGTGACTATTTCTCATCCTCACCAGGCTGAGTAGCCAGAGGGGTGTGGGAGTGGAAGAGAAATGAGACCAAAAACTCTCTGAACCCTGGAAAACAACTCCAAACCACTCAGCTGAACATGTGTATCTTGGGAGAAATCAGAATCCAATCAAGCTCTGGACTCTGCAGCTCCTGCCCTCACTCTGATCCATGTGTGACACTGATTTGGGCCATGCTCCCACATTCTGAATTAAATGGATTCTGCTCTGGCTGCTCACTCAGGGCAGCTCATCTGCAGCTATTGGTTGTCTCTGTAATAATTTGTCTGACTTCTGGTTTAAGAGCTACAATGCAGCAGAAAACTTTTAGACAAGCTCAAACAATTTATGCTTTATGTGAACCTACTTTGAAAGCCACAAAAGAAATCAGGGAGAAGCTGGAGTGGCAGCCAGTAACCACAGTCACCAAGAATACAAGAAAAACACAAAATCAATTTCTTTCCATTTATCTTGTAGCCCTTTCTATATTTTCCTTGTTGTGGACTTTAAGGGAAATACTTTGCCAGCAGAAAAGTTCAAACCTTTTTCTCTTTCCTGGTCACACACTAGACCATGCCTCAGGGCACAAGTGCAGCAGATATCAGCTTGCTGCAGGAGGCAGATTTTGATTCAGATCTGTGATTATGTCACATACATCTCAGCAATTCCTTCTCTTTTGGATAAGCACTTACATTATTCTAGACAACCATTAATATGTATAGTTAAGATGAATTACTGCAGAAGTAAAAGGATCTTTCAAAAAATGCTGTTTGGTTCCAAGGGCTCTTTTGCTTTCCTTTAACTGGCAGAAATTCTCTGGAATAAAGTGCACTCAGGCCTAGGAAGGAGCAGGTGCCTTGCACTGCTCAGCAGTGGCCTCTCACATTACAAAGGAGCAGCACTGCCACACATTTTTCAGAGGAAAGATGTTGACTGTGTTATGGATCCTGCAGGGATGGGACTTCCTACGGCTCTTGAGCGTGTAAGTTTGCTGCAACACAAGAGTTCCTTCCCAGTTGAGATCTATTATTGGATCCAGATGGCATTTTAAACACCAGGAATCTTTGTGAAACAACACAGCTCTGAAAGAAAAAGCTGTTTCACCACTAAAGGGATATTTTAATGTATTTTTTGAAAATCAATATCCATAGCTAAAAGTATCAATTACTAACCCAGCACTTCAGCAATAGGCTACCACATCAATAGCTTTCAGCAATAATAAATACAATTACATTGCACAGTTTACATGTTACTGGACTACATGCAGAATTTTCCATATTATAGGCAAAAACCAACCCCACATCCTCTGCTGCAAGAAGGCATAAACTAATTACAGCTCCCAGAGAAAAGCACAGCCTGTCCCTGCTCTGCACTAACCAGCCAAATGCAAAATCATAGCTCACATTTTCACACTCCTACTGAACAGGGGAAGGGTTTCTGCTGACCCAGTGTTTTGGGCAGGTACTGCTTGCTGTGCTGATGGTTGTACAGATGAGGGGACTGATTTTCTATATACTACAGGGTGTCAAGCAGAACCCTAACTGGAGT
This sequence comes from Urocynchramus pylzowi, assembly GCA_013397555.1. Lineage (NCBI taxonomy): Eukaryota > Metazoa > Chordata > Aves > Passeriformes > Fringillidae > Urocynchramus > Urocynchramus pylzowi. The sequence goes on along the minus strand of VZRH01001647.1, from coordinate 45,220 downwards.
TAAAGTAACTCCTTGTTCAGGGACCAAACTAAATCATCTATGATCCTTCTCTTACCACCTTCTCATCCTGGCAGCAAACTGCTCCAACTGCAGCCACCTCAACATTTTCCAAAGAGGTTCAAGCATCCTCCAACAAGCAATTCTGGCTACAACCCTTGCACTTCCACCATCAGTAAGGATGAGGAGCATCAGCAGGGATCTCACCAGGGCAAAGCCTGGAGGTTTCCCTGAGGGGTTCATTACGTTCCCACAGGGATCATCAGCAATTTTTGGGAGTTTTAATGAAGTGATGACCTGTGCAATGCTGTAACCATGAACACCTGGTGAGCTCAAGCTGGGATGACCAACAGCAGCACCTCAGGCTGACAGCAGTCCTTTCATTTGCTCACTTGGACAGAAACCACCACAGGGATGTACAGGCATATACACAATATAAAAGCTGCTTTTTACTGCTAAACCAAATAGATGAGAGTGATTCTGCCATGGAATCAATCTGTCCCAACTTCCTCATCCATCTCTATTCAGCCTGGTCTCAGTCACATCTGATTCCCTGCCCTGTCCCAGCTCACAGGCACTCTGGCAGAGGTGGCAAATCCTTGTGAGCACAACCAGGGGAGATTTGGCCTGGGCAGAGAAGTCTACTGGTAAAAATGGGAGATCTACCATTATTTCATGAATACATGCACTTATAATAAACAGGAAGGACAAACAAGACAGGAGAAGTACATCAATCCACAGGGGAAAAAAAGCCTTCAGGTTTGGAAAAGCTTGGTCCTCTGTTTTGGTCAGGGGCATCAAGGAAAACTGGGCTGTAACTTGGTACACATTTTGTAAGCCAGTCAGCCCCATCAGGGTAACTGTTTGACAGAAAAAATCCCTTTAATTCCTCAGAGGAGCCTAAAATTGGTGAATGGGAAGAATTAAATAGCTATTATTAGCTTTTCTACAGGATTACCCAAGATATTCTTAAGTCTCCCTTTCTGCAGATCTGTCACTTCATTTCTTGGCTATCATCCAAATCATGCCTTTCCATCATTTTGCCTTGATTATAGGACCCAGAGCCCATTAGGATTTATTTTATTGTTTAGGAAATAACAGGTTAAAGGAAACTCCAAAAGGTTGCTTTGATCCAAATATCTTGGCACAGAGAAATGCAGTTAAACAAAGATGATGGGGAAGTCAAATGGAAGGGAGGTGGTAAATTGTAAATGATATTTAATAACAGACCAGCAGAAAATATAATTAGACATGGGGTATGGGGTGAATTTTCAAATAGCTTATAAAGTGTAATTAATCACTGGCTCCACCACTTTTTCTCTGCTTTTTAGATCAAATATTGATCTCTGTTCAGCCTTAACTATATCAAGCCAAAAACAAACAAAAAAACCCCAGTAGTGCCTGTATTTTACCCCAATTTTCCCCACAGCATCTTGATAGGTTATTTGACAGACTGACAGTATTTTAATTCACGTTCCAAAAAGCCCAAATTCCTACTTGGCCTTTTACCTCTCAGGCATTATTATAACCACTTGCCTTTCTGAATGGAATGACATTTGTGTGCTCTGGCAGGGAAACATGGAAAATTGCATCAGTGAGTGCCTAACAGCTACATTTACCTCAGAGCTTTACACATGGCCTACAGTCTCCTGTGCTCAAAAGGATATTTTGACACCTCCTCAGTTTGTGCTTTTTGTGACCTTTTATCACAAAAATAGAATGAAACTGAGCTCCAGACACTTTGTTCAGAGGCACAGTTTGTATTCAGAAAGGCTGGTGCTTTACAATGCACGATTCCATCTGGGGCTCATTAAGAATAATTTCCCCCTGTTTACACTTCCAGATTAGCTCAGAACTTTAAGGCTGTCACTCCATTTTCAGTTTTCATACACTTAAAAAGGAAGGATAAACACAGGGGTGACAGGAAATTTGGAACCAAGTTGTGGTAAAATACTAGAGAAAGAGACAAGTTTGGCATGTAACAGTTGTGATGTGGAGAGTAATTGTGCCTGGAGAGAGCCAAGACTGCAATTTTCCACCCTTGCATGGAGTGGAGCCTGCAGGGTAGCAATGCTCATTTATACAGCTCTCCTTGTACTCAGCATTTCTGTCAGACACATGAAAAAATAACTTTTCTTCACTAATAACAGGCACCTCATTCCCACTGCACACGACCGGGGAGTTCCCCACTCTAACAGATGACACAGCTTCAAAATCTGCTTTTCACATTAGACCAGAACACGGGCATTTTTCTCCTCACAATTTTTTGTGATGCTTTTGGACATGGTTATTACTTTTTAACAATGGTGCTACTTATTAGGAGACACCAAAAACTCCAGCAGCAAAGCCACCCATGGTAATGTCACACACCAAGTGTCAAATGGGAGTTCTGAAGGGTTTAGTGAAGTGCTGCTACTTTTTTCAATAAGGAAGTACTGGACTCTTTATCCAAAATTGCCTAAAAGATTACTTTCTTTTAGTTTCCTAAAAAAAGTAAGCCAAAAATATGGCTCATCATGTGACACTTCTTCCAGCAGGGGATACTATTTGAAATGTTACTTTATAGGCTTGTGACCACTTCCATTGTATTATCTCTGTCTCAGAACACCATCAGAGCTTGCTAAAATCTTTTCAGTACTCCTGCTTTAATTATCATTTATCAGAGATTGCATAAATAAAACCTCTACCATTTTAGTTAATTAATATATAAAACAAACCTGTCAGGTTCTTAGAGACCATTTATGAAGATATTATTTTGTTTGGACCTAAAAGGAATACACTTCCAACAACTGCAGATCTTGATCAGAAAGAACATTAAAAAAAATAAAATGGAAAAAAACCTGTTTCACCTAAAGCCTGAATGACTGGAGAGAGACACACACATCTACCTGGAATAAAAAAAAGGATTACACCACAGCACATCTATTTGTATTTGATCAGTCCACCCACTCTGTTACCATAAACATCAAATCACAATTTCTTCCATGGAAGAATTACCCTCCATTTTTTCCTAAGCACTGAAATACGAAGAACAGGTGTTTGGATTTAATTTCAAATGAGAAATGCAGCTTTTTGGCAAGAAGCAGTTTAGCAAACGGAGAGGGCCAAAACATGGAGATTTGTTGGCCTGTTCCTGTGTTTACTTCCAGCAATGTGACACTGGCAAGTCTCATTAATAAACACTAATTCAAAATTGGAGATGGAAGTGATGAGAATAATGGAGATCCTGGCACAGGTCAGAATTCACAGGGATGAGACCCATCAGAGTATTCTCAGCTCTGCTGATACACAGAGAAAAACTTCCTTGGCTTTAAAGGGATTCTTTTCAAATGAAAATGAACGAGTTGGAGCAATGCTAAATACTTTGTAACACTAAATGCTCAAGATTTAAGACTCGATTTTGTGTCCTCTAAACCCTCAGAAGACAAAGGTTTGACTTCACTGCTTTGTTCAGATCTGTCCTTTTCACAGGGTACTTTTCTGAAGATCCTCTGCATCAGCCAGAGTCTGGGCTTGGACATGCTGGACACTTCACAATAGGGACAAACAATAAGTTCAACTTATCACTGGTAATTCTTCAAACTAGAAGGACATATCATGCATTGTGGCTGAAAAATCATCAGGATTAAGATTGTCAGTGTACTACAGCTGAATAACCAGTGGCATAGTTCCTACACAATTACACAGAGAGAGCAAAACAGAAAAAACCCAACTCATAAAAACAAAACAAGGAGAAAAAAAATCAAAATGAAAAGCAAAAAGCACAGAACAATAGTCTATTTAACTTAACCTCTTGAACTTTATCATTAGGCTTGCTGTTCTATTGTTGCTGCTGCTTTAACTTGCTTGCTTTCTTTCTGGAGTTTACTAACAACGCTCAAGAAGTCAAACATCCTTCAGTGAGTGAAAATACAATGATAAGAAATAATAATAAAAAAGAAATAAAGAGCATGGGTCAGCAAATGTAGATTGTATTGGGAGCCAGGCACCATTCCCAGCTCTTCCACCATGTAATTAAGGGCAAATCTTTTCACTGCTCTAAACAATTCAGTTCTCTGTCGGCTGTCTCCTTATAATTATAATTTTTTGGCAGCCCAAAGAATAATATTTGTATATCCTCATACATACATACACATGTATATATATACACACACTGCATGGCACTGAAGGGCTTCATTTAAAACCTATAAAAATAATCATAATCATCTGTTGTCATTTAAATAATTAAATAGGAAATAGCCTTAGCAGATTTTTTTTAGAGTGCTAATAAATGAAAGCTTAAAAGGAAAAAAAAATCAGAACCACCCATTTTAGCCCTAAAATCTCACCAAACCACTGGAAGCAAAACCTCTCAGAACCAAACCACACAAAATGGATCCAAATGTGTTTAAATTAGATTTATTTGCCAACATATTTCAACTACCACAATAAACACTGCTAACAGACACCCATGGATTTTATTTCATAAACACACTGAAGCAATCAAATTGAACTCATACAGGAAATTCATAAAGACAAAGAACACCTAACTGTCAGGGAAGGAACACTTCTGAGACCACAGGTTTTGAATTTGTAACCTCTCAGCCCTGATCTTTGAAGAGAAGCTACTTAAAATCTTCCAAGGACAAGCACAAGAACTAAGACTGACAAGAGGACAGGTGGATAAATGAGTCTTAGTGGTAGTAGTTTTATGGCCCTTCTTTTTTCCTCTCAGGGATAGAAATCTTCCCCCTTAGGTGAAGGTACATTTATCCCTCTGCTATTCTGCACATTTCTTCCCTCCCAACTTCTTTCAGCAACCTACCTCACCTTGCTCATTACAAAACTAAGGGCTCACCTGTTTTTAGCATCTATTCCAGGGACAAAGAGGAGCTTGGATGTCTGAAACCTTTAATTTCTCCAGGTTTGCTGACACACCTAATAGATGTGTTACAATGTCAATCTCAGGTAGGTCCTTCCATCATCAGGGTTATTCCCAAACAACTTCAGCTGGTTGGAGGCTGGATTTTTTAAAAAATGGTATGACCCACGTTTTTTTAGAGCTCAGTTTTCATTTACACCTCTTCCCTATTATTCCTTAATAACAGCTAGAGGCTGTTAAATAAAGAGATGGCTCCTGGACTACAGGTCATCTGCATCACTCACCTTTCCACCCTCATCAAATCTTCCCACATGAAAAAACCATTCTCGAGAGCAGAACCAGGTTGGCATGATCACAGTAGGCCCATGGGAGGTGAACACCTAGGAAAAAAAGAGGGAAAAAAATCCAGTCAGTTAACAAAAAGCCAAACCCAGCAGCTGCTGAGGAACAAAGTAGACCTCACACATTCACCTGAAATCATGTCTGTGCCTAACCTTCAGCAATTTCAAGCACTGAGAAGAGCAGGTGCTGGAAATTTAGCAGGTGCTTAGTGTTGGAAGTGTGTACCAGAATTCCCAGGAGCCACAGCCCAAAAGGTGAGAGCCTGGTTCCTGCTTCATATTCCATGACCTTCTCTTCTCCCCCAAGCTGCAACATGTGCAGAGTACTTAAAACATTTTTCCAAATTTAGAATATTATACTGGAGCTGGCACTTTATCAATAATGATGATGTTAATACGGAAATGAAATAATTGAGAAGAATCATGGAAAGTTCAAGTTCTTAAACTGAACCCTATAATTCTTGAGCATTGATTTTTTTCCATTTTATATTCCTTATACATATATTAAGTATGAACTTTCACTGATCTTTTATTTCTGCCAAAGACACTTAAATCCTAATCAAGCTTGGACAAGTAAAATGCAATTTGTTTTAAACATTACCTGAGTACTGGATTTGCTACCCAGGGGTACCTACAATAAAAGGTTTTTGGAAAGGAAGAGCTTTAAGTAGAGAAAAGGGAGTAACTATTAAGTTCATCTCTTCATTTGTGACAGCCAAGAACTATACAAATGGGTCTTTGAAGCTTTAAACAAACTTGTTGTAAATACAACTGTGAAATAAGCCAGGATGAGGATTAGGGGAGGTAAACTGGTTCTTTCTTTTTGCACAAGATGAAGTATCCAGGCAAAGAGGAGACTGAACCTGTCAAACACAAAGTGCAAAGTGAAGGCAGGAGCTTGTGCCTGCTTCCAGCAGAGACACAGGAACTACAGAGCACACCCTGGGGCATGAGGAAAAAACCAACTTCACAACTGCTGTCAGTCAAATGACAGTGCTGATCCTGTAAGCTGACAATTTCATGTTTCAGTGGTAATATTAATGTTCCTGTACTTCTGAAGTTCTTAAATGAAGAGTGTACATTTGTCACATGCATCTCAGCATCTACATTTTAAAAGTGCTCCTCCTGATGTCAGCCTGAGGGAGCTCCACAAACTCTTATGTCTGGCCCCTTCCATTTCCACAGATAAACATGGACTTAAACCAAATAAAGACATTTAAATCAATTGTCCAAATTAATTAAATCAGAAATCTAATCAAAACTCCACAGATGACCTACTCCCATTTTTCTTACAGGCATCTGCCCAAACTTCAGGTGCAGCACATAGCTGGCCAGCTCCTGGAGCACAATGACAGAACTTCACTGTCCCTAAAGGGATCCTGGGCTGACTCATTTTCATCCAGACCCTTCCATTCCAGGCACTCATATTTGGTCAGAACAATCCTATCACCTAATGTCTTAACCCATCAGCAGGCTGCCCAGAGCTGAAATAGTCCAGTTCAGAGGTGTTCAATGTAAAAATCTCCCCCCAGGAGTCAGTGGGAGCTGAAAGAGTCAAAACAACCCCAGAAAAGCAGAGCCTGATTACTCAGTACATGGTTATTAGCTCCACATTAATTACAAGGGCAATTGAGTATGGCCTGAACCAAACAATGACCAAACAGTAATCCCAAAAGAAAACAGCAGCAGGGAGAAAAGCCAGGCCAGAGGGCATTGCACTGAATCTCATTTCTGAAAGAAACAAAAACTTCAAAAGAAATCTTGAGCCCATCGGTACTTGTGAAATGTGTCTGGAGAGGCCAGAATGGCATTTCCTCAGAGCTGCCAGGGCCCTCAGGGATCACAAATGCACTTCACCTCAGAGAGGGAGCTCCATGCAATCAGCTGTGCTCACGTGCCAAGAGCATCCCTCCCAAACATCCCAGATAATGTGTTCCACTGACACTTCAGGGAAACCAGACAGAACTCATTGTTTTATAATAATAAATAGTTATATATTATTATTTTATAATAAATATAGCATTTTTAAATCTATATTATTATTGTTATTATGAAAAATTGAAGAGAAAACATCCAAAAGGCACTGATGTTAACACAGATGATGATTTTACAGCAGACCACCACACACTGCATACACCAATGTCTCTCCTAAATCCAGCAGTATTCTGTGGCTCACTGTCCATCTCAGCAGAGACACCAGAGGAGAATCACATGGGCAAAATAGAGACTGATGATGGCACACATGATTTCAGGATCTTATCTTTCAAGAAGGTCTTTAAACCTGCACAAAACTGAGAGTCAATGAATTGGCAAATAAACTTTTCCCACATTAATACTTATAGTGCAACATCAAAACTAACTAGGAAATTTACTTGTGCTGCTGTCACAAAGGACAAATCCACACTACCTTGTCCCTTGCTATGTAAGAATAACTTTTGTGAAGCTGAAATTCTTTGTTGTTGTTGCTAGCTTGGTCTTCAGCTGAATCTCCTGATCCAACAAACCATAAATCAGCAGTGCTACCACAAGGGAGGATGTAGGAAAACAGGCACCAAGCAGAGAGAACAAAACCCTTCTTATCAGCAGCAGTAGAGATGATCCAGAAATAATCTTTAACCTGATGAAACTGCTAGCTGCCTCTGGCTGCAAACCCAGTCACAGCACTGGCATTCCCTGAGCCCAGGATGGATCAGAGCACTACACCAGTAAAGAGCCATTATTTTCCTTGGATTTAGTGTTGGTTTTCTACAGCATTAGTTCTCTGAATCAGTTCACTGTGGGGTCAGAGTAGCAATACCACTGACACACTGGAGAGGGAAGGAAAAGCTTTGGAGAGGAAAACAAGCCCTCCCTTTTTGGTCACTGCCCACAGTTCATGAGTCCAGCTGAAACATAAAACTGCATCCTCTGAATACCCACTCTGATGGGAGGAGAACTGGCCAGGAAAAACACTAACAACTGTTCTGAAACACTGAGGCATCTGCCAAACTTCTGAAAACCACCTTCCAGAGCTTTTGAAATTTTATCTTCAAGAGAAAAAAAAATAACTTCAACCTTCTGCACTTCAGAAATTCTATATTTCACCTTGGTTTAGTCCGATGGGAAAGTTTCCTCTGTATTTCTTTTTTGTCTCTTGTCATAAACTCTTGCCAAGGTGTTAAAAAATCGTCAAATTGCTTTATGCTGTGATAAAAACTGCAACTTCTCACTTTGTGAGACTGACACTCCAGATTTTATCCATTAATCTTTTAGATTGCATGGACTGGAACGAGAGAAACAAAGAGGACATGCTAATCTTAACTTGACAATCAATCAAAAGCAGAATTTGAATGATGGTGCCATGAACTATGTTTAGTTTTCTTGGAAATATCCTCCAACTGTGCTTAACAAATGTCTTGTGTCACCTTGGAACACCAGTGGGTTTCCAGACCTCCTTGAAGAATTAATTCAGTATTCTGAGAGCAGGTTGGACCTGTGAACCTTTCACACACAGCTGGATTGAAAGATTAATGCTTATTAACAATACTTGTTATTAATTACAGCACAATGTATTCTGTAAAAAATATCTAAGTAGATGAATGTTTCCTGTTAAAAACCAGATGAAGGTATAAATCTGTTCAGGTTTTGATTTCCTGAAGAACAGTTTTGTCATAACCTAACTGGAATCCATCTCCAGATGATGGGCACAAATTCCAGTTTCAGCATCTTATTTACTAAATTACTTAGAACTTTTATAACTAGCTGGGTTTATTCCAAGGATCAAGTAGCAAGTAATTGAAACTGGTTTGTTCTTGCTCACTGTTTGGCTATCGAATTACATCCAACTGTTACTCAGATTCTCTGAAAATAAATCTAAAGGATACAAAGAGCTGATAAAGTGACTTTCATTGTTGTGTTTCAAAGCTGTCAGCAGCACATGGAACTCTGTTTCCCACTGATGCTCAGTGCAGGTCATGCCAGCATTCAGTGCAAGATTTCAGTTCCAATACAGGGAAAGGCATTTGTTGTTTACAGTAACTTCTCAGGGAAAGTTCTATATCCTGAAACAGCAAATCAAAGTCTAACAGCAGCGTGACAAAAGCAGATATGCAGATGGTGAAACAACCTTATCACATCAGATATCATCGTCCATGCAGGACACACAGGGGGAACCAGGCAGTTCCCAAAAGCAACAGATTTAATCACAGGTCCAGACTGCTTTCCAAAGCAAGGAGCTAATTCCTCAGAACACACCACACATTTAATTCTACTCATGCTACAACATTTTTCAAAATTATATCCACACAAATCAAGGATCAGACACAATCTCCTCTGTTGAGACAAAAGCTTTCTAATATCCAGGGGCATACATTGACATGTTAGAAGGTGAACAAGAAAAGGAAACAAATCCCATGGGGATGGCCACAGTGATTCTGTAAACAGACCACGGGCTGAAGGGCATCATTCCTGACCTTGAGTGAAGCAATGATGTGTTAAGATACCTGTGCATTAATTCAGCAATGAATGTACCAGGACCTTGTCACTGAAGTGTACCAGGTTTACACCCAGAATCAGGTCTGTGTGTGTTAGTGTGAGAGAAGAGGTACAGAGGGTAGGGAAAAGAAAAAAAAGACTCTTCCTACTTCAAAAAAGTATGGGCAAAGAAGATTTTTCAAAAGCAAATAACTACAACGAGCTTTATGTAGCTTTTAGGAACCTAAGCAGCCAGTGTGGAATGGATTCCATGCAGTTGGTTTATATTGTGCTGAACTGCTGTACCCTTTCCTGGGCCTGTACAAATAACTGCCTGTGTCACCTCATCACTGCAAGCTTCAAGAGCAGCTGAAAATCCTTCTCTGAGGAAGCTGGAATCCAGCACAGCAAAAAGCAGATTATTGAAATAAACCATACCTTGCTCTCTGTGCAGAAAAGCTGGTGTAAACACAGTAATTCTGGTGCAGGCCTGACTGAAAATCAGTGTGGTATTTAGCCTTCACAATCCCAAACTCTACTAAGCTACAAAACTAATCAAAAAGAGTAAGAGAGTCCTGAGAGCTGCTAATGCCAGTGAAAGCAGAGAACATTCAGCACCTCCAAGAAGGTATTCCTGCTCCTGCAAAATTTATGACCTACAGCTCCCTGTGATTTCCTCTGGATTTGAAGCCTGAATGAAAGCTGGAATGTCTCACAGATTGCAGGAAACCCAGAGCAGAGCCAGTGAGAGGAGCTGTGAGATGATGCTTTCTCTGAATGCAAAGGGCACAGTAATGGGAGGAAAGCTGGGAGAAAAAAGCTGAATTTTGCTGTAACAACCTCCCTGGTTCCTCACAGTTTATTGCATTTCCAGTGCTTTTCACCAGGCCATCCACTTTCAGGAAAGTACAACAGTCCTCTTTACAGCTACACAACCATTATATCAAAATACCAAATTTTTACAAATAGTATTCCCTATATGAAATAAAATTTTCATACCAAGTCTCTGCAGTGAAACCACCACCTGGAATGAAACCCAGGGTGTGTATCAGCAGGGCATCACCTCCTCCTGACATCTCTGGCTGCAGCAGAGCCCCACAAAGAATGAAATGCTGGGTAAAGACTGCATATGGCAGGCTGCTCTTTACCTATGTTATTAGATTTCCTTAAAATTTGCTGCTGAAAGCAAAACTGTTTACAAACTTGCTACAAGCAAATATATTAACTTTGGGTTTCTAGTCCAATTCCTATGGATTGAATTGGCTGTGGCTTTGCTTTTTGGGAGCCAGCTCCTGCCAGCCCCATTGTGTGGGATAATTGAGGGCCGACCACAGTGCTGAATATCTCTGTTTTGTAGCTGAATGGCCAAGAGCAAGCACCATTCTTCTGGACGTTTTTAGAGCTTTTCCCTGCTAATGACGATGAATTAACCTACTGCTGAAGCCAAAACAATAGCTGCATGCAAAGGAAACAGCCTGTATGATTTTAGTATGTCTTACAGCTTTTTGGGGGGGTCTGTAGGCTGCTAAGAGTGGTCTTTACAAAAAGTTTCTCTAATTCTTGGAGATTTTCCAGTATTTAAAGAGTCAAGTATTTACAATGGAAGAATGACTCCATGCAGTAAAATAAAGCATTCTGCACCAAGAGGTTGTCTTCTAGGCTTGCTGTTTGTGCTGAGGTTTTACTACAAAAGAAAGACAATCTGTTTAAAGTCATATTGGCAGGTCCTAAATTGTGATTAGAACAAGCAAGAAATCTGCTAAGAAACAACACTGGCCAATGCTGATGTAAAATAAGTCCAAAAAATTACCTTTCCATTTGACTTGCAGACATGCCATTTCAAATTTTCACAAGATGAAAACTGAATTTGTTTTTCATACTTGTGACTTAATAGATAGCATTTAACAGATGACAATGTAGACAACAGAAGTATCTCCCTGAATGGTGTGTAGCTAAAAAATAAAACTATTCTGCTCTTAAAATACATGATACTTGTCCACAATTAACAAACTTCCCTAAAAAAGTGCTAGCAAAGAGGAAAACAAATTCCCATAAAACTCAGCACATGAAACTTTTCTACATACCAGCTCCCAGAATTAATGTTCAGCTGAAATGTGAGTAAACCTCCTGGCAAATCTCAGCTTCAGCAAATTTTAAAATGCAGGTATTTGGAGAGAGAAACATGAAAACCTTCTGAGCATTCAGGATTATCTGAGAGTGTAACATATCCTTCATACTAATGCTCACTGATTCTCTTTTTCAAATAAAAGCTCGTGCTATAAAAGTTTTATGCAACTTGGAAGTGGGGGACACATGACCTTCAGTTAAATGAAAGAAATACAAGCACCTTATAAACAAGCACCAAACTGTAGGGAAGGAGATCACTTTTGAATTTGAGAAGTTCAGCTGTGTGCTAATGTACATGCAAAAGACCCACAGGAGAAATATTAAATATTCATGCAAACTTGCTGTATTTATTCCAATATAAATTATATTTATTTTGTGGGTTTTTTTCCCCCTATAGACTTTTACCCTTTATAGAAGGCAAAAGAGAAAATTTAGATCAGATCTTAAACAACAGATTCTGATTATCTGATTAACAGCTGCGATAGTAGAATGTTTTCTTTAGGAAATCAAAGCAAACTTTACCCTAAATCTCTCCCTCATGTCTTCCATCATCTTGCAAGTCTTTGGGGAGTATCAAAGCACCAAATGCATTCCAGTGCCTTGAGAGTGTTTGATTTGAGTTCTGCAACCCTTCAAAACTATGAATGGGAGAACAAGGAAAAGATAGAAAATAAAAATGTATTTTAGAAAAATAAACGTCACTGCTAGTGCAGAAACTGTAACATCAGATTTTACAGGGAAAAGTTAAGATCTCAGGGTCTTAGCCTTCTGCTAAGACACTGTCTCTAATCTTCTACCCCACAATCACTTTGTCACAATGAAATAGAAACATACTGAAAGTAAAAAACCCCATCACCTCAGCAACAGCTTTTACACACACATACCTTTTTGATAATGAAAGGGACCCAATACATTCATCCAGAATCCAGTGGTCTCTTACAAGAATTTGTTTTTCAACAGTGCAGAAGACACAGCTGGAAAGACCTTAACCAACCCTGAGCATTTGCAGAGATAGAAATTAAGTGCCCATCAATCTGTAGAAGCCTGAGACAAACCAGAGCTGAGAGCACTCCAAAGCTTTCCCTCCTCTCTGCAGTCTCCTGCTTCAGCCTCCCTAATAACTTGTTGATGGCTGTAGATGTGGGGTTTGATTTTGGAGGTTCTTCCCCTGCTTCCCAGCCAGAAACACAACCAACATTTCATTAATTTGTGACTGAGTGTAACCTCCAAACTCTCACAGCACGGGCAGCCTGAAGCCACACTGTACCTCTGGGTGTGCATCATCCTGACATTCATTCCTAAAATTCTGCCTGAACCTGGCATTTCCCATCCCTGCTTTGGAGCAGTTCCTGCTCAGACAGTCATTTTATCTAACCAGCATGTTAAAATATTTTTAAAGAATTCAGGGATAAGAAAGGAGATAATTAACAGCTTTAGATTTTCCAAGCAGAGGTTGGTGTGAGTTATCAAGGCACACTGATTACTGTTGATTTTATGTTGTCCCACTGCACTGGGGCAAGATAAAATCACCAATAACGAGGATTAGGGTCCAGGTTCAGCCCAAGGTGGAGATGAAAAGCAAGCAGCCCTCTCCACAAGGGAGAATTTCTGCCAAGGGGCAGCTGAACCCTGCAAGGTCTCTGGCAGCATCTCTAATGAGTACAGAGGAGCTCCAGAGGGCTTCTAAATTCACCAGTTCACCTCTGAAGGGCCTGCCTGAGCCTCATGGAGCTGTACATTCCTATAATCAGACTGTTATAATTATCCTCAAACCGATGGAATTATTTTCTCCCCTAAGACTAAATTAAATTTTTGAGAAATCATCTCTAAAAAAGTGGTTTAACACACAATATGAATCTGATAATAAGCAAAGTGCAGCTAAAATGATCAAAGAATTAAGAGGAATCCAATTGTGCTACACATATGAAAAGGATTTTTTACATTCTTTTTTAATATAATCTTCTTATCCTGTTCTGCACAAATATCCACACCAAAAAGACACTAGATATTTACTATATGGCCCTCAGCATCTACCATCAATAAATACTAAGTGCATCTGCATTAAAGGGTCTTGCTATAATATCAGAGGAAAAAACTATTAATAGCTATCTAAAGGAAACTAACTGAATCAGAAACGAAAATGTTTTTTTTTATTTGCCAAGAAGCTCAAAATCAGTGGAGGAAGCAGATGCTACAATTGTACTTAATGCAATTCAAAATTTAAAAACAGAGCAGCAGTTTTGGCTACAATGAAACATGGTTGTAGCACCAGCTGGGAAGGATCTGCTAAGCAGCTCTTGTGATTTATATCTTTGAGAGCTCCATGGGTCACTCAACATAAACACCCTTGTTTGTCTCACACATCCTGCTAAAAATGATTAAGATTTAAATGAGGTTTCAGGTCTGTGAACTACAAATTCTGAGAAAAGGTAACACAAAAAAGCACAATAACAATGTATCTTAGAAATACTGTGGTTAAAAATATTTAATAATAATTATTTCCCTGTCATTCCTTCACAGAATTTAGATAAAATCTTAGATAATTTCCCCCAAATTCCCCAAAATTAGAAACAAGAACTTTGTGTGTGCTACTTGTTTATCACAGTGACAACTACAGCTTTGAAACTCAAGTACAATGTCAGCATAAAAAAAGATCACAAAGAGTGAAATCAGATTTCCCCATAGGGCTTTATCCAACTTAGCTTTGTATAAGTAAAATCAGTGAATCAAAAATTAATTCCTATTTCTTATAAAATATATACCATATATTCATCTTTTTGGAAATGGGGATCTCTGCCCTTTTCAAAGCTGCACTTCACAAGCTGATCCTACATAAAAACAAATCACAGAACCTACATAAAAACAAATCACATTACTACTGTACACAGAAGGATCTGTGTACAGTAGTAATGGATTCCAACTTCTAAAATCAGCAAAATCCCAGAAATAATCTTTTAATATGATTCAGGAAACCATTCCATCAGCAGCATGTATGACAGGCAAGCTGCAAATGTTTAAATATTTAGCCAGGTTATAAACAGCAATTTTGCACACATGCACATGTGTTATTCTGCCCCAGAAAAATTGTTTTGAGATTGGAAGGAGAAAAAAGCAGCTTTTTTTATAAGGAAAAAATTATGACAAACGATGAGCTTCTTGAAAAACAGGCTAATTCATCTATAAAAGACAGATATTTATGTTGTGATGCTTACTCACATCATATCCACTAGCATCAAGTCACCTCTTCTGATTTGAATTCAGGAGAAGAGCAGCAAGCTGTGATCTCACAAAACTGGCTGAAGAATTTTAGCCACACAGCCAATTTCATGATAATAAACATCATCTTCCCCTTAAAANACACAGCCAATTTCATGATAATAAACATCATTTTCCCCTTCAAAAAAAAAAAACAAACCAAAACAACAAAAAAAAAAACTAACAAAAAAACCCAACAACAAAAACCCCCAGAACAAACAAAGAAACCCCACAAAAAAAACCCCCAAACAAACAAAAAACAACAACAACAACCACAAAAAAAACCCCCAAAAAACCACCAACAAAACAAAACAAAAACAAACAAACAAAAAAACCAAAAAAACCCCACCAAAACAAAAAAACTACCACAAAAAAACCCCACCAAACTAAAAACTTCAAATACTGCCAAATACTGCCAAAAGATGATAAAACTAAAGAGGTTTAATACCTTCAGGACTTGTAAATTCAACTAACACTGTGTAAAATGACACCCACTGGGCCTTTGAAAGCCTGTCTGTGTGAGTGTAGGGATGGTCACTGAGGAATCAGCCACAGAGGAGGAATTTCAACTCTGATCTCAAACCTCCAAACTCAGCAACACCACTCCTAAACAGAACAAATACAAAATACTGCCTGGCAAGTCCTTCTTGCTAATGCAAATGAAGAGGAGACACTGCCACTTTAAAGCTCGTGGAACATGAAAAGTTGTCCTGCTCAGCCAAAATTTCAATTTGTTTTCCTACTTCAGTGAAACATGAGAAAACTTAATTTTAGGAGGATGTAGAGAATACAGTACTCTGATTTTTGCTGCTGTTTGTACTGTACAACTGCCATGGGGGTGAGAAAAAAAATTACCCTGCAGGCTGAGAAGAACCTCCCTTTGATATCAGAGATCCCAGCAGCAGAGGAACCAAGGGAAGAACTTCCATGGCCCATCCACAGGTTTTGGGTGCTTCCCTGCACCAGGTGTGCCAAGATTTCAGCACTGCAGCAAGTGTGACACTTCAAGCACTTGAATGAGAATTGGGCTGTTTATAATAACCTCTTCCCTTCACTTCCAAGGGGAGCTTCTCACATGTTTCATACTGTACCACGATGCTGTGTTTATACCAGCTGCCACTTAGGAAAGACATAAAGCAGGTTTATATACAATATCTGCAAAATGTAAAGTTAATAAGTGTTACCAAGCAGCTGGACAGTGTTTTAATTCAATGGGAGATATTTCTGTTTCCACTTATATCAGTGAAAATCTGGACTAGCTTCGCTGACTTCAGTGGAATTGCTGCATCCAGTGCACAACTGATGGGATGTTTGTACTTTTGATCCATCCTGGACCTCTGCTGTACCTACAAGATCCCCTGCAGGCAGGCAGAGGGGCTCTGGGAGGGGAGGAGGTGTATTAGGTGCCCCCACAAGCTACATCAGGGAGTCAGCAACATTAATTCATCACTGGGATAAAACTCATTGTCATCATACCCAGAACAGAAGCATTTCTGCTGCAATGGCCTGCCCAAACCCCAAGTCATTTGGATATCAAGACCATACCTGAACGTATTTAAGGAAATATAAATATTTTAAAGTACAGCTGCAATTAAAAAAAATCCCATTTTTATACACACTGAGCAAAATAGAATAAATACACTGCTTCAGCTGGAACAGACCTACAGTGATCATCCACTGCCTGAGCACCTCAGGGCTGACCAAGTTAAAACATGGTTTTGGGGGCACTGTCCAAATGTCTCTTCAACACTGACAGACTCAGAGGATCGACCACCACTTTGGGAAGCCTGGTCAAAAAATAACAGACACTTTTCTTTTGTCACCACCAAAAGATGATTGGACAAGTTTTACTCAGCCTCCTCATATTACTCTGGATATTTCAGTGACAGGCTGGGCTTATTCTCAATTTCCAAGTTGTAAAGTTTCCAACTTGCAAGCTTTCAGCCCGGATACATTTCTGCACATCCTCTCCCGTGGCTCATCCCTGTTAATTCCACTGGGCCCCACTGGACATCCCAAACCATCCCCTGATCTTCCCTGAGTGCCTGCTCCCACAGCAGTGGGACCATGGATGGGATGGCACTGGGAGCAGTTTGCCTCTTATGTCACTCACAGTCAAATTCCCCAGACTTTCCTTCAGGTAACACAAAACAATCCAGATGTCCTTTGAAGAAAAAGGAAAGGGATATAACAAGATCTTCAAGAAAACAAAAAAAGAATAAAAGAAAAAAAAACGGAGAAGACTCTAAACTTCCTTTGCTGTCACAGCTGTTCTGGGCTTTGAATTCTGTTTAAATATTGTTCAGTCTAACAGTCAAACATTCAGAAGAACATACAGCATTTGCTGAGCAACAACCACCAGCCCTGGACTCTCTCACTTCTGCTGCACCCTGAGACCTCTCACCTCTTCACACAAATTGAAGTAAATAAATGAAAGGAAATTTTTAAGATCAATGTCATGATCTAAGTATTTTTGGCAGAAGTACACTAATACAAGCTGTAATACTATGGAATTAGTTAACAAAATTCTAGTTAAAATAAAAACATTTGTACCTTAAGGTGTTAGTTTATCTTTGGAGCTACACAAAGCATTATCAGGAGAGCTACCAGTGATTTAAACCAGCTTATTCAAGTTAAAACCCACAATGCTTTCTTCCCCAAACCCATGCTTTTGCTAATCATGGCACTTTACAGAAATTGCAAATTACTCCAGCTTTGGTAGTAGTTTACAAAAAACTAATCTCAATGTTTACTGCATTAAACTGTATATAAATCAGAAGTTCTATAAAATAAGAATGGGTACATAGAGACAAGTTTCTTTTACACTGAATTGTTTTAGCAGAGGGAACCAACTTTTAAATCTCAAATGAAGTTTTTTAGATGAACATTGATACAAAAATTTGCTTTTCAAGCATATTTCATTCCTTTCATTTTTGGTAAAAATGTCTGGGTCAATGTTCTTTTTGATTGAATCAAACAATGCATATTTTTGACAAGCTTAGTGTTTCACTCATTTTTTCACTCTTATCACCTGTTGTCACAGTAGCCTTGTCATTCTATATTGTTCTAGACATAATTTCTTTTCTTTCTAAGACAGACTTATTATTGCTAAGACTAATAAGGTCAGTAATTGGTATTGTCCAATTCAACATCATTTCTCATTAGCCAGCTGCAAACTCTGGATACCCTCAGCACTGCAGCTGCTTCACAAATCCAACCACGATTCTAAACATCAACATTTCAAACAGCAAAAGAATTTAAAATCCAAATCCATTTCATATTAAAAAACATAATCTTGTCAGGAATGTCCTTCATCTTCTAAATATTTCCATTTAGCCAGAATAAACCATTCCCTGGACAAAACCAGGAAAGCAAGGCTTTCTAAAGCAGGAGAGAATGAAAACCTTTATGCTGTAAGCCTTTCCTGAGCATGCAGTTTCAAAACCAGTCTCAACCAACCCAGTTAATGTTTCCCAGCTCCTGCATGAGCCCTCAGACAGCAAATGGACCCCACAGCTCTAACAGCAATTGTGGAAATGCAGAAATGCATCCTCTGCTGCTGTGTGGGCCTGGGCTGTAATTCATTTTCAACAGCTGGAGGAAAGCATTACTTTGCCATTTTTGCTGCTTTTCATAAACAGGAGGAATTGTCCTGAAAGCCACTGGCCCGTGTCCCACAGCTCCAAGGCTGTGCAGCCCTCGTGCAAAACTGACCCTGGTGGCCACCAAGCCACTCTCACCTCCCTCCTCAGCAGGATGGGGGAGAAAACAAGATGAAAAGCTCATGGGTCAAGATAAAGGCAGTTTAATAAAAACAAAAAGTGAAGGTTGAGCATGGAAGCAAATTAAAAAATGGGAAAAAGATGATTTATTCTCCATTTCCCATAGTAGGGAATGTTTAGCTGCTCCCTAAGGCCTCAGTACAGACTCTCAGCACACAGTGAGGCAGACATTGAGAACAAATGCCTTAATAACCAATGTCCCCCTTTCTTTCCTCTGGCTTTTGTCACAGAATTCACAGAATCACTGGGTTGGAAGAGACCTTCAAG
The DNA here is from genome assembly GCA_013397555.1 of Urocynchramus pylzowi. Classification (NCBI taxonomy): domain Eukaryota; kingdom Metazoa; phylum Chordata; class Aves; order Passeriformes; family Fringillidae; genus Urocynchramus; species Urocynchramus pylzowi. Next base: position 26,138 of record VZRH01001647.1, on the reverse strand, counting down.
ATCATCCAGTCCAACCCAGCCCCAACACCTCCACTAAACCCTGGCACCCAGTGCCACATCCAGGCTGTGTTAAACACACCCAGGGATGGTGACTCCACCACCTCCCTGGGCAGGCCATTCCAGAGCTTTATCACTCTTTTTCTTAATATCCAACCTATATTTCCCTTGGTGCAGCTTGAGAGTGTGTCCTGTGGTTCTGTCAGTGCTGTCTGGAGAAAGAGCCCAACCCCACCTGAGCACAGCCACCTGTCAGGGAGTTGTCACTGAAGGTGCCATCACACTGTAGGAACATCCCTGGGCCCAGCCAAGGTTGGGTGTCCTGGCCATGTCCCCTCCCAGCCCTGCAGGGCTGCAGGAGTGTGGGATTCCTGCTCAGCCCTGGCCAAACCACTACTGTGGTAGTCAAACCAGCCCAGATATCAGAGCAGAACAGTGAGGAAAGGGAACTGCAGCCCAGCCAGATCCAGCACACCTTGATTTGTGCTTGAAAAAACTTCTTAACCAGAGGGCAATACTCTGAGGCTGCTGTACTTGAAAAAACTTCTTAACCAGAGGGCAATACTCTGGTTCTGAGTGTTTGCAAATATTTGAAGGTATTTTGTTAGCAGCTAATGTCAGTGAAGAAAAGCATGACTGCACATTCTGTCCTCAGTTCAGAGGAGTAAATAGCTTTCCCCTAAATTCAGCAAAAGACACAACATTGTGCTAAAAAACTCTATTAAATTACTCACATTCTGATGACAGATCACAAGTTTCAATACTGTAGGGAGAAAAATTCTTTACTTAAAAGAAAGGCTCTTAGAACTCATGGATGATTTATGTCACCCTTGGGCATTTCTCTCCTGTCTCAAAATTAAGAGGAATTGTTAACACAATCTTCTGATCAAAGAGCATCACTGGGTAACAGAACATAAATTTTGCTTTTTGTGTTTGAAAAGGTAAAACATCAGTGTCCTCTGGGAAGAAAGGAAAAATAATCACAAGTAAGACTACAAAAGAAAAAGTCAAAGATAAAAGAAGACTAAAATTCAGCTCTGCTGGATATGCCCTCAGCCTCTTCTGCAGATGCCTCATACCAAAAATGCCCAGACACTGCTCAGGTGCAGGTGGCCAAAATCTCCTCCAAATGACAATTGTAGCTGTTGACCTGTGTTCAGGAAAACCAAATTCAATTCCAGTTTCAGTATGGAACAGATAACCAAAGCAAAATAGGAGAGCTAAGGAGGGAAATGGAGCAGGGGGGAAGGTGATGGAAATTAAAGCACCCTGTGAAAGGCCTTTGGGTAGGACCCAAAAACTGTAGATGAGACTGAAAAATCTACAGGGCTGGGGACAGCAAGCAAAACAATTGCTTAGCTTTGCTTCCTTTTATGCTTTAAGTAAAAAAACCCCTAGATTTTGCATGGGTAAAGAAACTAGAGTATGACAAGAAATATCTGTTGCTTTCATCAGCTTATCCCATCACAGCAACAGCTCAGAACAGCCCAAATTCTGCCCATCTACACAACCCAAAGGAGGTGATGCTGTGTGTATGGCTAATACCTTTCAGCATGTTCTAACACATGACTCCACACTCAAGTCTAATTCACGTGATGTCATTTTAAAGAAAACAAAAGTAACATGATACACCAATTTATTTTATAAATGTCTGCACTTACAGACTAAAACATGTGGATTTGTTTTAAATTTAATCTACACTGTTCTACTGATTAATTTCAAAATCCATCCTAAATTAGGCTACATCAAATAGAAACCTGTAAATACATTTTCTCTCTCTTTGCCCAGCTGTAGAGTCTATTAGAACATATCAAAAATCTACTTTACAGATTTCATACAATACGTGGAAGATGAAGAGAATAATTTCAATCATTAATCAAAAATTACTTCTTGCCATTAACATTTGCTCTTTTTTCTGTGTCACAGAAAGCAGAAGGTACAGAGGAATAAGGTTTCTATTTGTCCTTCCATAAACATTGCCTCTCAATGGAATCTGCTCCAAGGTTAAGGTTCAGCCTGGAATCCCCCACTCCCCTGGTTGGAGGAACTGGGATACTGGTCTGATATAAGGGCCACAGTAGCAGCTTAGGAAGAGATCCCAGGGGATGCACTTGCACAGAATATAGATTTGGCATATGCCAAAATAAACCCAACCAAACAGAAAGCTTGTTCACAGTTCCGCCTCATTTCGTATTTGAATATGGACCACATGTTTGGGGATTAAGCTGGTGAACCCAATCTGTCTCTTCCAGGAAACAGCAATGAAACAACTGGGCTGTAGAGCTGTCAATTATTTCATACAGACCAGCTGTGCACCAAGCTGAGCCCCAAACACAGGCCTGACTGCTGGAAGAACATCTTCTGTAACAGGAGCCTCACACACAGAACACATTCAGTGGAACTGAACCAGTTATCTTTCCACAGGAAGAAAAATCTTACACATTAATACTGCAGACAGGACACCCACAACAATATCCCTCCAAATATCCCTTTTTCCAGTTAATACTTTATTTACTGGGAGTGTCCCTTTTATCATTTTGTATAGGAAAGAATGTAAGATGGGGAAATTGCACTTGTCCTTGCTACATTGACTTTATTGCTGCCCAAAGGATGTTTCACCAGACAGCAAGCAGACCTCTATGGAGAAAATAGCCTGCCAAATTCTAGAGTTACAGGTTAAAAACCAGACACGAGCAGCACAGGATCCATAAATCTCAGGCAGCACTAAATTGAACTGAAGTTTAGTTTTCCTTTTGATCTCACTCAGCAGATTAACCAGGCTTTCCCAGTGATCAGTACCTAATACTTTAAAGAAAGATACACAGAAAAGCTGACAGTTTTTATAATTCATTTCCAATACTGATGCCTTTTTTTCAAGTCTTTTCAAGAGCTGATACTTGCACATGACTGCAGAGGTACACAGAAAAGATGGATAGCAAATCCTGATGGGGAAAAAGGCCCCCATCACTTCTTGTCTTGCACTTCTGAGAAAGTAAATGTTAATGTTTTGAGTTATGTAAATGACTTATGTTAGTTGTGCTTAATCATATATGTTTTGTAAAAAGCTTCTGGGCAGTGACAGCTGGAGTAGGAGCCACAATCTCATTTATGAAGGACAAAGTTGTTAAATGAACTATACAAAGAAGCCAAGGAAGTCTCAGCTAGGAATCAGAACAGAGTGGGGGAAATAACCACCTGTACAATTCACACAGTTCCAACAGCCTGAAAGCAAAGTACACTCAAAAAACTGCTGAAAATGTGTCTTTTACACCATCAAAAGCTGATTTATGGATGTGCATTCACTTCACTGTTTGAAGTTTCCCTGTAAAACTTGCCCTGTGACACTACCACAGGAGCAAGGATCAGTTTCTCCAACCCCTTAAAACTTGGACAAGAAATCTGCACCTTCTTGCAGTGGAGAAACCATTTGGCCCTTGAGATCACTTGAGTGATCACTGAAACAAACATGCACGAGGTGACATCACCTTGTGCTTGACTTATTGTGCACATACACCCTAATTGTGACTATCCAACAAACATCCCACAGCCAAATGGACACATTTCAGAGATGACAGGCTGGCCATGAGACCTCTGGGTTTCTGGATAGGAAAATACCTGCAGCAACAAGACCCAACTGTTGAAGTTCTGTTCCAGGCTGACACTGGAAGAGTTTGAATCTAAAGATCCAGTGGCCATGAGTGTTTTCACTTACAAGCAGAATTGCTACCAATCAGACAGGTGCTTTTTTTTTTTTTTTTAAATCATAATAAATGCTTCAGGAATATGCTGATGACAGAAAAAGTCAACAATAAAAGTGCACACCTCATGTTCCAAAACCCCACTTTTTGTTTGCACTGTTTGCATCCATCATGTATTTCCTAACCTATGACAGAAGTTTGTGAACAAGAATAGGCCCTAAAAAGAGAACACTTCAAACAGAGTATCACTTCAAGAGATGAGGTAAATATTTTACTTCTCTAAGGAGCCACTGCCATGAGTGGCTCCAGTGCAATTCCAGCAGGTCAGAAGTCTGCCTGCTCTCAGTAATCAATACAGAGTTCTCCCTGTGGGTTTGGCAGCTTCCCCGTGTCCCACTGTGGCAAGCATGATCTGAAAACTCTGAACATAATTCAGTATTGAGACAGGAAAAGAGATTAGAAATGAAAATCTTGTTCAAAGTTGATACTTATGCCAGACCCACCAAGTTGCTTAGAGAAAGCTTTATACAGAGAGTTAAAGCTGCTTTGTTAGGCAGCTTTAGAAATATTTTGAGCTGTGGGAATTTCTCCCCAGTTTGCCCCTCTTCTCTCCCTTTTTTAAGTAAGAACTTGTATTCAAGGCCAAGCTTCAGAAATCATACAGGGCCACTGGGTCATCTGCATTACAATGCCTGATTCAGCATGTATTTATATCATAAATTATGTTTCATTATAAGAAAACTATTTCCTGTCAAAATGGAAATGCTCAATTTTGACAGTTAATTTATATGCCTGACCAAAAAATAGACCCCAACAAAAAATGAATTATCTTAATTTTATCTAATGTGGAGGCAGAGGGTATAATTAGAGATTCATTATTTTATTATCTGGATCAGAAGATTATTTTTGAATAGACAAAGAATGGTCCTACATAGCTATAAACATATAAATGGTAAAGATCCTGGACTAGTAACCACATCTGTATTGGTTACATTTGTATTTTAGTAATAGTTTATTTTTTCCTTATGAAATGTACAATATTTACCTTAACAATTATAAGCTGAAAGTGATCACAATTTTTCTCTTAGAAAACTTTTGCTTGGAAAAGAAATATTGTATATTACAAGTTATATTTTGTATTGTTCCCTCCCAAAGTAACAGATGAACTTCTAGGGCCCTGCACTGCTCTTGCCAAAGCAAAGAAATGCAATGTGTGAATAGAACAAGTTACATTGGTAACATATCTGTGACTATAAATACATCAGTGCTGTCCAGTTTCATTTATGAAAATAACTATAATAGTTCATAACAATGGAAATTACAAAATGCCCTTTTCAAAATGTGAATTATTTCTCAGCAAAAGAGTTTCTGTCTAATCCTACTACGAAGTATCTAAATTTGAGATATTAAAAATTTTTTTTTTTAGGAATATTTCCTGATCTCTACAGGTCTTAACTTTGGTCTTAGATGCAAACAATAATGCTTCAGAATACCACCACTTCCAAATAGCTTGAAAATATAAGCAACACTGATAGATTTCATTCAATGAAAATGACATTAACTGTCAACAAACCAAGTACTATGAATGAATTAGAATTCCTCTGCTTTATTAAACTCTCCTAATCACACAATTACTGCTTGTTAGGACAAGTTCTCTACACAGTCCTTCTGTCAACAACAAATAATCAGCTTCCCCCAGCTGAAAATTCAGGTAAACTATTAGAACTAATAATGGGAAACCTGCGTAAGTCCACTCTTTGTCTCCATTCAAAGCATTTTGAAGCAGATGAAAAGCCCCAAGTGGACTCAACAAGACAACTGTGCTCTCATCTGCTCCCTTATCTCTGTAAGACACACACATTTTGGCTAGGCAGCCACACACACAATTCCCAGCTGAAAATATAATTCATTTTCATCTGACAACCTTTTAAACTCATGATGTTCAGAGGAACATCAGTGTTCTTACATCCACCAGCAGGCAGAGGCAGCTCTCCCAGCCACGAGCCTGTGCCTGTGTCTTGAGACACAGAAATCTCCAGCACCAACAACACATCAGAGCCAGAGATGGCTGCCCCATCCCTGGGTGTGTCCAAGGCCAGGCTGGATGGGGCTCTCAGCAGTCTGGCCTAGTGGAAGGTGTCCCAGCCCATGGCAGGGGGTGGAACTGGATGAGCTTTAAGGCCCCTTACAAGCAAAACCATCCCAGGATCTGATGATTCTACAGAAGTTGTTCTGTACCCTTGACCATCCATGGCAGTTTCCCACATTTTCTCACAGGTGATTGACCTGGGATTCACATACAGTGAATCTTCAATTCCTCACCTGGAGCTATGCATCTTGCCTTAATCCACCCTTAATTTTTGCTGCAATTGTGAACCCTGCACACCGAGGTGTTCTGCTCATCAATCTCCTGCCACAGTTTAGTGATGGAAATCAGATCAGGCTCCATCGTTTTCCCCAATACAAAACTGAAGAAGTCAGCTCAAATTAAAAATGTCAGGCACAGAAATGCATTTCCAAGAGGCTAGCAGTGCTTTTATAAAGGATTATGGAACAAGGCACCACAAGCTGTGATGATATTAAAATAACAGCACAAACTGAGGAGAAGAACTTTGCTGAAAATCTAACATAAGGGCAAATTCCCAAGATTAAAGGATTTAAACAATGAGCTGCCAAATAAGGCTTCTATGGGTACTTACAAGATGAATTACTATTTTAAAATCCATAGAGAACTTTCCTGTGCTGCCCAGTGAAAGCCAATATGGCCATTTGTCCCATCACTCACTCTAACAGCCCAGTCAAACCATGTCCCACGAACAACTACAATATTTAATAGACCCCAAATGCAGAGGTGTCTCCTTGCTGTGGGAATGAGACTGAAGAAGGACATTAGAATGCACAACTGCCAGATCCTCAAGGCCTGGCTTTGGATTCTACATAGCTACAATCACAGAAATGACAGTTGGAATATGTAAAACTGAGGAGAAAATAAATTTACTGGAACAACCCAAAGTTTCTGCAGCAGAATAAACATATCCAGTAATTCTGATGTTCTGCTGCCTGCACAACATAATCAGAAGTATTTAATTAGAGAGCTGTTAGAAAGAAAGTAAACGAGAACCACATACACACATAATTGCTTTTATCTTCTGCTCTAAGCATGCAGCATTTAAGAGGAAAAGGCATTATTTTGCATATTGCCAAAAATACTACAAGAGCCATTACCAGTAATCACTGAGGTGGCACACACAGTGTCAATGTCTAAAGTTTCTATAATAGTAGTTCCTATCTGAAATCATTCTCTCCTATCAGCTTAATACCTCCAAATCATCACCTACATTGCATAACTTCCTGCTATTTCTTTTCTACCTTTCATCCTATTCTATCCGAATGAGAATATTGTAAATACTTATTTCCCCAGTATTTACTGGGAAATTCCCCCCAGTTTCCCAGTAAATATACTCCATAGCTTTGCTGTGCACCTGAAATCACACATATATATGTGTATATATCTATAGACAAACATCTGGAAAACACCCAGTGCTTGCAGGTGCAGAACTGCATCTGCAGTTGTTTGGATTTTTTTTTCTTGACACTGGGCTCAGTACTACCCTGGATACAAGGAGAAATATAATTTGCTTTTGATTTTTCAAGAGCTCTAAGAAAGTTAGAAAAGCTCTGAGAAACTTCAGTGTGCACCTCTAACTCTTGTTAGAGCCTTCGAAGCTCTCAGCAATGTTTAATTGATTGATACATTTCCATCCAGTTCAGTAATTCAGAGGTGAAAGGGGAGAGACCAGAGGGAGGAGAGAGACTTCAGCAACTTCTTGTCAGTATTGAATTGTAAATAAAGGTTTAAGCCACTCAAAATTCTATCTTTTGTGCAGATTTCATAAAGTCTTCACAGATATCAATTAGCATTATTCAAGGACTACAGGTGTCTCAAATTCCTTAGATGCCCTGGTGATTTTAAAGTGCTTTTAAATGCATGTTTCTATAACCACTGTTATGCTTTCTAAACAAGCAAATTAAAATTCCACAGGTTAGGAAGGCAGGGATTGGTTCACTTCATTAGAGTTTGATCCCTTCCATTTTCTGAAAATCCATTTTGTTAGGTAAGACTAAGCTTCTATTGCATGAAATACTTTACTTCTTCTTCCCCACCCCCCCAACAAATACTTACTTCAAATTAGCTCTACAATTTCCCCAAGAAGCTTCTCAAAAGTGTGTACTTCTGATTTAATCCAGGGGCATTGGTCTAATGGAGGGCACACTGAGCACACACATCTTCTACACCCCCTAACAAAACTCAAGCCAAATTACAATTTATTTTCAAAAGGGAGAAATCACAGTAACCACTCAAATTTCCAGATGTAAGTTCTGATTTCCTAACAAGGAGCAGTTAAATTTTCCTATGCCAAGTTAGCATGAAGTAGGAATTGGTAGGAAATAAACAGAATAGATTAAAACTAATGTTAAGAGAATGTATTTGGATTATCTGTGAATAAATCAATTAAATGCCATGGGGTATTTCAGTAACATGGAGGTAATCAATTGGTAGGAAATAAACAGAATAGATTAAAACTAATGTTAAGAGAATGTATTTGGATTATCTGTGAATAAATCAATTAAATGCCATGGGGTATTTCAGTAACATGGAGGTAATCAATTGGTAGGAAATAAACAGAATAGATTAAAACTAATGTTAAGAGAATGTATTTGGATTATCTGTGAATAAATCAATTAAATGCCATGGGGTATTTCAGTAACATGGAGGTAATCAATTTATTTGCAAGATTAACTGATAGTATGTATTTTATTCCTCTGCATCAGCAGCAATCTTTGCTAGCAGTTAATAAAGACATCTGCCCGTTTAGAGGTGTTTTCTTCATATTTGCTTTCATATTTGCTTGTTTAAGAACAGAATCAGAACCAAAACTCATGGGGAAATGCCTGAGTTACAGCTAACATCAAGCTAGGATCAGCTCAAACTGAAGAAGAAAAAGAAAAGGAAAAACACTTGTGTGGGTGATGCCTTTGAAGGTTTTCAATAGACAGATGTCAGGCAGGTTTCACTCACAGTGCAAGAATACTGTAAATTCAGACACATCCCCACTGCCAGCTCAAAGTGTCCCACACAGCAGAGCAAAAGGGCTGAAAAGGTACAAAAAAAGGTATCAAAAGGGATGAAAGGTATGAAAAAAGGTATCAGAGCAAAAGGGCTGAAAATGCTGTTAAATCACTGCCTACCTCACCTCACTTGCGAAAACCCCTCCCATCCTCCTGTGGCTAAAACTCAAGGTGGACATTTGCCCCCAGCCCTGGGTTCTGCCTTGGGCTGTTTCTTTCTCTGTGAAAGGGATGCTTGTGTCTTGCTGGAAGCCTTTAGAGAAATGGGATTGTGAAAGTGAAGCCAGACAAACAGTTGGCATTGCAGGGAAATCTGCCCCCTAAGCACCACAAAAAACCACAACATGCTCTGTCCACCTACAAAACATATATTATATGTTTTATACATTCTATGATATTTAGAAAAGACATTAAAAGCCATTATCAGTTACTGTGAAAGACTTGCTATACAGGAACCACTCCCCTATGTTCTCCTGAAATATATACACAATTCCCAGTCATTTTTTGTCTGGTACTTTACTGTATAAACAGCCTGTTAGAAAAGTCACCATCACCAGCAATCCTCCCCCCTCAGCTAAACCTCTCTGCTGGCATTGCCAGACTGTCCTTTTAAACAGGAAGTTGAAACATATAGGTTATCTTTTTTCTTTTTAAATATAGATATTAGCTTAGTTTAAACTTTTTTTTTTATATGACTTTTAAGTCTTCCTCTGAACATACTGCAAACATCAAGATTACCCTTCACCTAACTGCTCCACCTCACATCATTAATACAATGCTAAAACAAAAGCAGCACTTCATATTCATACATCTGTGAATCAAGTTCTAATTTTCTTCCTTTTTGCTTTAAAATAATGTGCATATACAATAAATCAGATTAGCTGCAATAGTCAAGTGTAATTTTAAGAACAAATTGGCTTTATTTTGTTTCTTGATGTGTATCTAGGGCATGTAGAAGAACTGAAAATTACTGTGTTAGAGGGTGAGAGTGACAGGACTTGGTGACATCAGACAGGGAGACTACAGATCGAGGCAAGGAAGAGGTGCTGATCACTTTGACTACTCACCAAGGCAAAGCAGAGAGAAATTTGGATAAATAACTAACTTGTGTCAGGCTGATTTCATTGAAAGTGCTGCACCATGAGTTGGGCAGCACTGGCCCACAGACAAAAGGGGAAGAGGTAGCCCCATGTTCCTCATACCCACCAGCCCTTCCTGGCCCCCAATGTCCAGCCCCTCCCTGGCACTGCTTTTGGCCCTCCTTCAGCTCCAAGCTGGACTGACTCAGCTTGCTAAGCTGGCAAAAAGGGAGAGAGAAAAAAGGAAGTGAGAAGAAGAGGATCTTGGCTGGATGGTTTGGTGGCAGCAGGCCATGAGATCAGCTCTGCTGTGTTCTGTGGCTGCTCCACAACGTGAAGCTCTGCAGGGCTGTCTGAACTGGTGGAGCTGCACCTGAGGCTCTGAGAAGGATTTGCTGCTCTTCCCCTCCTGGCCACACATTCACCTCGACTTCCCTTCTTACAGCCCTGCTGTTTGAATCCTCAGCAGTTCAGTTCAGCTTGTTAGCAAAGCAAAAAACCATTTATTTTTCCCTCTTTCTCTCCTACCAGCCCAGGAAGATCAACCAGCTCCTTCAGGAGAAGACAAGCAAGAGAAATAGCTCAAGGGAGGGTGCTGGGCTCCTGCTGGAAGTCAAGTTATGGATGGGAGTGAGTTCTTAGACAAGCTCAGAAGCTCTTCAGGAACCTTAGGCTGCAACCCTAAAACAATTTCATTAACACCTGCCTGGTTTCTGCCTCCTCCCACTTCTGTGCTGCTCCTCCACACCTTGCCATTAAACAAACAGGAAAACCTTTGTCTCTTTTCTTTGTGAAGAGCTGAACTGGCTCATCAAGAAGTCAGCTAAACCCTTGCAGCAGCAAGGAAATGGGTGGGATCATGAAGAAGGGAGAGAGAGGGGGTAGAACCTTTGTAAACTAAAATATCAAAAGAACTACAGCTTAAAAATGCAGTTGAGTGCATTTAAATACAGGAGCAAAGACCTTACAAATTCAATATGAAATAGGTATTTACTCCAAGACAAACTTTATGATGAATGATGCCTCATTACAAAATAAAATCATCACTTCTGTCTTGTTTAGAACATCTAAAAGCAGAAATGAACAAGTTTGCTTTACAATTTTTGTATGAAAATAAAAGGTAGTTTGCAATGTTTCCTGCCTACTACTTCCAGTATCACTATTAACTAGAAATGTCCTATGCATTCACCTTTCTTATTTTCACAGTTTTTCTAGATGTATTTTGTAGGTAATGCAAAGTACTGCAACACAGCCTTAAAGGTTGTAATGAAAAACAACCTGTGGCCATGGTGTGCCCTTTTCTCTGCAGCACACACAGGGGTAACAGCTCCTAAATGTTCTGATAACATCAGGTATCACCTGCTGTCAGCCATGAGCCCTTCCACAGCAAGGACAGCTCTCAGTAATTCTCTACAAACACAGTTCTACATAATAACTGAAAAAATACTGGATAACAAAGCTGCACTTGGTTCATCTGTAAACAGCAAATGACTTACTGATCACATGGTTGCTACTGCAGATTTCCAAGTACAGCTGGATACTGGTGCTCCAAGTCAAGTCAGGCTAATCTGGAAATTATATATTACCTCAGCCCAGATCAGACTGACCATATTTTACTTTTAATCCCACGTATAAAATACTCCAAGTGAGTAGAGTGGAAGTTATCATTCTAACCCAATTTTGCTTTTGCTGCAGATATGATCATAGTCTTAATTTCCCCTGAAATCAAGGACACAGGACTACTCTGCTTTGAGAGAACTAGAAACTTGGAAATGCTGCAATCCTGAATCCTGGTCAGATGCCAGAAACAAATTCTTCTTCTGTTTCATAATTATTACCATGGCCAAAAGGTGGCCAATATTTACCACTGATAATTTCCTTCATATCTTGGGTTTTNTTGCTTTACCAGAAAAAGAAACCCTAAAAAAACCCCACTTCATTCTGGTGTTCAAATTCACCACATCTATAGATTTGTTTTAAGTTTATGCAGCTGACCAAATTCAGGACAAACACTACTACACAAAAAATGCTGACACATGGAGTAAAACTCAGAGCAGCTAATCTTATGTGCATAATAATGAACTCCCTGATGGAGTTTTCAGTTTGGAAGACCTGATGTGTCTTCTATTTTAGATTCCTTTCAACAACTAAGGACCTCATTCATGAGGTAAATTTATCTTGGGAAATGCCCTGGAAGCACAGACTGTACTTTTCCTATATACAGTGGCTTGCTATTTTCTGAAGATTTATCACATACATTTCTCAGGACGAGATTACATTTCATTCTTTCCAAAACTGGTTGTACTATACATAGAATGAAGCACCTTTATTAAAAAAGAGAGGATTTTTTTCACAATCCTTCACTTCTGAATAGTCTTAACTATTCTATAAACCTTGTAATTAAGGGATTTAGGCTCCATAATTTTATCCTTCTTTTTTATTGTCCTGTGTTTATTTATTGTTACAGCGGCAGCTGAGGGAAACATTTGGAAAGATCTCTCAAGGAAAAGTTCTTTTTGGCTTTTCACACTGTAAGTGTCCAGCCAGCTCCTGTATAATCACACAATAGTGAGTGAATTAGGAGTGTGGGTTTTAATTTATTGCAAGATTTCTTTTTTAGTTGGTTTGTTGGGGTGGGGTTTTTGTTTTTGGCAATGCAAATCTACAATCTAAAAACCACATCCAAAGAGTAGATGGCACTGGATTCTGGTTTCAGTTCATTCTTTACTTTGGCCACGATGTGAAACATAAATCAACCCCCCAGTGGAATGTAGCTGAGGTTTGCTAACACTTCTGTGACACTGCCATGCAGGGATCTGCATGAGAAAGCCAAAGAACAAGGATCTAGAGACACGCGGTGAATATTTATATAATTATTAAACTTGATCACGTTAAAAAAAATTGACAAATTGATCAAATTGATCACGTTACTCCCTCCTCTTTATGGCATATACAAAATATTGTATGCCATATATACATATTTATATATTTGTAAATTAATATATGTATTTATATATTTGTATATTTATGCCATACACAAAAATTAAAGAAAAATAAAACCAAAAGCTAAGAAATGAGGAAAGAATTTGCTGGGCATCACAGGGGGAAATAACAGAGAGGGAGCCCTACAGACTTCTCAGGGTACTGTGACAACTGCTCTCACCAAAATATCTGCTTCAATCAAATGCCTAGAAATGGCACATTTTAACCCAGTCTTCAAAGAGCAGACACAAAACACACAGAACAAGCTGGAATTCATCCATAATTCCCCACCATGAAGACAGAAAAATACATAAATCTCATCTCATTATGGCTCAAAGATGACAACAGAAAAGCCCAGTGACAAAAAGATAAGTCCATTTCCCTGTGGCTACCTCATCTTCTTGCACTCAGCCTCTCACCCAATTCTTCTGGAAATACACATTGTGGGCTTCTATAAACATTATTTTCATTTCCTTTTCAGGGAGTTTTCTATCATCAATCCTTATTAGTGTGCCTAACTATGTGAACTCCACAGAAAAGTTCCAGCCTTCTCTCCAAACATCCCTCAGCTTCTTTCTCAAAGGCCTATGAGGAAACAGAAGCAAACACAATATAAAAGCACTGGAGCATATGTCTATACACTTGTCACTATCAAAACAGAAAAATCACTGATCCAGAAATACTCTGAGCCATGTAAGGTTCTCTAAAGACCCCAAGCAATCAACAGAAACTATCTTGGCTCTATACAAATCAGAATAATATTTTTCTTCATTTTTCTTTTCTTCCTCAGACAAGTGCAATGGTAACCTCCCACTGCATGTGATGAGGTCTGTGGTGAGAAGGCTGGAAGGAAGATCAGAGTGCCCAGAGACTGTGAAAAAACAGACACTGACTTCCATGAAACTAGGACTCTAAGCTGTAAGCAAAAAGGATTGGCTTTAGTATGGGATGAACATCTTCCAAAACCTCTGTCAAGTGGGGTATCCAACTGAGCAAAGTGGAACAGGACTTCTTCTCCAAAGCACAGGCTGCTGAGTTTTCACAGCAGGTGGAAAGGAACAACAGAGGGGCATTCAGCCTCAGCAGTAGGTGATGGGGCTACTTTGCTTTTCTAGTAAGAAAAAGTAGTTTTTAATGTTCCTTACTCTACGCTGGATTTGTTGGACTCCTACTTATGAAGCACATAGCTCTTTGCAGCACAACCTCAAGGACTCTGTTTTTCTCCATCTACTTTGACAACACTGATGAGTTTTTTGTAGGGTTTTCATCCCATTAAATAACTCAAAAAATGATGCTTTGATTATTTCATAACACAACACCAGGAAAATAAGCACTTCCAGCTGCTGTCATGTAATGACCACCTTAAAGTGTAGCATGGCTTCTCTCAAATTCTCTCAAACAACTGTTTACAATTGCTGCATCTGAGTAGCATTATGCATTTCCTTTGATTCTGATGCACAAAAAGAACTGCTTGAGACCCAATCCTGTAGTGGATCAAGGAAATGCAAACAAAGCAAGTCCATCTCTCTTTAAATGAATCAGAGAATATCCTGAGTTGGAAGAGACACACGAGAATCATCAAGTCCAAATCCTTACCTTACAGTACAGTCTGTTCAAATTAAGAATAAATCAGCATCCAGTAAGACAGCACTTCCTAACATCTCTAGCATACCAAATACTTGTTAATATTGCTACAACTGTATTGCCAGCAAAAAAAAAAAGGTCAAATAAACCCTGAATCTACTGGCTTCTAATAATAATATTATGTGCCTTGTGTAAATATATTAGCTCTAAAATGCATGCCTTAAAATATAAAAACCTCCAGTTCTTTTATGATATTAGTTAGACTGATTCTGCAATAAGGACAGAGACAACATTAATTTGGACCTTAAGAGAAGCTGAAAAAATAGGCAAAGCACTGAATAATCTTATTTTATACTTTTGCATTCATGAAAAATACCACTGAAACCCAGAAAACTTTGATTCTTACTTTTTACAAAATTGAAAAAAATATTTCTTTGTTTAGGTTCAGTAATAAATTCGTACCAACACTGCATACACAGAATTCCAAGCTGCCTTTGCAGACAAAGTCTCCCAGTGCCAGTGAGTGAGTGAGGCTTTCAGAGCCAGTCCCTTTGATCCACACATGTGAGGAGCTCCCACCCAAACACACTCATTCAATTTTCATGCCTCAGCTCCCAAGGGACACAACGGCAGTTTGAGTGTCAGAGCTGGAAAATAACCCAGAAACACTTACACAGTTTGTTAGTTCCAACCTTAACCTGCATTTTTCATCCATGGTGTTTTACCATTACAGCCAATGCCTGAGTGCTAATATTGCTATTTTAATAGCCCACCAAGTTCATGAATAAGCCACTAAAAGCAACTCAAGATGTTGGTTTTTCTAGTTTTTACAGAGATGGGGTAATTGAGAGATGTTTTATTCTATTTAGAAGAATATATTTATATCAATCTATAAAGATTTCATTCTATTATTAGTCTCGATGAATAGTAAGACATAAGAGATATAAAACTTGAAGCTATTCATCAGAATATCCATGTTTTTCTTGGTTACAATACTTTAGAAATGTTTTTTTTATCCTTTTAGCTTTTGCCACACAATGCTGTTATTACTTCTAACATTAATCTTCTATATTTTTTCTCATATAGTCTTGTTATAGTACATCTTTCATAGTTATTTTAAAATATCTGGTCTTTTTGCAAGGCTGTATTTTGAAACTTATTAAAACTTGTTTCTAGTTCAATCTCTCTCTCAACAATGTCAGCTCTATTCCATGGCCTTCCTAAGTCAGCACCCCTTCTCTCAGTGTTTACATACAGATGTGCTGTATGTAAAACAAAACTATGTAAACTTTCTGTTAAGTTTTAAGAATTCATTACAAATCTATTTCTCACATCAAGAGACTGGAAAAGATTTGGCAATTTCCATTTCCAAGGTACAACCAGGATTGTTAATTTTGCCTTCTCCCCTCAGCCTCAGGCATATCAAACACCTTTCTTGAACTCCTCTTGTTTCAGTCTCTTCCCTCCCATATCTCTCAGGACAACTTTCATAACTCCAGTGAGCTTCCCAATCCTTTTTATTTTATGGATTCTCTGAAAACCAACCCACATGCACCACATTTCTTATCCCATTCCTGGCCTCTGGCAGCCTCACTCTCTGTTGGACAGAGCAAACCATTCCATTAAATTTGGGATATGCTCCAAAGGTTCACAGCAATCACCAGGAATGCTCTGTGTGTGTGTGCAGAGCACTTGTGCATCAGGGCTCAGAAATTCCATGCTGAGTTCAGCAAAAAGACTGCTGGACCTTGCAACAGCATAAAGAAGCTGTCAGGATGAGAGAGGGAAAGCCATTCATGCTTGGGGAAGTATTTAGGTTTAAAACTATTCATTTCTGATGGAAAACAATCAAAGGCCAAGGAAAAAGAGGCATTTTGTTGTCTAACTGTATGCCAAAATATGCCCTTATTGATGGAACAGAGAATTCTGGGAGGGAATGTGGCCGATGGAGAGAAGTGGATGAACACAGGGGATAAAAAAATCACCTGTCAAAGGAGGAGAAACCATGGACCAAATGGACTGAGAATGGTAAAGAGGCAGCAGCAGAGGCCAGAAAAACGTGAAAATGATGGGAATACAGAGCAGCAGGACCAAAAGCCCCATGGCACTGGACAGGCACAAGCAGGGGATTCCTGGAGTTGTTTATGCTGCTGGGTGTGAAGGTCAGCTACTTACAGGCACTTAATGTCAAGGGACATTAACAAAGCCAAAACAGGATCTGACTTCTAAACTGACACTTTGTTTTTACTGACTTCTAATGAGATATATTTTGAAGGGCTTTAAGAGGGACAGGCAGCCAGAATAATTCTTTATTAATCTAAAGGTAAGATAACCTTCTTTATTAATCTAAAGGTAGATAACTGCACTTAGCAGTGGAGAGAAAGGGTTAAACCAGTCAGTTTTGTGCTAAGACAAACAAACAAACAAATCTTTCTTCAATTCAGGCTTAAAGGTTCTCATTTCTCCCAGAACAGAGCACTGATGATTCACAGCTGTTTGGCATCTGCTGCACTTTACCTAGAGAATGTGTTCTCTTTGTCATTAGATATCTCCCAACACATGGATGGAGAACTCTCATCCCCTCCACTGCAGCCTGGATATTATTAAATATTCCTTACACATTTCTGATTGTGGAATTCAAGAACTAGGCACCTACAGGCATGGAAATGTGAAAGCAGGATCTGCTTATCTACACCCAAGAAATGACATTTTCACTTAGTACAGGTATTTAATTTGTGAAAGGATCTAAAAGAATCACCCTTCAATTTAAAGCAAGATTTTTATTATGCTCATTGTTAGTGAAAATATTTAAAAACCCCAACCTGGCAGTTAGAAAGGGCAAAGTGTGTCTGTTCCTCCTACTTATGATCAGGAAAGTCTCATGTTTATTGCATGATTCAGAACACGTAACTGTTACTGAGCTGCAGCATTTTACCAGTGCAAGATGAGCTAAACTTTTGGTCAATTTCTTCCAAAATGCAAAAGTTTTTGACCACATGAAACTAATTTTTTATATGCCACTGATTCAAAACAAATTTTAAAAAAAATTATGTGTTACTTTTGGCATCAAATTATTCTATAGAATCACATGGATGAAATAACTCTGTTAAAACAGCTGTGCAAAGTACTCAAATTGACTTGCTTTCTTCCTTTCCAATAAACCTCTAGCCTGCTTGGAAAGTCCTGTTTTTCCAGACTTCAGTTTGGGAAGCTTATTTGGTAATCAGTCATTTTTCACAGGCACATGCTCTCTTATTTTCTAGCAGCTGTGTACATACAAATTTCCATAAAAACCTACACTCAAAAGATCAAATTTGGAGCCTTGAAACCTGGTAAAGGAGGAAAGAATAACAGCAGAGCACAGTAGTAGTTTTCAAGATAAATTACAAATAGAAAATATGAAAGCAACATTTACCTATTTTCTCTTCAAAAGCAAAAAAAAATTTAAATTTTCATGCTAATACAAGCACATCTACCAGGAGTGTGTTTGAAATTAATCCATGCCAGCCCTGTAACATTGCCCAAAAACATTAAGAAGAAGCACTTTTCCTCAATGCAATATTTAAAAATTCATTAACAGCAACAAATGTAAAGTTGTGGTCAAAAGATGCCCAAAGTTAAACCAGCTGGTGTGTAAATCACTATAAATGGCACAAGATTTGCATACACAGCCTATATGGGGACACATAAAATCCAGAGCCCTCATTATTAGTAAATTCCTGACAATGAGAAGCCCTGAAACAACAGCAAATATTTAACAGCACTTAATGCCAGGACAAACACACATCTGCCCAACAGGACATGGTAAGACAATTCCTTGGCAATGCAGGTCAAATTCAGACAGGCAGAATTAAAACACATTTTAAAAGGTAATTCTGAAAACTATGCCTGAATAAAGCTCTGGTTTTTGTAAAAGGTAGAAAAGTTACTTCTCTTTGCCAGTTGCTCACATATGGTTATGGATAGTCACAGATCTGAGTCCAAATAATATATTTTTGCTTTAAAAAAGGGTTTGACAGAAGTTTAAAAAGCCAAAACCTGTTATTTATATTATCATTAAAAACATACAGTAAAATTTTTGGTTTGCTGATGGCGGTGACATTTCTACATTCTACAATCACCAAGGTTGCCAGGAAAAAAATTAACCAAATATATCAAATCCCAAATGGAAATTTAAACAACTTTCAGAATACATGAAGCAGTAGCTTCACAGCTTGCAAAAAGAAAGAAAGAAGTTTATTTCCTTGTAAAATTTATTAGTTGTGTTTATGGAGCTCTCTGGTAAGAGGTCAGAACTGAGAAAAGATTCCACTTCAGGCTATTCATCTAAAGTTCTACAGACAGCAACAATATGTCCAGTGTCACAGGGTGGGGACATAACATCAGGCTGCCTTCCTGCAAAACAACTCTTCAGCTTGGAATTCCATGTAATTTTGGAAAGATTCTGACTTGGCCAGCAAATATTTGGCTATTGATGCACGACCAGAATGAAACAATGGACAGTTTTCAGTAATTTGCAGGTAAATACCGTGGCATGAACCATTCTGAGTATGTGGTCTGACACAGGTAGCTTTAAGTTTTTACAGCAACTGTTAATTACCAATCCTTAATTGTCCTGCCTTTAGAGGGCTCAGGGTGTCAGTGCCCTGGCTGGGGCTGCTCCAAGACTTCTCCTTCACCAGGATTTCCAGTCCTGGATGCATTGGCATCTTTCAGACTAAAAATTTGTATCTATGAGAATTGTTGATGTATTATTCCTACTAAATTAGCACAAGCCCTGCCACAGCAGTGGCAGTTTGCCATCAAGGCTGAAGCTGTGTTATAATCTTCACTGAAGAGAAAGTTGAATTGAGTTCTATGTCTGGCTGCTTGCACCTGGTATCCTGCTATAAAAGGAGATTTTGGACTTCACCTCTCCTCAATACAGAACTTGAAACTAAAGTATCAGAGAACACATGCTTGCTACTGAGGCATGTAATTTCTTCCTTCCTCTTTATTCTAAAATTATTCACGTTACCTACTTGATAAAAAAAAAAAAAAAGAAGCCCAAGCAACCCAAGCTTTGAGTCAGATTCTTATCACAGGGACCCAGTTCTCAGGCAGCAGTGAAATGCATGCTATCCTGTCAGACAGAAAATAATTTCTTGTTCCTGAATAACAAAACATGTATTTACTACAGATACTGCTTCAGCCATTTAAGAAATATTTTTATGCTTTGCTTTTGTCATTTTATCAATGCTCTATTTGTGTTCAATAGCATCCTCCATTGTACAGAGCAGCAGGATGACAGACCCAATCACTGGAACTTGACATTAACGTGCTCACATTCCATGGCTACAGCTTGGCTATAAAAGCCATGAAAGAGTGAATTTAATATATGGCAGAACACCAGAAATTTTTTTTGTTTGTTTGTTTCAAATTCTACAAACCATCTCTCTGATCCTGAATAGCAACCAGGTCCACAAAGTTTCCTCTCCTTCCACTAGGCTGGTTTTGTTCATTCTCCTCTGACCATGGCCTCCCAAAGGACCAGGGATGATTTCTCATCACTGTCTGCACCTGCCAAACTAGAAGATCAGAAGTACTTTGCAGACAAAAATGTTCCTAATTTTCCATCACTAATACATGATTATTTATACAGCTCTAGCAGCAAAGAGGAAAATGGGAATTCATTGAATATGGCATCAACACCATCACTACTCCAACAAGCCCATTCAGTTCAGAGACAAAATGAGCTACAGTAAAAATTCTTTTAACTACTGGGAAATTCCTATTTAATGAGTATGCCAAGCAGTGCTGACAACAGCAGAGGTGCCTCAGGTCACCTGCAACCACCAGAACTTTACAGAAAATGGCTCTGAAAGCAAAAGGATAACACTTCATTGTTTTTAATTTGCAATTGCTTCCATGAAAGTTACTGTGTAAAAATACATTCAAATTTGGGAGGGACTGTGCTTTAAATACAGTTCAAGCTAAAAGGATTAAAATGTGACATGACACAGTGGCAATTACTGCAGTAAATGAAAGGGTCAGCTGTTCTGTGCTTTCTAAAAGGAGGAGGCAAACATCTAGCGAAGAAACAAAATCCATAAAAAGTTCTCAACCCGTAATTTTGTATCAATGGACATAGATCTCTCAGACCAGAACACTGAGCCTTCTAGCACCATTATTCTTTCAGCCCAGGGACAGAACCAAGGCCAACAAAAGTGACTTTGTACACTTGGACTGGGCTGCAGCCCCCAGGACCTGCTCTCGCGCTGACAGGAAATCGCCGCAGCCTCGAGCCTTCATCTACCCACGTGAACCACAGACCACAGACCAGCCTCTGTTCTCTCCTAATTGTCAACATCTGCTCTGCACAGCTATGAGTAATTGTATAACACACAAAAAAATCTCTCCTACTGACTCCAAAGGCTTGTTGGGTTTGTGTTTTTCTTTTTTTCTTTTTGAAGGCGAAATCTGACGCTGAAGTTTGGCTTCTAGGTGAAGATTTGCATTCTTCTGAAAGATGCCATTAAAATGGAATTCAGGGTAGGTAGAAAAAGCTGATGGTGCTGGTAATTCCTTTCTAAAGTCAGGTGGCCAAATAAATGGCAGTTGAGATAATACATTATTTTCAAATATTGGAGAGAAATGGAGCAGCACCCGCTGGTGGAGGTAGCAAGCTCCATGAGAGGTAGCTGTGATCCCTCTGACTGCTTGATTCATGCCAAGTACAACAAACCTCTACTCAAATATCTCAGCCCTAAAAAAGTGAGGATGCAGATGTACCAATGGGCCCATTCAGCATGATCTGAGTTTCAGTTCAGAGAAGGAACACATTTGAGGACAGCCTAGCAGCACTGCCCCTTGAAACCTCCACTTTGCTGCTCTTTCAAGTGAGCCATCAGGGCTTCTAAGACTGTCAAACATTTGAATGTAGCAGTTTATAATTTATTTTCATTTCACAATCACATACTTACTTATTTATTTATAATAGAAGAGTGCCAGTATGAAAGGTATGGCTAAAACTCCAGGGACATGGCCACACTACAGTTTTAGATGGTCACTAGGCCTGGCTAAAAAGGGAGAGGAGAAAGGAAAAAGAGAGATGCACATCAGCCTGTCTGCAGCCCTCATTAGCAATGGGGCTCTTCATGAGCAGGAGAAACAGAAGAATGGAAGGAGAAATAATTAAAGAACAAATCACAAGGGCTGTCAGTCCTTGCCAGTGTAATTCTCAGACACTTTTCCAGGGCCGGAACACAACGTGATAAGGTTTTCTCCTGCACAAAGCAGAGGTTGGCTGTTGGCTGCATTTAGGACATCAAAGGGAAAAAAAAAATCTTTTCTCCTTCAGCTGAAATACTCAGGAAATGCACAGAAGGAACAGAACACCAAGAACATAAAGCTAAACATACCTCTTTTAGTGTCTACACTAAAATGACTCCTTTATCTCTCCTTCTGGCTTCTATGATAACAGAGCTGAGATTTCCCTGCAGTTTGCCAGCTGTAAATGCTGTGACAGTTCATTTGCTTCTTGCCTGGGTTCAGTATCACCTTGCTGGCCTGGCAGTGCTCCAAGTGAAGTGTGTAAAAGTGTGTGAGCACATGGACAGTCTGGTTTCTCTCAGAAATATTAAAACCCTTTTAAATGCAATTGCCAACCTGGTGACCAATTTACCTCCTTCCTCTGAGGCTTGACTGAGAGAGAGGATCTCATGAACACAGAACTGTTTTCTCCAGTATTTTATAGTCAGAATATTAAGATTACTATTCCTCTGCTACTTTCTTATGGGTGGTTACATTTCAATTTCTTCATTAAAAACTACTAAATGATCGGCTCCTTGCAAAATGAATGGACAATTAAGGATGTGGTCAACTTGTGGCTCTTTTGTGAAGCATCAGGGGAAGACAAAATCATATGGGGGAAGAGATGAAACCAAGAATGAAGTGAGAAAGTGAAAGCTGTTGAGTGCTGACACAGCCAGAACAACCAATTCCAAAAGCTGCAGTGGAAGAACATGGCAAAAATGAAACAAAACAAACAAAACACACTCAACAAAATACAGAGTATAAGATCTGCCCATACAGTCCCAAAGTCCCCAAAATTACAGTGTCAAAATAATGGATTTCAGAAACACAAAAGTCTGGAATGCATGCTCATAATAAACTTCAATTGTCAGTGAAACTATTAGGTGACATTAAGCACAAACTTAGACCCTGTTTTATTAGCTTTTAAAACAGAACATGGCAAAGGGGTTTAAAAGTGTGTACACTAGATAAGACAAAAATCAAAGCAGAGGCAGAAGCATTTGTATAATATGTGCAGTCTGATGTAAAAAAATCAAAAAATGTCCAAAAACCTACCCCCTCCAAAAAAAAAGGGAAAAAAGGAAAAAAAGCAAGCTTAAGCTCCATTATTGACAGCACACTTATTTTGTCTTTGGTGTCTAGATAAATTCTCCAAAGTTATAAAGATTAAAACATTCTTTTAAGTACAGTTTGAACTATCTGCTAGACAGCAAGCAGTTTCTGCAATTTATCTTTTCTACTTTCTAAAATAATCATAACCCTGACATTAATACATTTATGATTATATTTATTTCATTCTGACATTATTACAGTATAGGTATGCAAAGAATTATCCAAAATAAATACAGACCTCTTGGCATTCTTGGGAATTATACACCTGAAAATAATAATTCCTTTTACTCTACAAACTTTCTGAACACCTATCTTTTATGTTGACAGGAATGATTCAGATCCACTCCAGTAAACTCAACACCATAAATGAATGGTACCAAATTAGTCTAATAAAAAGAAGTCTAGTAACATCTGCTTTTTCTGTTTCAGTAGCTCTGAAGAAATCAAAGAAGTTGTTTCCAGCAACTCCTAAATCCTCCTACTCTGTTTACCTGCAGCATTTGCTTTTATATATTCTCTATATTCTTTACATATATATTTGTAGCTCTGCAGCCTATTATTGTAGCTAGCCCCAGTACTGTTCCCTACCCTGGATAGGCAGAAAGACAAAATACTTTCCAGAGGCTCCAAGCTGGGGGTCCAAGGCCCTTTCCTCTCTTGAGCCAAGGCTGAAGCCAGCTCTTGGAGACACATTTTCATAAACAGTGTTTAGTTCCTATCTAAAGGGGGCAGGATTCAGGAAAGGGTTGAATTACCTCACCACTTATGTCTCTAACTGGGGATTTCTGCCAGTTATGCTCATTTGCTGAACTTCTCAAACTGCATTCACCCCGTGCAGGGGTGGGCATTTTCCATATCTGCCCCTTGGAGGCCTCCAATAAAGACCAGCCTTTATTCTACCTCCTATACTGATATTGTCTCCACAGTGTTGTTTCATTTTGAGGTTCTTTAAGGTGTCATTGGAACTAGATATGCTCCTTACCTTTAGGATGATGAAACTGCCATAAGTGCACACACAAATATCCATTTTTTATGAAAAAGGACACGCTGTTCACAGCTACATTGATCCAAGCTAAAGCAGTGAA
Organism: Urocynchramus pylzowi; assembly: GCA_013397555.1. Taxonomy (NCBI): domain Eukaryota; kingdom Metazoa; phylum Chordata; class Aves; order Passeriformes; family Fringillidae; genus Urocynchramus; species Urocynchramus pylzowi. The sequence goes on along the minus strand of VZRH01001647.1, from coordinate 2,177 downwards.
AAGCTCACTGTAATTTATTTGCACAATTTCAGCTCAAGAAATTCTAATCACAGTCTGTTTGGCCAAGACTGTAAAAACAGAATAAAAATCCCATGTCCCTGTTTGTCACACTTGTACTAAGGAAAAAAAATACATAAAAACTGAATGACTCATTAAATCTGGACTCAAACTCCAAAGCTGTCAGATTGGACAATGAATCTGGCTTTTTTACAACACAGAGAGGAAAAATATAAATTCAAACATAACAGTATAACATATATTGTTAATACTTGTGAGAGGATATGGTGGATGTAAATATTTTAAAACTCAGCTTCCTTAAGCAGTTAAAAAATCATAAAAGCAACAACTACTGTGGAGACAAATGTCAAACATGGCAGGGTGAAGTCAGTATAAAAAAGTATTAAGGAACAAAATCTCGAGTGTGACAGATCAAATAGAATGTGCTTAACTCATGCTCATACACAATTTTTAAAACAGTGAAAAGATGTTCAGTGAGTTACAAGAGACAAAGAAATGCTTTTTCCTATCTATAATGCTACAAGAGGGAGTTGCATTGCAGATAAAATATTTTTGAAATCCATACATTTTTATTACAGTAGAAGCCACAGTAAAAATATTTCCCTTCTTTCTTGGAATCAACACTTTGTTATTCAAATTCAAAGAAAGCAAATTACAGAAGCAAAGGGTGTATCAGCTCTATGCTCTCACATATGGACAACCAACTGAAAAATAAACATCACTGAGTTGGAAATGTCTATTTGGAGTGAGCTTTTTGTTCTGAAAGGAAAAAAAAGTTAGGGCTACTTCAATATCCTATCTATGAACTTCAATAAAGACTGGATTTTGTCCCTCAGAAAGAAGAAAAAGTATAATTCCTTAAACTATAAAAGGCAATGATATTGAAGCTCAAGGGTTGTTTATTTGGAAGTCAGCACAAGCACATCAACAGGATAAATATGGCAGATCAAACAAGAGTTAAGTGGAGCACTCAGAAACTGGAAGTTATTAGTTAGTTCCATCCATGTCCTTAACTGCAGCTCTAAGTTAACAAATAGTCTTCAATTTATTTTAACATCTTGCCCTATTTTTCAAAGTAATTTTCAAGAGTATTGAGGAGACATAAATGGCAACAGTAACTTGGAAGGCCAATTATGCATTTCTGAAAATTCAGTCTTGGACAGTTTTCCTTTACACTTGGCATTACCTGTCCATCTCCTATATAAAATGTCTATAAAAATGGCATTTAGGATGCAAATCTGTTGCACTCCTTATTGGTATCATTAAACACTAAAAAAGCAAGAAAATATCATAATCTGGAACAAATTATAGCTCACACAGAAATGGCTGTTTCCTACCATTTTCATTTCTATGTCCATCAAAGTCATTTTCTGCCATACAAGAATCCGTCATGCTGTAACGCTGCATTCATCAAGAACATTTTGGAATAAAGTCAAACTTATTGTAATCACCAGTCCCTTTTATACTATATTACAATATTTCTGTCCCATTTTAACATTATCATGTATTATGAACCACATTCCAGCCTTGTTTAATCATGCAAATTATCAAGCAACATATGAAGAGGAAAAATACAAGTTATTTAACACTCCTTCCCCTATGGGACACCTTTAAACTCATGCAAAACTGCACACACACAAAGCACAAGCTGTATACATTTCTGAATTCCAGCAAACCTGTTTCTAAGTTCAAAATATGTGACCCTGAGCTGCCTTTTCATAAAGCCTCACTGGGAAGTTCTAATTGTGCTTTGAGTTCACAGATGTGGCTAAGCCACTTCTCATTAAACTTTCTAGAATTCCATGAACCCTTTGACATGTATTTTCACATGTAAATATAAACACTGTCAAGCTTGTGAAACTTTGGTTCATTCTCCTCCAGAGAAGAACAAGGATCAACCAACCACAAAAGGAAGCAGCCAGTTGGGGTTTTTTTTTACAGTACAGGCTCAATCCCATACAAATACCCACTCCAGATTACTGGTGGAATCTGCTGTAATAACCAGTAACTTTGGCTGTTTTACTCAGCAGAAAAGCATCAGGACTTCACTATTAATGCCACATTTTTAGATAATATGGGTCAAGTAAGAGGAAACAGTGATCAAAAAAATCCCAAGGAAGTGCTGAGTATCTTTTTATTGGAAGACAACAAACACAAGT
>VZRH01001644.1:1228810-1261453 GCA_013397555.1 Urocynchramus pylzowi | reverse complement strand
GGCGGGGCCGCCGCAGAAGGGTGTGTGTTCGGGCCCGGCTCGGCCCGGCCAAAGCCCGGCGCTGTGGGGCCGGTTTCCCGGCCCTTTAACGGGCAGCTCTTACAAACTCCCAGGAATTTACCATTTATTGTTTCACGCTCTTCCTATCCCTCATCTCGCCAGGTGTTTCTGAGAAAACTCCTCACTTGCAAGTGTGATTTGCTTCTAAGGTGTTATTTCTTGCTCAGATACATCATTTTCCCCTATACACAGCACTTGCCCTGTACTCCACTGGTGAGGCCACACCTCAAGTACTGTGTCCAGTTCTGGGCTCTTCAGTCTGCAAAGGACACTTGAGGTGCTGGAGTAAGTCCAGAGAAAGGAAACAAAGCTGGTCTGGAACACTAGTCCTGTGAGGAACGGGTGAGGAAGCTGGCGTTGTTTAACCCTGAGAAAAGGAGGCTCAGGAGAGACCTTATCACTACAACTATCTGAAAGGAGGCTGTAGCCAGGTGGGGGTCAGACTCTTCTCCCAGGTAACCAGTGACAGGACAAGAGGACACAGGCTTACACTGGGCCGGGGGAGGTATATGATGTACATCAGGAGGAATTTCATCACAGAAAGGGTGGTTAGACCTTGGAATAGGCTGCCCAGGGAGGTGGTGGAATCACCGTCCCTGGAAGTGGTTAAGGAAAGACTGGATATGGCACTTAGTGCTATAGTCTAGCTGACATGTGCGATCCTGTGATTTACAGCAGCATTCCACTATTGTTTTCTTTAAAACACAACAGAGCTGGTGAAGCTACCATCTGATGTTCACCTCTGGTCCTACGGCACCTGCTTAATCTCCACAATGAATCAAAATGCAGTGTCACCCAGGACAAACTTAACAAGATTATATGCATGAGAAATCTCAAACATTTTTTAAAAGCTCAAAACAGCTGTAATTTCTGCTCTAGACTCCTGGGTATTTCAAAGAGTGTTGTTATTAACTTATGAAATCTTGTAGCCTAACTGGCAGTAAAATGTCACTGTTTCAATTAACATTTTAAAGGAGTGAAGACAGACAACATTTTCCTTTACTGCCCTGTGTTATATATAAGCTGTGGTCAAACAGACCTGCTAGTGTTACCTGGACCAAACCCAAGCACGAGGTATTTATGTCTTTCAGCTTCAGAAGCACTGCTTAAAACAGCCATGCTGTCTGCAAAGTACAGGACAGACAAATTTTAGTGGCCCAGGTTGATCAGTAACCCATGTTCTGGAGCAGGACCTTGGATATCTGATGACTTCACTGTCAGGTATTAACTTGTTTATTGAAAAGTTGCTCTTCTATAGGTCCTGGTATCTGGTATGATTTTAAAGCCAATACCAAGTCAGTGAAATTTTCCCTTCATTCAGTCAGCACAAGTAATGCTTTTTACTCTCTGATTATCTGAGTGGCAGTCCAAAAAATAGATTAAACAATCACATTTAGTTTGCACATGAATTTTAACCCAGAAAAAAAAAAAAAAAGTTGAACACCGCATTTCACACACTCATGTTTTGATTCCAACTGGAAGGATAATGAATGTGTAGGTTCCCATAACTCCAGCACTGATTTAATGTCTGGAAGAGAAGAGGGAAAGAATAATGCAGATGTTTTTTTCATCCAATCAGGTGTCACTACCAAAAGCATGTCTCGTGCCCAACCAAGGAGAGGAAGAAGGATATAATTGTAATGTTTTTTGCTGAGTTCTCTGGTTTCCTTTGTAGCAAAGGTGGAAGGGAAATCTTCTGATGCTGAGGCATCATAACTTGCTTGTGGAGGACCAAATTCTTAATTTGTGCGTGGAAAAAAACCTAAGGGTGTCTGTGGGCTTCCCCTATGCCACAGTTCTTCAGCTTGTTATGCACAGCTTTGTTGTGCACAACAACTTTGTGTAACAACATGAGTGTAAAACCTTTGAGCAAAACACATTGCCACTCCTCCAACACTCTCCTGCCCTGTGTTTAACTCAAGGTACCTTCTTCTGGTATAGTACTGGCTGCCATCTCCATACCTTGTCCAGTATAAATCCATAACTTCTGGTGCCATCTCTGAGTGCAGCAACAGCAATACTACTTAACCAGCAGCTGAGGCAGGGAAAAAGGGCCTTTAACAGAACTGCAGAAGGAGAGGAACTGTAGGATGTGTATGAAGCAAAAGTTCACACTCCCACCAAAGAGGTAGAGAAAAACCAGCTGCAAGAGGCAGTTATTTCTTCAGGTATACACTGTGCTTGTCCAGTTTTTTTTAAGGAGCTTTCTGTTCTGACAGTCTTGTCACTTTCTCTGCTTGTCCCTCTTACATGAAAGGAGAAATGACCCTGCAGAGTTCAATTTCCTTCTTTGTCAAAATTATTCTGGCTTCATAGCCTGTTGCTGGCCCCTACCTCTTCCTCAGAGTCTTGTCCCTCTCTTGTCTTGATCTCAACCTTGAGTTCCAGCATTTTAACCCTTCCCTAGCTGCACTGTCAAGGCACCATATCCTCCTCATTAGTGGATTAGCCACTGTAACCTGTACCTCCCCTGCTACCCAAAAAAAAGAGGCATCAGTAGCCAGCCTGAGAATGTCCCACCACTGTCAAGATAGACAAGAGCATGGAGGTCTGACTTTGTAGTAGATGGCAGCAGTCACTGACAGCTGGTGCTTGCTGGGAACAAGCAGTATGGGGAGGGGTGGACTGTAAGCTAGATGTCCCTAGATGGAGACCCTAAAATAGTGACCATTCAGGGCCATCTTTTCATCAGGTTCCTGATGAATCTTTGTTGGCTCTTTCCTTCTGATGACTTCGCACCCACTCAGCACTTCAGTCCTTTCCACCCATTTGGTAACTGTTGTGCAACCCTGCCTACCAAAGCCATTCCAAGGTGAATGTGGACAGCAGGAGTCAATAGCAGAGTTTTCAACATCCTTTGATTGCATTCTCTCCACTCAAATAATTGACAGCCTGTACTGGAATCACCATTTAATATCATAAATATTACAAACTTATCCCTGTCAACATATGCATATTAATAATTGCAATAAGCATCCATGTGGAGAAAGGCAGTGGAAGAACTCAGAAGTAATAAGTAGCTCTAATTGAAATTGCCCTTAAAATACCACCAAGGATTTCTTTGTTGTTGAAATGCAAATCTGGAAACACCTTTCACTATGAAAAAGATAAAGGAAGTCTTAATTTCATTTGAATGATTACCTAGCTAAATTGCAGCTGTTAGAATTGATAGTGTAATAGAGAAGACAAAAATGGTATAGGTGTTCTAATAATAAAAGAGACAATCCTGCAGGTGTTATTAGTAGTGCTATTTACTGTTTTTAAACTGAGTGGAATGAGCATGTTTTACACTGCTAATATGTTTATCTTAGTACAGGACAAAATGTGGCTAGATGGTGTAAATTTTAGTTTACTAGTTTGATGTCTCTCTAGGCCACAAAGAAACTAGGAACACCTGAAGCTATAGTAATTATTTCTTTCACTTCACTTTGTGTATTTTTATATTCAAGAGAAAGGATAGCAGCAAGCAATTGACAGCAAGCTGTTACAAGAACACATCAACACAGCTTTGGTTTCCCTATAAAGTTTACTAAACAGGAATGTTGTATGGATTGAGGAAGGGAAGGAAAACAGTATATGGAAAGAAACATACCCACACCTGATTAAATACTGTGTTAAAAGTTTGTCCCTACAGTGTCTGTGATTCTTCATATTCTTACCAGGGCAGTACAGACATCACTTCTAGACATACTCAGTCTAATAATATTTGTGAAGCCCTGTGCTTCACTAGGTAATTTTTGTTTTACCCAAAGTGAACACTCTTTCTGCTGAGGGTGAATGGTGAAAGAAATAAACATGAAAGAAACAATAAAGAGGCTGTTTCTGGTTTGTACTCTCCTTAGAGCAGGCAATAAGAATGATCTATATAGTGCAATAGAAGTGAAGAAGGTTTTTTGGGCTCACCCAAACCCTTCAAACAAGTTCCTGATATCTAGTGCAAACAATTATGTAAAACCTCTTAAGCAACAACCAAAATGTTAAAACAAATGGCCTGTTTTTCGATAGGGAATAATGAGACTCTCAGAAAGTTGATATTGGGCAGTTACACAGTTTTTTTTAAAACTGCTTTATCCTGTTCTTTGGTGGCAGAAGGTAACATTTGCCAAATCCATTAACTTACACAATTTAGAAGACTGCTATTATTATAAAATACACCATTTATATCACTTTTTTACTGTTCAGTAATGTCATTTACACATTATTTTAGTTGTGTTGTAGCTGAGCCTGAAGGCTTTGCCTGAGCATCATCTTACCATTACATATACAAATGTCAGCCCCTTGCTCAAAACAGTTTTATGTGCATTTAAGAGAGACACGAATACTCAGAATGATGGACAGATTTGTAAAAAATAAATTGGTTTTACCTGAAGTGATACAGCTCAGTTCAGTCTTGGAAAATCACAGTGGATATTGAATGTGACTGCTGGAGGAAGGCTACATGCTGTATTCACAAAGGGATTTGAACACTGAAAGGTTCCTCTTTCAGGTATCTTGCTTCCCTGGTTTTTTTTTTTTTTTTCCCTGTAATGTGTTGCTAGTTATCTCATAGATCCAGCATATGAACTTTAGCAGTTGTGTCCCCAGGTTTCTCTGAAGACTCTGTAGTTGCTTCCCCTGCAGCCCCTAAGCATTGCATTTGTAGTCAGGCTCAGACTGCTGTAATGCCACGGGTGATGTCTGCCTCCAGTTGCTTCTGGAGTTGTGCATAATATTTTTGCCCACAGAAAAAAGCTGTAGTTCTCTTTCCTCCCTGTGAGAGCTGTTCCTATTACATATTCCTGAGCTCTCATATATAGAAAATATATTCTAGTCCTTAATATGCCTGCACTTAAATTTACAGGTGTTAGAATTAAACACATGTACCCTTGTTTTGGTTACAGCATCTTCTACTTCAAAGTCAGCATATATGCACGTACATTATTACTTCCTATGATTGCCACAGCTGTGTAAGTGTATGGGCAGCAGCCATTCATTTTCTCCATGCCAAGGCCAGTTCTGCAAGTTCTATTGGGATAATTAATCCCATTGTGGGAGGAGAAGGTCATGTAAAAATAAAAACTAAAATAGGGTAAGAGGGTGGATATAACTATGTCGTTATAAAGATGACACATTCAGGATTTTCCTTGTTGTATGGGAATAGCTATCCCAGTATAAAGCACCTTTATACAAATACAGCTATAGACTTGACATGTCAGAAGTGGAGACAGCAGGGAAATTGCATTGCTTTAATTCTTTCACAATAATTAAAATAGGACCTATTTTATTTGGGACAAGCCCCAAGTAACATATGGCAATAAAAAATTAAGTCATTTGGCAAGTGGTTTTCCACAACGAAGCTCATCCTTTTGTGTGAAGTAAACTTTTCAATCCACTCCACTTCCATTTTCTATCCTTCATTATTCTTAACACCCTTCCAGAAGGCCACACCACATCAGTGAATCCAGTTCTCCTACTAGCACATTTTCATGAAGAGTAGTTAATGAAGGAGCAGTAAAGATCAGAAGCGGGGAGATTTTGTGTGAGGGTGTGGAAAGGAGAGCCTTGATAAGTGGCTCTCCAGGTCTAGGTCTGCCAAATGTCATGTGTCAGGAAAGAGGATGGATGCATGGCCAGGGAGGAAGGGAGGCAGGTAGCCCTTCTGCCCTGAGCTCCTGCTGTCACCTCCAGGTTCACATTAAGAGTTCAGACAGCCCGTGCCAGGGTCACCACTCTGTACCAACCCCCCCCTCCTGCTCTCTCCCACCGGGGTCTTCTGTCAAACCCAAGTCTCACTGACAGATTAAATTAAGACTAAACTCTCAATGAGTATCCAGTTAGGGGGAAGTCTCACTGCCTTGAAGGCATCCTGCTGGTGCTCCCTGGCTCCAGGCCTTCCCTCCATGCCTGTCTGCTCACAGCCCGTTCTATTGCCAGCCAAACTGTGTCCCAGCACTGTGTCAGCTGGCCCCAGCATTCTCATGCCATGCACTGAGGCTGTCCACAGTGACCTTCTGCTCCCATTCTCCCTGTGCAAGGAGAAGCAGCTCCTGCTGCTGGCAGTCAGGCAGACACAGCCTGCACTTCCTCAAAATCCACCCAGGCAGGATCCTGATGGATGGAAGGAGGTGTCTGTGGCAAAACTTGGGACACCTTAGCAAGCAAGAACCATGCCAAGCCCTGGTACTGTGGAGGGGGAAACTGTGACAGAATGATAACTGGAGTGTCTTTGGTGGCCAAACCTCAGCAGGGCATGCAGAGCTCCACTGAGGGTGCAATATGATTGTGCAGCATCTTCAACCTGCAGTGTTGCTGATCTCCTATCAGGCTAACCCTCCCCTTCAGCACCATGCAGGAGTACCCCCTCTTCAGCTACCTCCACTCTGCAAATGATTCCAGGACATTGCTCTTACCATTCTTTAGTGATACATCCCACTCCCTCAGGCTAGCACCCCTAATATTGCATCTCTACTCTCCCCATTATTTTCTCTTGAATACCTCCTTGTCCCACTGTAGAGCCCACTTTGATCCCTGCTCTGTGTTTTCTTTTGTAAAGTGGATTCCAGCACTATGCTGAATGTGAGGGAAAGGCAGCACAGCTGGACACTGAGCCTCCCACACTTTGACCAGATTGCTGAGCATTGCCAGACAATACTGCACGTGTCACAAATGAGCAGTTTCTGCAACTGGTAACAACAAGGGACCAAATCTGTAAGATGCCTTCAGTCCAGTTGTCAGCTGGTGAGTTATATGCTGTAAAAATTTTTTTAAGACACTGCCTTCTGAGTGGCCATGAAGGCTTTCTCCCATTATATGGAAACCAGATTATTGCTGAACTTATTTGATCCATTCACAGGGAGAAATAAAATACACATTTTGCTCAGTAAAACTCCATCTGGTCTCTGAGATATATTGGCATGGCAAGCATCCACCTTCCGTTGCTGTCACTTGCGGTCCCCATCCAGCCACTTATCAGTTCATCTGTCACAAGAAGCAGAAAGATTCCCCTTGCATAGACAAAAAGTCACCTCCCTGAGGCATCTAGTAACTGGTCCTGCCTCTATTCTGGCAACTGGAGTGGCACATTTTAAGGCTGTAACAGCCTAAAAAGGATTAATCAGACTGCCTCTTCTGCTCAGGCATTCAGAACTGTCTCTGTACAAGGAAACTGTGTAATGGGGAGGAAAAGCATTGGGAATTGAAAATTAATCACTCTTGTTTTTTCTCCTGTATGAGGTCTTTTGTAATGCTTTAGAGCAGACAGGAGTTAGTTGGTTCGGAAAATCAGCAAACTGAATGCCTTCTTTTGAGATAAAATGTGATTCATTTGCAGCTGTGTAGATACAGTCTTAATCCACCCTGTGTTTATCAGGTTGAAAAGCACTTTTATCAAATTCACCAGAAAAAAAGAAGTGCTGCAGGTTTGAGCTTAACTATCCTACTGATACCTGTAGGTCAAGGCAGAGCTCTCAGGTCTTTCCTTTTGTAGAGGAGGACTGACTGACTTCCCTCCCTCTTGGCCTAAGTTTATTGAAGATTCTGGCCTGTTACAGTTCATTTTTTGACTCAGTTGCTTTTCAAAAGCATCATGTTATTTCAAGACAAAAATATCACTGAGTAGTATCAAGACCTGTTTGTCAGGTTTAACTGATGCTTGGGGTTATTAGTTTTTATGTTGCGTGTTTCTGAATTTTTCCTGCTCAGACATGCCCTGTCAGTGTGCTCTTCTCCCTCCCCGCTTTTTGCCCTGTTGAGCCAAAATCCATTATCATGTTGCTTTAGGGCATTGAGCTTCCCAGTCTTGTTCAGTTGTAAGATTATTCTTAACTACTCTTTTAGGATCTCAAAAGGACACCTATTGACCCATTAACCTATGAACATTTGATGTGTGGGGGGTCTGGAGATAAAATTTTTGCTTTTTCTGGGCTTTCAAAGTCTCATGTCTTTTTGTAAAAGAGACTCTTAGACCATTCAGTGTGAGCAAAAAGGCTCAGAACTGCAGGTCAGAGTGACAGACAACAAAGTTGACCTAATTGTGGAGGTGTGTGAGGACTGTTTTAGAGCAGTGGGAAAAAATGGAAATAAAGGAGGTCAAAGAGTTTCAGAAGATGCTTCTGACCGAGTATTTTTGCCAGGTCCTGAGCTGTAATGGGAAATATGGAGTGTAATTCAGCTCCAGAATGTAATTCAGCTACCTAAAATTAGGTATTAAATGTAGGTGACTGCCTGTGAGCCACATATCTCAAGTTCCATTTCAAGCAATGGAGATCAAGTCCTTAGAGTTATTGGGGCCTGGAGAGCTACTGAGCTCATCCTAAATTAGACACCTACCAGGCCAGTCTGTCAGAGACCCAGTCGTGCTGCTGCTAAGATACTTCTTAAACTTTGACAAGTCTATTTTGTACATCCCAAGATGCCCAGGGCTCCCCAAAGACAGAATAATCATGCACATCTTTCTGGTAAATGTATTGGCAGTGGGAAACTATAATTGTGTTTGCCCAGCCAGAAACACACCAGATGGTTGGAACAACTGAGTGTAATGCATCCTTTGGGGCAAGCCTCCTTGAATTTCCCAAAACCTGCTTGTATACTTGCTCATTATACATGATAGACACAAGAAGGATGTATGCATGGCATCAAGTGCTCCTGGCAGCCAAAGAGCCTTGTCTGTTCACAGCCTCTCTGCCAAGCCTTCTTACTATCATGGCCATAGTCTCATCTGTGGGGCTATGGACAGGAGCTGTGGGACTTGGGATCTTTGGTAAGAGTGGATGGATATCTCTGCAGTAAGCACTGTCAACTGCTAAGACATGGCACGATGACCCTGGCACTGTATACACATGGACTATATAAGGAACATATAGGGAAGGCTAAACCAAAATTTTATAGCTCCAGTACTAACATCTATAGCTCACTTGTTTGCAAGAGAAAGGGCACACTCATAATGTATTTCTCTTTTAGCTTACCCTCTACTCAAAACATTAAAAAAATAAAGAAAAAGCCCCAAAACACACACAATGATGTGATCAGAGCTTATTTTTACATCTTTGTTTGTAGAGTTCACTTACAAGGTTACAAATCTTTTTGGTATATTGCACAAGAATTACAGGAATTCAACTCTGCTGATGAATTTTCACCATAGAACAAGAGTACTGAACATTTCTGGGAACAGAGTATGTTCACACTGTTCAACATAAAATGTGTGAACACACAAATACATAACAGAGTATATTAATAGACAACATCAGTTAATATAGGAGGATATATAACTAATTGACTTGTACTTCACGAAAAGATTCTTGGTCCCTCACTGCTCATTGCACATTCCCTTCACAAAGTATTTGTGGTACACATCTGCCTTGAAAACATCATCAGCTTTGTCTGTGCCACTGTTTTTACATGGTCTTGCCCTTTCTTGCTGTTGTTATGCTTCTGTTTGCAACTAAAGGCTGCTACTTCCATCTGCTATGGGCAAAAATGTGCTTCTGAAAGACTCACTGTCCCTTGGCAGTGTGCCACAGAATGTTTCTCCACAAAATCAGTAGCTGTCAGTGCTGGATTTTAGGGGCTGAGAGATCATCTTGAATACTTTAAAGTGTATCTTTATATAAATTATTATTAGATTCCAGCAGAATTTTCTGGCCCTGGACTTTTGAGCCTCTTACATTTTCAAGGTGAGCAAAATGACAAATGTACAGCTCACTGTTCATGCAAACACAGAGCAGCCTGACAAGCTGCAGTGCTGTGAATCTGCTTCCTTTTCTTACTTTAAAGAGATCTTGAAAGAGAAGTGTTTAATCTTTTGTAACCCATAGGTATCACTGTACTACTCAACAAAATATTTCTTCTCTTCAATACCCTTGTAATCATTATTGACAGCACAATTCTTCTGATTGTTCATCAGATTTATAACCTGAAACAACACTTGAGTAGGTACAAACAAGGAAAATAGAGAGAATCAAGAAGTCATTAATGGTCAGCATGGGCAGGACAGTATTTCCAGCACACCTGCAGCATAAGAGTCTCAAGATTTTTTTCTGGAAAGCTTTGAAAAGCGCAACACATTCACTCCCTAAGTGCTTGTGGCATCCTTCACTCATAATGTGATGGCTGAAGGAGGAAGTGCCTCCTTCCAATGTCAAAGGGATGTATTGAGAGACACAACACATGACCTGTTATTGGCTGGAATCAGCATCTTTGTGGAGAGAGGGGGATAACAACACAGTGCAAACATGCTAAAGAAGTTCTTGAAAATGACGACAAGGATGTATTTGATGAGCAAGAAAAATGTGTGGAGTTCAAAGACAAACTGGTGGAAAAGACCTGAAAGAAACAAACAGAAGGCAGGAGCTGTTACATAATGTGATAAGGTTTAACTCAGCAAGTCCCTAAGCTGCTGGCTATAGAAGAAAGAAAGGAACCCTCTCTATTTCTAGGTTTTTGCTCATCTCTGGCTCTCCACGGGTGATTTCAAGGAGTGCAAGGTAAGGTAAATACAAAGGAGAAGTCTTGCAAGTTAGGAAGGGTTAGGAATTTGCACTGTCAAATATTTTGGAAACTTTGCACTGAAAAGTAATAGTCACTACATTATTTTCTCTAAATATATTTCTCTAAATTTCTCTACATTTTCTCACCTAATGACCAGCAGTACAGAATGTGTTCAGACACCATGTTTTCATTACCAGGACAAAAAGGAGAATAAAGAATATATATAGGATGTGGAACTCAGCACCAGAAACTTATCTGTATTAGTCACAAATGTCTTTTGATAGAGTCTTAGTTAGCTTGCTAGAGAAAAACTGTGACATCTGACTGAGACACTGGTATCCAAATAAACCAAATTCATGCACAGTCCACATCAGATTATTTGTATGATACAGAAATCTCTTAAATTTGCTGAATTTTCCTTCCAACCCCTCAGCACCTACAACATGTTACCCCCCCAGAGCTTCTCTGACATCAGAGCTACTCACCATCTCTCAGCCCTTTTCCCCCCTTAATATAAAATGAAAAAAGTTTTGAAGCAAAAATTTAAATGCTGAAATTCTCTTCACCTAACTCTTGTCATTTAAAATTTAGCCTAATAATTTAAAAGTCAATCTACTGATTCAGCTCAGGGTGAATAAATTGAGAATGGTTCATTTAATTTCTTAAAAATAGGTATGTACTTACATTTACAAAGATATTGTAAGCTCTTTAATGTACAACTTCAATTGTTTTTCTCGACTTTGGTATCAAAACCATGGTTCAGGTCACTAGAGGGAAAATCCTGTATTAATAGTCATTGATTGCCCACATCAGGGGAGCTGGAAGAGGACATCACTGCCTACTCCTTCCTCAGGTATCTAGGCCTTCCTTGGGTGGAAAAGGCGTTCAGGGAAGAAAAAGTAGCATAAACATCTGACTTTTCCACCCAAGTCAGGGTGGAGTCAGAGTGAATATCTACTGACATAGTAGATGTTGTTTGATCTGTGACATATATTATACCAAATAATATCTCTCTCTCTCTCTTTGTTATGTAAGAGTGGTGTCATTTTTTGAGCTGTCAGACACAGTCTGAAAACCTGAAACTTCTTTACAAAACAGGTCACAAAAACCAGGATAGGGAAGACAGTAATAGGATTGTATTCAAAGATCTTTAGAGCCATTTCTATCTCTTTCTGGTATTTTTTATACTAATATTTGGAAATTTTATGATGCTGTTTTCATATATTTCCTGTGTTTATTGCTGGAGATTATTAATATATTATTATTGAGCTGTTTAGGTGTCCATGGCTGTTCTTCTCACAATTCTTCTAATTTTTAAAATGCTCATTAATACCTTTGTTGAGGAAAAAAAAAGAAGCATAGATATAATAATTTGTATACATAGCAAGCTTCAGAAAAGCTGTTTGTGTTTCTGAGCTCTCAGATTTAATTCTGTCTGTCCCTTTAATGTTAACTGAACACTTAATACTGATGAGAAGACAGCTGGCTGCTCAGACATGGATATACAACATCTGTTGGCTGCTGTATGAGCATGAGACTTGGAACAGCTTCCACTCACTGTGCACCTGACTTTTTTGAAAATGATCCAGTTTTTGTGTTTGTGAACTGATTTGATGCCTTTATTCATCACAGAGCATCTCCTCATCTCTTCTTTATCCATTCTTGAATGTGTGCCACACCATCTGAAAATAAAAGATTGAATTGGAAGGATGACACTTGTTTTTTTAGCTTTTGCACAGTTCTTCCAATATTTTCTTTCTTTAAAACAAAAATAAGTGAGTTTTGGAGTGCCTGCTAGTCTGTGTGACTCTTTGTCTCCCTTGCCACAGGTGGCAGAAGAAAATGAAACACCCAAATGCTCACAAGCTTAGAGCTGTGAGCAAGGGGATGCTGAAGACTTCACATAGGGATGAAGTCTCTGGCTCTGCAGTACCTGAACTGTGTGGTCTCTTTTCTTTGATGAAGAAACGGGTAAAGCTTGTGACTAGGAAGAGTGCTTGAGAGATTAATTAAATCAGCAGTGTTGGAATCCATTGCAATAAAGAAATTTAAAGAGCTTCTGGGTCTCTGAATATAGCTGGGTAGTCCTCCAGCAAGGAGAAATCTTTTTGGGGCTGTAACCTGCACTCAGGATGCTTCCCATGCTGCTGGCAGCTTCCAGCAGAGTATCACAAGGTGTGTTGCAAATACTGAATAGGTACATATGCAGATGATGGCTTTCTAACTCTGAAAATGCTCTTTCCAGCACACAACACATGCATGTCATTCCATGCCACTGTGAATGTGTCCATACAGTTTGCTAAAATCATCCTTTATGTTAAAGGAGCAAATGGGGAGATGGGAACTTTATTTACCATCAACAGAAAAGTAAGAGGGTTTGCATTTCATTGTTTCTTTCCACTTCACACAAGGCACTTTCTCAGGGCAGGACCTGCAGACATACACACCTGTATAATCTCCATACACTCCTGTGTAATCTCCATACACACCTATGTAATCTCAAGTGCAAACTGATTTTCGGGGTGGGGTGGGGAGGTGTTGATATACTCAGTCTTAAGCACAGGGCTTGCACACCCAAAGCTGGGAAGGTAAGTCCTCCTGGGACATGCATTCCCAAGCAGCTGGGTGTAGATATTGTCAACAGCATGACATCCAAAATTCCTGTAACTGTGTTTGCTGCCACATCACTTGAGTGTGTTGGTCATTGTTAGTGGCTGCAGATGGTTCTTCATGAATGCTTGCACACATGTTCTGGGTTGAAGTTATCTCACTTGAGTGAGGGTGAGGGAGAGGTACTAGGTGTTATCCAGGGTCTAGCATAGCCAGGACTTTGGGTTTGGCCCAGAACCTGTAGGTATCATTGCTATAGAAATAATCCTTTTTGCTTACTTATCAAGATATGAGAGGATTTAGGCTATAAGCATTTCAACAGGTGTCTGATCCTTCCCTTTGACAGGGAGAACAAGATTTCTTCTTTTAGCTGGTCTACTGTAGTCCATAGGTCAGGATAGCAAACCCACCTCATCTACTTTTTAGGTACAATAAACTCTGAACTGGAACACTTAAAGTATGTACTTGATTACACTGGTACTCTTCTGGGTGTGTGTGGATGGATTTGAAATTGTTTTTTGTGCCTGTTGTGACTTTGTCAGGTCCCTTCTACACAAATGTGAGGAAATACGAGCACACCAATTTCCATTTTTTATTGTAGACAGAATCAGATTTGAGCTTATGCCAGTGGTTGTGACAAGGCTAGAGTCTGCATGTGAAGATACCCAAATCCTCTTTATATGTGTTCTCTGTGAAGTCTGAAAGGTAAGGGTAGAACCCACTTGCTTTAATTTAGGTTTTTGAAGGTGATGTATTTAGCGTTAGATTACATTATAGGCTCTTTTCATGATTAATGAACAGGGGAATGTACCATCAGAGCTGATATATGTCATCCTAAAATGAATGCCTGTGAGAAGTTAGGCAAGTACAAGGGACAATTCCTCTGTTTCCTTCCATCACACTGGAAGAGAGCATGGGGTACTAGCTCTGGCTGCTGTGGATCACTGTGGGTTGGTGGCAATATTTCAGTGTTTATGGAACCTGGCCATAGAGTCCCTCTTCACAGATGACAGAAGTAGAACACAGCTATGATGGCTCTCTCACAACTGCAACAAGAATAAGAGCCAGCAGGACCTGGGATGACAGACATTTACAGTGACCATCTGGACTGCATGGCTCTCCTCCAGAAGTGATGAAGAGTGGAACAGCTGACTTGCTAATAAATATCTACAAGTGTTCATCTCACATTTATCATGCCACACTGAGATGAAACCCTAACCCTGACTCTAACTCTAACCCTAGGAGTACCAGTTAAGTTATAGATATTTTTTTTTTCCATTATCCTGAAGAACAAAAATACTGCTAACACTGAACTCATGCTAGAGGAATTCCAAAGAAATACCAACCAGAATAGTAATTAACAAACTCATTGAGAATGACAAAATACAAAGGGGCTTATAATTTAAGAGCAGCTTTCATGAAGAGAAATTCTGACTAATTTTGTGTCCTTTTTTTTTTTTTTTTTTGGTAGCAAATTAGTAAAGGGAGAAAGGAAAGGAGGCAGATAATTTACTGGCTGAACCTTCACACAACAGGCAGTAAAAGAAACTTGAAAACCACAGGGTTGCAGGAGCTGTTCTGTCATTAATCAAACTTGCAAGAGAAAGGACGGAAAGTCCTATCCAAACTGATAAAATCAGTTTGAAATTAGGTTAAATTTGAATTGTTCAAGTGACCACTAAACATAAAATTTGCTTGTGTGCTATCATCAGAGTTAAATACAGAATTAGCCAATTATTATAAGTTGCATAATTAATTAGGAAACTGTCTCTGATCTAAAAAATTATTCAGAGTCTAGCACTTACTTTCATCAAACTTCATTTTATTAATATGTGCTGCAAAACCTTCCTACAATATTACTTTATACAAGAATCTCATGGAGTGAATAAGGATTCCATTTCTTCATACAAATCCCTGGAATACATCCATTTGCTAGGTTTCAGGTTCTGCAGTTTTCGGTGTCCATGGAGTAGGATGGGAGTGCAGCTGGTTGCAGCTGCTCATGCTCTATACCTCTGGACATCTTAGAGCCTGGCTGTGAGCCCTGAGCGTGCCATCACGAGTATGTTGTCTCGAACATTTGGCCAGAAGCGTGCAAAATAGAAACTCTGGTGCCCCAGCAGTTGCACTGACCAGGTGTCCTCAGAGGTTGGCTGGGGACACAGACGCTTCTTTTTACACTTTCTAGGAAGCATCCGGATGCAATTGAGTGGGCTAGGAAAGAGAATCTGTTCTTCATTCCTTGGAAAGCTGAGGTAGTGTGGAAGAAATGCTTTGGGTTTTCCAGAATGCACTCCTAAAATGGTTTGGTGAAGAAGAAGTGGGTTTGACCAGGGAAATGGGCAACGCAGTATCACGTTTTTGGAGGAGTTGGGTGAATGGAGGAGCTCCTGCCCTGTGGAAATTACCCAGGGTTGTTCTCTGATGCCTTCTGTGCTTTGTGGCACCACAAAGGTGTCACGCAACAGGAGCCACGGGGTCTGTCACTGGTAATGTTACCACAACCTGTAGAGCTAATTTTATTTATCTGCCCTTTCCTTCCCAACTGGCTACTGCTATTGAATGGAGAAGGTCTCGGGGGGGAACCAGCTTCTGGCAGAAGCATTTCCTTGTTTACAAGGATGAGAAAAATGGGTGTAACTCAGTTTGATAATTTCTTAATCTCATTTGAGTTCTGCTGAAGACAGTCTTGATCTTACCTGTTCTTTTTGCACACCCCTGTCCTTCAGCCCTTGGAAATACAGAGGCTTTCTGGACAAGAATTTTTGCTGTAGCTGAGGGAGCAGTGGCTAACCAAGTGATCTGCTCCAGAACCTCAGTCAGCATCACTGACACATCTGTTAAAGCATGAAAAGTGTATGCAAGAAACATTTGTGAAATATGGTCATTAGCCTGTATGCAGTGCCTCTTAGATTGCCAAATAAACTGTTGAAGATTAGAGCTTTGTTAATCTCTTTATTGTAGGCATAAGCCAAGGGATGGCATAGTGAGGAAATACGAATAAAGTCACTCCTAAACTTTAGGCCAGGATGGCATATTACCAACAAACTACTGAAGACTTTGCAACATCCCCCTTTTTTTTTAATACCTTCATGTGGGGTGAGGGTCTGTAGTGATGCAGAGTCCCCAGGCAGGTGTAAAAGAAAGCTGCTTTATTGCAAAACCCAGGCCTTTTTAAACAGTTAGCCCATTATCAGCTGCATACTTTTAAATCATAACAAATTCAACCAACAATNCCCAGGCAGGTGTAAAAGAAAGCTGCTTTATTGCAAAACCCAGGCCTTTTTAAACAGTTAGCTCATTATCAGCTACTTTTAAATCATAACAAACAGAATTCAACCAACAACCATACACCATGATGTGAACACATAATTATTATATAGCTTGCTTTTCTACCCTTATTTCAGCTGAGTCTCCTGAGCCACCATTTTGCAAGGCCTTCCTTTTGTAAGGTTTTACCTATATGCAACACCTTCAGGTTAAAATGCCAATGGAATTAATCAAAATTAGGAGTGTTCAGCAGAGCAGGAAAGACTGCAGAGTGCTGCTGCTGCGAAAATTAATAGAGACATTCTGGAACTCTGGCTCCATTGCATGACTGAGTCTGTAACCTCAGCTATCGAAAGTTCATTATATATGGAGCTTTGGGGGATTTAGCAAACCGTTTCAAAGATTTGAGATTACAAGAAAAATGAAAAATAAATTAAATATGTTCATTACAGTATCATTACTTGACTTTGCCTTCAGAAACTGGCACATACACTTTGGCTGAATAGACATGGAACAATTTATTTTGATCAGTATGAAACACAATGCATTTTACCCTGCTCCTCTTACTCTTTCCATGGCTCAGGTTGCACAGAGTTTGATCAATGTACATGCTTTACACGGGGTAATTTTTACTTTTACATCCCCTCTCACAGCTATATAAAAAGGCAGCATCTACACTGGATGAGAACTCCCTTGTGTTAGAGAAAACCCGCATTATGCATTTTTTCTTGCCCTGAATTTTTGTTCTATGGTTTTGAAGGAAATAACTTTCAAGCTCATAATTTTTGCTCTTTAGTGAACATAGTATTGGGCTAGGAAGACAGCAAACCTAGAAATGAGTAATCAGGCAGAGTCTCCAATAGAATACCACCCTGACAGCTACAGGTTTGGTCTTATGGAATGCACTTTAATATAGTCTCTACAACTAGTAATTGAAGGCAACAAATATATTTTTGGCCCTACCAAGACTGTTTGATGTACTAATTTAGTTTTAGGTATCCAAGTAAAATCTGTTGCTCCCAATGTTCTATATTTTTGTGACTGGCGTGTGTGCATTTAATTGGTAAATAAAATTGAAACCAACGTATTATTTTTGTGGTAATATTTATACCACTGATAAAAGACAGCCTGTCTCCAAGCTGAAAAAGTTCAATCACCCCTTTTCAATATGGACAAAAGTAGTTTTTTTTCCCAAAAAAACTCATGCAAAATGTAATTTCTTCAGTGTTGTTTTTGTTCTCATATAGATATAAACCTACAGGCTTCAAAGTGCTCCATGTAAAAGTTATTTAATTTCAGAAGACTTGTCTAATAATCTCCATTGGTGTACCAGAGCTATTGCATTGGAACTATTTGGGTTGTATCAACATTTACAATACTGCAGGTGTTGTTAGACACTGACTCTTTGAAAGTACAGCAACTTTTCAGCTTTTTGCTTCACTGCTTTATTTCTAATGGATTGCAACACTACACTGTGCCTGACTAAGAATCTGCTTTCTCTGTCATTTTCTAATTTTGACTGTGATCTGTATTACATGGCAGCAGAAGTAAAAGCAACTTTACTTTTCAACCATCCCACTGACATAAGGGCATCACTGATAAATTGAAAACAAGGCTGTTCACCTCTTTCAAAAGTGTTTCTGACTGGCTGTGTCAGTGCTGCTCCTGTGCCCTGGCAGAAGCTGCTCCACAGAGCTCTGTAGCAGCCATGGAGAGCTTTTTACTCACTGTGAGTAACCAATGAAATACCATGAAGAATCCACATATTAACATTAGGCTTATTTAAAAATGGGGGAGAAAACCCAAAATCACCTAAAACTCTCAGCATCATAGTTTGCATCAAAGGATATCCTCAGCTTGTTTTTGACCCCCTACTGCTGCTTCTTCACCTTTACCTTTGCAGTTCATGGCATTTACCCAGACATGGGTTAAGACAGTAGGATATTTAGACCACAGCTAAATTAGAGGGGTTTGTATATTTTCTTACCATATGAGTGGCTGTATTTTTTCATGCTACCAGAGTGCTTAATCCAGTCAGAAGGTAGTTTCTGAGATATATGAGAAAACAATGAATAGACATTTTGTTATTATAAACATACCAACATTGCATAGAAATAGAAATCACGATTTGGGAAGCAGGGGATATAGAGGTGAAAAATGTTGTTTGACGGCTGAGAAAGTAATTGGAAGCTGACTTGACAGCCTTCACTCCTGACAGCCTAATCCAGTGCAGCCGCTCATTCCCCCAGGCTGTGCACTGAATGCAGGGGTGAATTCTTCGTCTCAAAGCCACAGAAACACTATCAGGTGTTTCCACTCCTGCAAGGTGAAGGCCTCTGTGATTCTTGTGGCCAAGGCAGTATCCATCCATCAGGACACTGCTCTGGAGCCACCAGGGTTTTCATTCTGCCCTGGCCACTGTGCACAGCTCAGGCACCAGAAAAGGGCCTCAGCACACCTTGGAGATCAATTTCAAAAACAAAAGGGCTCTTTGTTGGCATTAGGTGTGCAGAGCTGGGCTCTGCAGCAGCCATGCTGCCCTCCTGGGGTTTACCTGTGCCAGAGGAAAAGGACAGACTGCAGAAGGACTGACAGAGGTCTGTGTTCATTTTCTGGACAGTTCCAGGATGGGCAGTTCTGGCAGCCTGCACACAGAGCCCCTGCACCAAGGCTGTCACCTGCTGTTGGTGAGAAACAGCAGAGTTTATACACATGTGTAAGCACAGGAGGGAAAAATACACACAGCAGCACCACAGCACACGCAGCACAGGTGGTAGTACACAACCTGAAAATTATCCAGCAGGAAGCAACAGGACACAGGTTTTGTTCAAAACAGGCTTAAGCAAGGTATATGCATGCATAGGAGGGAGCAGAGAGATATGCCAAGCCAGCATGACTATGAGAGTGGAAGCAGGGAATATAACATGCACTTAAAAAGAGGTTGTTTGTTTTCATGTCTTTAAGGAAAGCTGTCAGTCTCTATGCTCATCAGACACAGACAGCAAATAAGTTTTTCCAGAAAGTGAGTATGGTCTTAACAGCATCTGACTGCGCAGGTGAACATTTTCTGAATACAATGACATTTCCATTGCCTTTTTATATAAAGCATCATTGGGAAGAGTACCCCATGACAGAGTATTTACTGTAAAAGCAGGATAGGGAAAAGTGACTGAAGGAGGAAATCCATCTTATTTCAGCACTGTAAACATGGAGCTGGCTGTTTGCATCCGGCTTGAAAGCTGAGATCTTGCACTCGGCTCTCTTCCCGTGGCATCCATTTCCAGAGCGTGAAGAGGGGTCTCACTGTGGTTGGTGAATCCCCAGGCAGTAGCAGCCACTGGGCTGCCATGACAACCACAGGGCTATGGCCACAGGCTCTGGATGCTAGCACACACTGCATGGCTGTTGGCTTTGTGACTAATTCCTTTCCATCAGCTGACTCTTGCCCTCTGCCAATGCTTCTTCCGGTTCAGAAAACACGGGAAGTAATTTCTACCAGGCAGCTCATTTGTATTGCTGACTTTATGGTACTTTTCTGATTAGTGGAACCAGATTATTTTACAAAAGAAGGCATCAATTGACCATTTTATGAATGGCCTAAAAAAAATATGCCACCTTTTGTCTCTTTAATTTCAGTGGTGGCCTCTAAACCATTTCTTTTCTAGGCCCAGGACATTCTTGATTACTCCAGCAGTGACAGAGTAGATGAACAGCAATAGCCCAAGAATGTCAGCATCTCAGTGCAGTATGACTGCAATACAAATTATTTTGGACTCATGCTGTGACTGTTTAGGGGAAGAGACTCTCCGTCTCCACCACAGTACTATCACAGAGCTTATCAGCAGAGCTTTTCCAGAGGGTGGACAACCTAGGTAATCTCTGCTGTTTGAATCATTCATCTTTGTCAAGTATTTCTTGCTGTGATAAGCTTTCAGTTTAATTTGTGAGTGGAATAATTCATATTCAGAGCGGTGGTAGCAGAACTGTATCCAAGCAGGATAAATGCTGGTCCTTACTTGCCACAATACCATGCAGTTTCAAGATGCTGCTGTTTGCTTAATTAGAGAGAGGGCAATGAAGAGCTCTGTAGTTCTCCACTGGCACACCAGGGGTGTGAGCAGCCCCTGCTCACCCAGTCCACATCTCAGCATTGCTGAGACCAGCACTGAATTGCAGCAGGGCCCCACCAGCCAGTGCCACCTCTGCCCTTGTGTGAAACCCTCTGAGCAGCTGCAGGGGTGGCAGCCCTGGACACAGACTCTGGGCAGCTCTAGGTCTCCCTCTCCAGGAGCAAGGCTGATGAAAAGGCAACTGCTGAGGCTGATCATCAGGTCCTTCATTTGCTAGCTTCTTCAGAATGTAAGATTGTGAATTTAACACTGAAAAAAGTCTTTATTATTGCACTCACACGACTGTTATGTGTTTGATCTTTCAGGTTAAGCAGTTAGAGAGCAAAGTGTAGTGAGGAAATACTTAAGAGACAGACAATCTCCTGGGCCCTCAGAGCAAAGGGACTTCCTCTGACTCATTGCAGTAATTAATTTATTAACTTCTGGGAAACAGCAATAATAATAACAAGCACGTGCTTATCATTATTATTTATCAGAACTTGTCCCTTCCCCACGAAGTGGGGCTGGCACTTCTGCAAAGGCACACAGAGGCTCAGCAGGCCCGTGAGGGGTTGGCAGCCTCCACGCAGCAATGGGAGCTCTGCTGAAGGTACTGCTACCTGTAGCATTGCACCAGTTTACTTAAATTTAATGGGGTGGCAACTGAAAACACTATCAACAATTTTCCCATTAGATATGGTTTTTACGGCAAACTTGATTTCCATGGGAAGTGTATGCTTTGAAACCTGAGCCTACAGCAATGTCCCCCTTCCTCCTTGGGTCATGGCACTCACATTTCCCTTAGCAGTCACCGGGATTTCAGGAAGACCTGACCCTGGCTGTCAGCAGCTGGGGTGGCCTGCCTCACTGCTCCTCACTCACACTGCTGTTGGCTCAAGGGCCCGAGCACACAGACTCAGGCACACCAGAAATCTCCTGCAGGACGGCAGGACCAATGTGCTGCGTCCCTCGACAAGACTCCACGTGTAGCCCGAATTGCCCGGAAGCCGTTTCGTATTTGGGACCTGGCATCGTGTAGAGAAACGGTGCCGTGAGGAGGCAGACGAGAGACGCGCGGGCAGCCGGGCTGTCCCGCCGCGCTTGGGGCCGTTACCGGGCTCAGGAGGCGGGGCCGCAGCCCGGCCGGGCGGGCAGCNCCTTCCTCCTGCCCCCGCTTTCTGCACATCACCAGTTATCTTAGAGTGTTTCCAGCTTTCCAAACTCCTACGGGACCGGGCGTATCCCCAGCATTCCCATGACATCCAGTATGTTTTATGCTACTTTGTAAGGTAAACGTTCATATTGCATAATGGAAGACTTTGGGGAAAACATACAGCTGAGAGAAATGGCAATCACTTCTTTTTCTTTGCAAGAGCTTGTTTCAGAAGTAATCCCTCCAGTTTTTGGCTGTGCCAGTAGTGTGGTGGCATATATACTGTATACATGCCTGAAGTCTTGATTTTCTTACTTGTCCAGATAAAGGCACTAGCCCGAGATTGCACTTCCTCCCTCCTGTCTGAGCATCAAGTTTTCTTTTTCATAGGAAAAATGAACAGCAAAAGGACAGGAATGGTGCTTCAGCTATAAAATCTGGATACAAGTTTTTAAGCATCCAGACTCGACAACAGAGAGATGCCCTCATGCTCCATAATGCAATCACATTCTGAACATCCTATTGTAACTGGAGTGGTTCATATTTCCAGGCACAACAACACAAATCTGCAAAATTCCCAAATAATGTAGTATGAGACTAAGCACTAAATTAAATTGTTGTTTCTTCAAGGATATCTTCCAAAAGTATATCTATCTTCTAAAAGATATCCCCCTGCTTCAAGTTCTTTCATTTATCCATGCCCACAACAGACAAAGCAGAAACTCAGAGAATCTTAACCAGATTTAACTGAACGGGTAATGCAACAGTAGATGAAGTTTCTTGTTAATAAATGATAAATCATTCACCCTTGGGACACCTAGACCTGACAGGGTCTCCTACAGGAGGCCTTCAAAAACACCTCTCTTCATTGACTGTATAGAAAATACGCCCAAACCATTCAGTCTGGGAACTGAGGATGAAGTGTGTCTCACAGGCTGAAATCAACAGGCTGCTTTTAGGACAAGGTACACCATGTATCCATAGCTCAGTTCAGATCACAGAATTATTTAGGTTGGAAAATATCTCTAAGACCATTGAGTTCACCTGTTAACCCAGCACTGCCAAGTCCATCACTAAGCCTTGTCTTTTAAATACCTCCAGGGATGGTGACTCAACCACTACCCTAGGCAGCCTGTTCCACTGCCTGACAACACTTGAGGTGAAGAAATTTTTCTTAGTATCCAATCTAAACCTCCCTGGCACAACTTGAGATAATTTTCCCTCATCCTGTCATTTATTTGGGAGCCCTCCTTTCAGGTAGTTGTAGAGGGATAATGTCTCCCCTGAGCCTCCTTTTCTGCAGGCTGAACAACCCCAGCTCTCTCAGCCATTTCTCACATGACTTACTCTGTAGACCCTTCAAGGTTCCATTGCTCTTCTCTGGACACACTCCAGCATCTCAATGCCTCAATGTTTTCTGCAAAAAGGAAACTGTAAAGAAGGCTAGAATGCAATTCTGCTAATACAGATAAGCAATGTCAAAACTAGAGGCTGGGTTGTTAGACCCTGAGTGATCCTGGTGAACAGTTACTTTTCTGCATTTGTTATCATGTTATGTTAATGCAATTAATATGCACAAAAAGTAGATACTGATCAACTGCTCTCAGAAGAGACTAATTTTTTTTTTCTGCCATCAGCAACTGAGTTTCTCAAGGTCATGAATCATCTCATTCTTCAGCAATGACTGATTTCAGAATGTGACCAAACCAGCCTCCATCTGCTGGTTAATAGTTAACAATTTCAAGTGTCTGATAAATTCTGGGCCAGATCTGAAAACATGTGAGGGCTCAGAGTTAATATTTATCTTAGCAGGGTGAAAATATAAACTACTTATTTCTGTAGCCTCTTGTGATTTGTTTTCATTTCCTCTATGAAGCAAATGGGGCACAAGCAGCCACCTGTCTTGCCAGGGAGACAACAAAAGAGCTGATCAGAAAAGTCTCTCAGAAATGGAAGACCAGACAGGAGGAAGCTACAAGGACCAGAATCATAATTTACCACCACTAATCAGGTAGTTTAAGACCAAACATCTACCCTCACCTAAGTTTTGATCAAGTTATGCAGATTTTGCCAAAACTTTTCCAGTCAAAACTCTCTAACTACTATCTCTATGTTTCTTTGCTCAAATCCAGTATAGATTCTGAAATCCACGTTACTTAATTTTTTTCCTTTCAACCACCTGGATCATGACAATATAAGTTTTATGATCCTTCCAGATGGGAAGCAAGAGAGCACCTACAGCTTGAAAAACAAAACCTTGAACAGTTGTTAGACTCCATGTGGGTCATGTGGGTCTAGTAGCTTTATATTAGAGGATGTGGCAGGCCAGAATCTGGGAGACCTTTGCAGCCCCTTTCTACAATCACCTCCTGACTCCTCTTGACTGCCTCAAATTCTCAGTGTCCCACAGAAGGGACAAACAAGCTGTCATTTTTATCTCCTGAAATGCCACACCTGTTAAATTTGTGCTTTAAGACAAACTGGCCCAAGTTTCAGTTTATGATTCTATGTAACTTCAGCAGTTTGGGGGCTGCTCCATAAAACCATTCCATTCATAGAGGTGAGGAGGGTTCAAGTGGGAAACAGAGCAAGCATACAGGAGCTCTTTCCAGGTAAATGCTGCTCAGAATTATCAGCTTTGAGACTTTCTGATTTTATTAGTCTAATCTCCTTTTTTTTTTTAACTTTTGACCTCCACAAGGCAAGAAGTTCTGCAATGTATTAATCACACAATGTACGCAAATCATGCACTGAGAAGAAACAAATACTTCCTTCCATTTTAAACCTCCTACCACAAGACTGGAATGGCTTCTCTCACTGTTAGTAATTCCCTGCTAGTTTTTCATCCTTTTTATTGGCAATTTGAGGACAGAGACAATGAGGAAAAGGTTTTATCTGGAAAACAAACTCCACTTCCTGAATTGTCTAAATTCTTCAATTTTAAAAAGTCCTTCAGTTTCAAGTTCTTGCAGCTCTTGTGCCTTCATGCAAAGATTTGTTACAGATCTTGTTTCCTTCATGATCACAAAATGTACTTACAATGAGTTTCAGCACATTCTGAACTTGTGTGCCTCATGCATCAAAACACAGGCTGTGACCTGAAGCTCACTGAAGTGGATGGATTTTTTGCTACTCGCTCTGAAGAGCACAGCTAACAAGTGTTCATTGCAATTTCTCCATCTGTGCTCAATTATTTCTTTTTGTTAGTATCCATTATCGGTGTATCTACAAGTTAGCGAATTTATAACCCTAATCAAAAACTCATAACAGAATTTAAATTCAAATCCATCCTTCTTCACTGAAGAACTTCAGCACAGGTTTAATTTAGGTGTGCTTTTAACTGTTAATGATATTCCTAAGAGCCAAAAAAATACTTCAGCACCCAGCTGAATATGCCATGGGATCGAGTCCATACTTGCCATTTCACTGAGAAAGGAATTTTTTTTTTCTAGAATCACTGATGTCTTACAATCAGACTGGGTATTCCTATTTCTTTTTATTTTACTCTCTTCCATTCTTGTTTTCCATGCATATATTCTATAATGAAGGTTTGAATCAATATTTTGTATTCTTTCTTTTCTCCTTTGGACATACCCCCTTCTGTTTCACCGTTTAATTTCAAGCACTTTTTCCATTCATTGTCATTTGTCTATATTAAATTAATTGTCACCTTTCTTCTTTTTCTGATTTATGAATAGCAGTGTTGCCATGTTATTTTATAGTAATCCCATCTGAGCTTTAGAGAATTACAAGCTTCCTTATTTGACTTAAATAGGAACAAGCTTACTCCAATAATAATTTTATGTTGATCTTATTTTAACATCTCCAATATGTTCTAAAAGTTTTCTTTACTCTGTTATTTTTACTCTTTAAATAGACTAGCTTTGACAGAAGCAGGTGTTTGAAGTAAATTAAATTATATAATATTATATCTGGAATGAGTTTTACCCAGCTCCTCCGTTTAAATTAGGGACTTACTTTAAATATCAGCTAACATTAATAATTTCTTCAATGTCCTCTATCTCACAGAAGCTGTTCTCTCAGTGTCTTAAAAGGATACATATTATCCAAATTCACTGAAGAAAAATTTCATAATAGAAGCTTTTTCCTTGAGTATTTTCCTTCTTCTTTCATCCTTTAAGGTTCCAAGTTTTCCCTCTTGATTAAGAGTTTCTTGCCCTGGGTTTGAAGGAGGGTTAGGATACCTTATAATCAAAGCTCTGGAACCAATCAGTGATGTATGGGGCCAAATACAGAACTGATTTGCTCCCACAAGCAATTCAAGCAAAGTTTTAGGGAGATTGGCTTAAGTGAAAATGAGCACAGATTGTGGTGCTGCATTTCTGCAATGCTCTGAAGATGGAAACATCGTGACAATAGTAATTAATACTGATAACTTAATGCCAAAGAAAGCCAATCCACAATTATATTTACCTCCCACCTGGCATTTCAAATGAAAAAGGAAGCAAGCAGACTTTTAAATATTTTCAGAGCTGAAGCCATTTCAGGAGGTACTAAATAAATTATTTCAGCAACTTGATTTTGTAAAGGGAATCCTCAGCAACAGATTTCATTTCTAGGTGACTTCCCAGGCCCCAGGAAAGACAGCAGCATCTACAGCCTGGAAAGATGTCGAAACAGCAGCATGCAATTCCTAGCAACTCATAAGTGCCAAAAAATATACTGCTTCAGCAAACATTGCAAATTTTCACATAACAGAACTACATAGAGAATAACTATTATAGCAGGGAAAAAAAGTTTAAGTTTCAGCTGCAAGCACTAGACACTGTTTGTCAGAGGCAATTTTAAAGTATTTTTGCTCTTGAATTTACAGCAGAATTTTCTCTACATAATTAGATTGGAGAATATTTTTTTGAGATGACTGAAGGTCAAATTGCATCGTACTTATTTATACCTTGGCTATGAATAGTTCCACTGATCTCAGTAAGATTTCTGGAGGAGTACCCAAGGTGAGTAATGATTAAAACCTTGGTTATTAAAAAAGAAAGGGTAGAAGCAAACCAGAACAGTTTCCTAAGATAAATCAACAGCAATTTTTTGAATGGTGAAATTGGAAATGCACTCAAAAGAATAACACAGAAATTAATTCTCAGAAACACTGTGATGTAAAGTGATGTGCTGAGGACTAGTGCACTTCATTTTAATCATAATTGAATATACGGTTAAAGACACAGAAAAGGTAGGAAACTCTGACTGCACCATCTTTATGTAAACTCTACAGGATATTATGGTATGGCAATGTTTCAAATATAATGAGGTTGCCCTCATGCTGTGTTTGAAACTATTTTAGTAAAACTTAGCATATTTTTAGTAGGCTTTAATGCCTAGATATAATAACTGAAACAGTGAAAGTCCAACTAACTAGCTAGCAACTAAAATCTGAAATATTCTGGGGGGTTTTGTCTGTATATACAATTTAGAAAACAGCCAGGAAATCCTCTTTCATATTCTAGGAAGAAAAAATTTTCTGTTACAGAAGCAACTAAGAAAATCATCACAGCTTCCTTTTTTCCCCCAGTTCTAAACTAGGACTAGCAGAGGACTGGAACATTTTATGCAGTAAGTTTCTAATCTGAAGGCTACAAACTTGACAAGAATTTACAGTATTGCTCTCCAAAAACATGCTAGTATAAATTATATTTGTATATTCTAAATTCCACTTGGATAATCTTTTTTTCTCCTAATCTTGAAGTCACATCTTTACACATGTAAGTAAATCATTACTATCTTTATCCTTCTAATTGCATTAATATTTCCTTTCTAAATAGGTTCTCTTATCCATGAATAGCTGGGGCATCTCTCATCCAAGGGCCAGATGGGGCCAGATGAAACAAGAGCCCATGAAGGGGTGCAATACTTTTAGGAGAAACCATTGTGATGAATTTCATTCCATAGTGATCAATTCACACTTTGAAGGTCGCAGTGTTGTCTTTCTGTAAGGGGATAAAAAGGGGGTAGCTGTTTTTTTCCTGCCAAATTCAATCAAATTTATTGAACTTTAACATGCACCAGGAGGAGAAATCCCACTTCTCTCTACAACTGCCAGTATGGGTGGGAAGAGTTCAAAGAGGAAGGAGAAAAGGAGATTGCAATGGCTTATCCAGCCAAGAGGTGAAACGAAAGTGTAGTAACAGGGCTAGAGGCAGGACAAAGTGTAACTCCTGACTGGATCTGTGCCATAGTTTAGGAAAGGTTCTCCTATCTAGTGTTCCCAATGAAACACTCCAAACCACATGCGCCATGCTCACTCCCCTGTATCCCCTCCCTTTCTCTGCAGGGAGATGGAGAGGAGAATTGGAGGCTCAAAAGGTAAAGATCATGGGTTCAGACAAGAACAATCACTGGAAACAGAAATGAAATGAAAAACTGAAGGGTAACAGCAATAATATTAATAACAACGTGTCTAAGAGGTGAACAATTTGCATTTGAGTGCTCACCACAGAGAAACCCCTGACAGCACGGCACCATGTGGCCATGCTTTGACAGCAGGAAGGGACCCCTTCCCCTGTCCCAGAAAATGATGTGAGGTGGTAAAGAATAACTTCCAGGCCCTAGCCATGATCCCTTCTGGTTACTACGAAATTAACCCTGTCCTGTCTGGAACCAGGGCAATGGGATTTTGTCCTGAGGCAAATTTGTCTGTGATGCTCTTCAATGGCCTTTTCTTGCAATCCTGGTGAAAGAAGAGAGTCCTACAATGGAGGTGCTCCAAAACCTTCAAGAAGATGGGGTAGAGCAGGGACACTTACCTGCTCTTGCACTTGCTTGAGGGAAAGTAAAGGTCTGTGAGCAACCCTTAGTAAAGGTCTGTGAGCAACTGCTTAGCTGAAGACCCAGGGGACTGAAGCTCAGTGCCTCAAACCATGGGCTGCCTCATCAGCCTCCTCTGTGCCGTTCACAAAACCAGCAGAAAATTACTCACAGTCACTGCTGAGCTGGTTTTTCATCAGCTTATCAAGTTCAGTTGTCATAGGGAATAGTCAAGCCAAAGCCAGTGCCAGCCTAGGAAAAATGCCAGGAAAAGGAGAGGGAGAAAGGTGTGGAACTGCAACCCTAGAGAAGGACAGACTAGCTTTTAATAAGCAGTACAGGCAATTTCCCTTGATTAGGGCATCTAGGTTGTGGACTAACCTGTGGGGTGGAGAGGAAGAACCTAGTATATGCTAGAATAAATACGTAGGCAGAGCAGTGGCAACGTGAAGAATAGCTTTTTCAGGCTACACAGCTACTCATCACATTGCCACTGCTCTGTCTACATATTTCAGGCTTTGTAGCCTGAAAGAAAGCACCTTGAGAGTGAGCTCTAGTTACAGCTGTCTGGAAGATGATGAGGGCAAATATTTCTGTTTCATGAGCATGCATACTCATTAAACAGAGTAAACTCATTGCTCATTAGAAGAAAGAAGTCATAAAGGAAGGCAATAAGCAGAAACAAAACCAGAAATTGCTGTGGTTCACCAAATGGTACCTGTTTGTAGCTTCTGCAGTGACCTCATGCTTCATGAAGAGGTGCAACAAAGCACTGGTGTCCCAGCACGTATTAAGGACAAAGAATAAGCCTCCCTTATTGTCCTTCTCTTTGGTTTGTAAAGCCTTGTCTAGGATTCAGTTGGTAACTGAGATAGAGATGGTTCTAAGTTATGGATTCTTCCATGTTTTAAAAGTAGGATGAGTTTGTACCACCTTTATCATTACAAATGGTCCCATTGAGGTCACCTCTGCTACCTTCAGAAAGCACACATCAGGTCCTGGAGATTCAACATGCCAAAACAGAGACACTGACAGAGGACAAAAAGATGGCACGTTGAGGTGCTGAACACCAAGTCCACAGCACAGCTGTGACATGTTGGGGGCAGCAGTTAGTAGCTGACGTGACATATCCTTTCAACCACTTGCTCAATTTGTCTCCAAAATAAGATCAGCTCAGCAAAAAACAGCCTTGTTCTGTGACCAACACTTCACCTCATGTGAACTTACAAAATATTGTTAGCCTGAAGACCAAATGAGGACCACAGGCAGGACAATATATATATATATATATAGGGAAGACTGGCAAGGAAAAAAATAAACAGGCTCTAATTTTCTCCTGCAATACTAAGCAGCTTTCATAGTGCGGGAGACTAAAAAGGTTGAGTTACCCTGACGTCAGTACAGTCATTATTGGCTCAGGTTTTTGGCTTGTGTACAAGGCTAACATTCTTACTCTTAGGAAGGTCTTATCCTAGCACAGAAGTGGGTAAGAAACTTTAAAGTGTTGTCTCTCTTTGTATCCTAATCCAAGTGTCTGAATTTCAGAACATCTGGAGACCAACCATGGTAAGCACGTTGTCGCCCGGTCAGGAAGGCTAATGAACAACCTCAGTGTAATTAAAGGTGTCCTCAGATGCTCTAAAATGAAAAACAAACACCAGACAATGTATGTAGTCCACATACATGCACTACCTAGAGAGTAAAGTATTCCATATTCCTTCCTATCAAGCAATTTGACATTCTTCATGCCCATACTGACTACTGTGGAGACCTCTTGCTACAGACAACTCAGTGATTTGGGGAAATTATCTTGCAACAGGCCAATACATCTGAGTGCTAGAGAGCAAATTACAGGCTCTTAATGTTTTCCCAAATATTTTCACATATGCTCTGTTATTATTTATATTGCATTACAGACTATCGTGAGCCATTTGACTTTAACCAGAGGTGACTTAAATTGCATGCTGTAGTGCGGAGTGCACTCATCCAGGGCGACGCCGGCAGTAATAACAAAACACACTGTGCTCTGCCCAGTGAGCCTGTTCTCCTGAGCTCAGTGGGAGCTCAGGCTGCTGAGGACTTCACAAACTTGCCTCTTTAAGGGCTCACCTCAGGGGCCCTTTGACATGCCTTGAACCTGTTCAGATCACCACTGTCCTAAATTCTCCCAAGGATCTGAAACAACACATAGCACCCTCCCATCCTGTCACACCTGATTATTAGGAACAGATTGCTGTGAAACAAAGACAACCAGTGAGCAGTGAATGGGAGATGAATACCAGTGGGATAATGCACATCCCTTGCTGAATGAGAGCTGTTAGTTGTGGCACCAGGTCCAAACCAGTACTGGACCAGATGTATTTGGTGCCTCGTTGAGCTAGGCTATGTTTAACATACAAAAGCGATACATTGCCGTTAGTGACATTTGGCTGGTGACACTTTCAGGAGAGTCCCCTGTCTGTTTGACTGCTGCTAGCTGGAAATACACCCACTCAAATATGTGGGGTTGTAGGTATGTGTTTCAAGAAACTGCGGAAAACATCTGTGAAAGGGAACAGGCTTCTCTTTTTATAGAGCATGTTATTAACAGAGCCTAAAATCCCAGTTGCATTGTCACCCTATTATTCAGACTGTTTTCTGTCCTAACTTCTCTGCTTACTTTTAGAAACTATTGATACTTGTTTTGAATAGCAGAAATATCTACATTTCACTAGTACTTGAAAATAATTCAAATACAGCAGAATTTTGGTAAAATTCAGAAATAATTGTTTTAAGTGCTTTAACTGCCAGGATTTGGTACCAGAAGCTCTGCTGTAAATCAATAACTGTGTTTAAGCTTTTAGGTGTTTTGCTATTCACTGGACAGTAAAACAGTTCATAAGGTACAAATACATAAACCCAGGAATTTTTTACAGGTGCAGATCCTTATGGTCTAAACTCTGATACAAGATTCTTCTTTTCTCTTTCTGAAATGCCATCTGCCACTTCAAAAGGGTGAAACATATTTCACATGGGAATTTGCAAGCAGTCTCCCTACAAAGAGAATTTTTGTTATTTTTACGCTTTCATACCAAGCACCAGAAGAAACCTAGTTGCTTTGCAGTATGTCAGAGAAGCACTTTGATCCAATGAGTATATTTTTCCCAACTCTAGGAGTGAGATGGGAATCCAGGCAGAAAATGCAAAGGCTGCACATGCCACATAAAAATAGAGCAACACAATTATCCAAGTGAAACAATTCTCCCCCCCCCTTAATTAGTATTGCACACAGCCCTGAATCACATCCCATATTAATATCTTGAAGTCACTTGTAAGACTTTTTTTACCTAACCATTTAACATCTCCTCTCTTTGGGCATCTGAACTGAAATTGCATATCACTGGGTAGAGCTGTAAGATTACAAATCTGGTCAGTAAAAGCAGAATAAGCAAAAGTAAGTAGGCATGGCTTAAAAAAGCCACACAGCTAATCCTTTTTAGCAGGTAGGTGAAAATCAAAACATCCCATAAATATGAAGTCTAGACTGACTAAAGAAATTCTATCAGTTTCAACATGAGACATGCAAGAATGAGGATACATGTTTCCTTATTAAGAAAAGTGCTTCTATCTGACCACTTTTTTGTGGGGAGGGAGAGAAAATTAGTAAATGGTAGGTTCTCTTCAGAATACTGCAACAGTTGTTTCCTCCCCCTCAGCTGGTCTGCTAATTATCCCTTTATTTGCCCCAAATTTGTTGAGTGTTTATATTTTATTAATATATTCTCCTAGATTTGTTTGGCATAAAGAGGACTGATGCAAAAAGGATAGGCTAGATCTCTGGGTAATTTAAATGATTGCAATTTCGTCACCTGTAATGGAATTAATCTGAATTACAGCAGCTGGGCAACTGACTGTGAAATTGGGTAGACCTGCCCCTCGGAAAATAATCCCTGACACCTTCCCCTCACCAGGGCAAAGGTGTTTGCCTGGCAGCTGTCACAGCTCTGTGAGAGACCTTAATTCGGAGCAACTTTCTGCCCCTCCATGTACACCCCAGGAGGGGAGCGGGATGAGCGGGCTTTGCCTGGGGCTGCAGGAGGGCTGCGGAGATGGTGTCTGTGCCATCTCCAGCTGGAAGGACGCGAGCATCCCGGGACGCAGCTGCATCCCCCGAAGGCCCCGCGAGGCCGAGCTCGGCCCCGACACCCCCGCGGGAGCCGGCTCCCC
>VZRH01001644.1:1159996-1228672 GCA_013397555.1 Urocynchramus pylzowi | reverse complement strand
GGGCGGAGCGGGCCGGGCCGGGCCGGGCGAGGGGGCGGGAGCGGCCGCCGGCAGGGGAGCGAGCCGAGCCGCGATGAAGAAGCCGGACGGGAAGGTGGTGCTGCTGGGGGATATGAACGTGGGCAAGACCTCCCTGCTGCACCGCTACATGGAGCGGCGCTTCCAGGAGACGGTCAGCACCGTCGGCGGCGCCTTCTACCTGAAGCAGTGGGGGCCGTACAACATCTCCATCTGGGACACCGCCGGTGAGGGCAGCCCCGGCACGGGGGCAGCACGGAGGGGATGGGGGTTCGGCGCGGGGCTGCCGGCGGAGCGGGGCTCCCCGAAACCCGCGGGGTGTTTGCTGGCCGGCTGCCCCTCTCCTCCGGCTCCGTGAGAGCTGCGCTGCCCGCGGCACCCTCCGTGCCTTGGGATGCGTAGGGCTTTCTTTTCCCTAGTTTTGGCTCGGCCCTAGTGTAGGAGCTGCAGGGGGGTGACCTCGCTCGGGACGGCTTCGCTTTCCGAGAAGCGGCGGGCAGGAGATGGAGACGTGATCCCCGCGGTGCTCCGGAGGCGGCGGCTGGCGCCGGGAACTCTGCCCCGCTGCTTATCGCCTTGTTTCGGCTCTACGGTGAAGTCAGTCCCCTGAATCATAGGGCTTGGCGGTAGGACAGAGTCTGAAAGAGACACGATTTTGACGGGCCATAAAGTGCCTTACAACTGCTCATCTCTGGTGTTTTTAGAGTTGCTTTGCGAAATGTGGATGTACAGGGAAGATTGTGGTGCCGGGTTGCTTTCTAATACCCGAGTAGATGGCTGCTGACTGCAAGTTCAGTCAGGAATTAGAAAGGTTACAGCTTCTGTTCATCCCTTCTCGTTGTGTACTGTTGAGTGTGATATCAGCTGGTGTCAGACGCGGACTTCCAAACGCGTGCTGCCTGCCAGCCCCTCAGACGTGGCGTTCCCCTTGCCCGCAGCTGTAAGAAACTGGTGCACAAGGAGCATGGGCTGCCGGCCGGTTCCCTGTGGGATAGCAGCCAGGGGCTGTCTGTGCCACCCTTGTGGCAGGCAGCATCTCTGGGATGCAGGACTGAGCGTGGGTTGTGGTTTGGAGGCCTGGGGTGGAGGAGGTGGGAGAGCACGGACTGGAGAAGTGGTTTGTGGTCTTAGTCATATGAATGTCTTGCTGTAGATTATGAAGTCAGAAAGCTCTGCTCTGTCATGTAAAGGACCACAGTGTCCTGCAAAATTAAGTCCATGGATGCTCTTGCTTTTAAGTTGTTCTTTGCAAATATAATCTTGTTCCATTTTGTTGTTGTTTTCATGTTTAGCTGGATTTATAAAATTATTTAGTGGCAACATGAAGAATGTAGGTTATATGTCCTTGTGAAACTTGAGGAAACAAGGAAACTTGCTGCAGCATCGTGCAATATTCCAGTTTCCTCTTGATGAAATTTGGGAGGGAAGCTCATTTGCTGTGTCACTTCATGTCACAATCTAGTCCAAAATAGCTTTTCCTGTGTCAGAAATCGAGGAGGAAGGGGAGAAATGAAACTGCTGAAAAGTTATACAGAAACACTTTTGGAAAGTGTGGGGAAGAGGTCTTCAAGAGCTTTTTCTTGCATTTAGTAAACTGTTATTATCATGAAAGCTCTCTACCAGTAGCTCTGTTTTAAATATACTTTTCTATGTCATTTGCAGTATTTTTTTAAAATCTACTTCAATTTTTAAATTTATGTGTTTTTCTGTGGGGAGTCTCTTGTGGGCAGTTGCTGCTTGTTTCTAGTAAGTCAGACCCCCGTGGGTGGTTAGCAGTGGGCTGTATTTCAACAGAAAAAACACCTGTCTTGGTGAGATTGTTCCTTGGTGATTTTCATTAGCATCTTCTATTTTTTTTTTTTTTTTTGTCATACGTAATAAGATAAGTCCCTCCAAGGCTTGTCTGCTGGTTTTAGAGTCATTTATTGTTATTGTGGTATTTTATTCAGTGTTAATTGAGGAATCAGGTTCTAGTTGTATGTGGAATCTGGAAAGCTCCAGAGGTGGAATCTCCATGTGCCAGGTGAAGCACCCAGGTGATATCTGTCTCAGGACAGTGCAAGTGTTCAGAGTTCAGCAGTTGCTTCCCCAGTGGCCACAATTCCCTCTGCACTGGAGCAGGGCCACTGCCAGTGCACAGCTCTGCAGTAGAAGTTCCTGCTGCTCAGCAGCATTCCTGGAGCAGAGTTGCTGCAGCTCTATTTGCAGAGCAACAGTTGAAAAGTGTTGCTGTATTCTACCAGGGTGGCATAACACACCTTCCTCATTCTTCTCTTTTGCTGGAGTTAGCACTGAGTTAACACTGGCTGTTCCCTCTCTTGTGTTTCAGGGGCATGCAGGAGCTCTTGCACCTTCTCCCTTTGACTTGTGCTCCTGCAGAATGGTGGAAGTTACCAAAACTGGGCTAGACTGTTTGGGCCTGTGGGTTTTCATTTATTAACAGCTCTCGTTAATCTTGGAATTAATAGAAACTCCCAGGGCGCATATGTGCTTTCTGCTGTCCTGGTGAAGAAGTAAGGGACCTTGTTGACACTGTAACTCTGTTAAGTCACAAGGAGAGTCAAAAGCCGGTGTTATTTATTTGTTTATTATTTTTAGTTCTGTGGACCTTATGCTTTTTCTGGCTTCAGTGTGTCTGGGGACCTTGGTTTATGCCTCTTATCTCTCAGCTGTCTCACTCTCTTATCTCTACCAGGTGGGTAGCAAGTAAGCTTGGAATGTGTAGTAAGGAGGAGTAAAATTTAGCTTTTTTTGTCTATTTATTGACCTGATGTTGCTAACTACTGAATTCTTGTGAAGCAGTTATAGAGTTATCAAATACTGATACATTTTCTTTAATGATGTTTGTGTACAAATACAGAGAAATCCTGTAACAATCATCCAGGAGAGTTGAAATTCTTTCGCACAGCAATGACAAGAACATGGATCAAAGTTTGCACCCGTCCCACCTACATAAATACTGAGGATGTCTGTCTTAATACCTCAATAGCACTTTATACAATGTATGATGTAGAAATATGGAAGATTTGGCCTAGAAAAATCAGGGTATGCATGGTAGTAGCTCAATACATAATTAAACAAGGTAAACTGGAATACATCTTTTAAAATTCTCTCCATTCATATTATATTTAGTATGTGAATGTATGTTTATTTTTGTTGTTGCTCACGAGCATTATTTTTGGGACTGATCTCCATAGAAGTCCCCTATGTTTTACTTGCAGTTCAGATTGTATGGTTATTTGTTTTTCTGGTATGGGGTAGGTATTTGGCTGTATCAATGAAGCTTCATTCTTGTAATACAAAGTGATGCTTGTGCACACTTAGACTTTAGTGATTGATGGGACTATCTGCAGTAGTGGTGATGGATCTAAAGTTAAGTATGCATGGATACTAGTGCTAGACAAGTGTAATTGCTGATTTTCTGAGATATTTGAAATTTGTGTCATTTTCACTAATCACTCTGTTGATTTTGCATTACTTCCTGCTCTGAATTTAGAAAAATCTCATTTTCCTAGGAAGAACTAAATTTGCTTACCACAGTGCTTAAAATGTGCATTTCTGTGTTATCTTTAATGAAGTCAGTGTGCACACCTGACCTGTTCTACCAAGTTAGATTTGAAGTGTAAATCAGTTATTCTCGGGAGGAGTCTTAGCTGAACATTCACACCCCTCCTTATCTTGGAAAAATCAGCTGCTCAGTCTAGTCTAAATCTTTCATGTTCTTATCCACAAGCCCTGTAAAATGGGTGTGCAGAAGTTGTCAGACTTGATTGTTTTTTTATGTAAATGCTCATGGAAAATCGTTCAACATCTCCTGTTTTCCAATTTGATGATTATGAGAGAAGTTATTTGGAAGTTGCATTCAAGTCAAGGAAACAAATAAGCCACAGATGGAGGAATACTTGGGAGAAGAAACATATGTTTGCCATGTTCCAAAGCTCTCCTTTTCCTAGCCATCTGCTTTTGGCTGTTTCTGCATTGTCAGAGGTTTGGATAGACAGTCTTGTGTCTGACCTACCATGGCTGCTGTTGTATTTGTGGTTGATGCATCAATTTCAATTGATGCAAATTGAATTATTTACTTCTTACATTCTGATGCAACAAATTACATTTGTTGTTTTCTCTTGGGATCAGTTAATTCAAAGGAACTAAAAAAGAAAAGGCATAAACTGTACAAAAAGAAGTAACTGTACACTTTTAGCCTATTTTAAAGAGCTAGTTTGCTGGATAGAGGCCTAGTCTCTAAAGCATTTGAGTACATGCTTTGAGTACCTTTGTATTAGTTTTTTTAAGTAGTATTTTTCTGAAACAAGGAAAGTAAGCAACAACATCAGCAAGAAGACCTTCCTCCTCACACAAAAGGATTGAAGGTTGGACACCTAGGATGTCAGAACTATATATATATTACTCTGTGTGTATATACATATGTGTGTATATATTTTCTAGGCAGCTGACAGCAGCTGCAGAGTAAACTAAAATTTCCTGCTGGGTACTGATGGCATGTAGCTGAGAGCTAGCATATAATCTTATATGTCTGGCAGCACAAAGCCTCCTGAAGTTTTGAGGGTCTTGGTCCCATTCCACCATTAAACCTGGAATAATAACTTGTGGTAGCTACAGCTAATGATATTTCGGTTGTTCAGGCATGTTTTCTGTTGCCTTGGTATTTCAAAAGGTAAAACTTTTCTGTATGTTAGATTTCAGTTTCTTTAAGTTGACATTTGTTCATCTGACAGATATGTGGTTTCTTAACCCCAGCAGCGAGGTTTCTTAATTATTAGTGGCCATGTCCCCTGTGTG
The DNA here is from genome assembly GCA_013397555.1 of Urocynchramus pylzowi. NCBI lineage: Eukaryota > Metazoa > Chordata > Aves > Passeriformes > Fringillidae > Urocynchramus > Urocynchramus pylzowi. Next base: position 1,223,854 of record VZRH01001644.1, on the reverse strand, counting down.
CTGGCATAGTATTAGAGCAGTCAACTGGTAAATGAATAACCAGTATTGTAGAAAGTTCACGTCAGGATCCTCTAATTCTCTTTTAAGAGGCTGAGTTTTGAACTTGCTAGCAGATATTAATGCAGAATTATAATGGAGAAACATAAAGGTTAACTTTATGGAAAGCAAACTTTCCTTCTTTTCCTTCTTCTCATCTTGAACTATCTGTCAACAAGGACTGGCTTGATTTTTTTTTTTTTTTTATTCTGTGAATACTCCGTTCATATTTTTACATCTTTCAACCATTTATTTTTTACCTGCATATATATATATATATATATATATATAAAATTTTTTAACTTGTCAGAGCTAGTATAGTTAGGGACAAAGGAGATAAACACAGCCTAGAAAAGGCTCTTCTGTGCCTTGGGTCAGCTGCAGTGTATCTGCCTGATGAGTGCTTCCATCTCTTGTGGCTGCTTTGCTGATGTCTGACGTTAATCAGTGCTGGTGAGCACGTGTGAATTGCTCACAGCTTCTGATCTCTGGCTGCTGGGCTTTCATAGGCTGCAGTGCAGGCAGCTGCCTGTGCCGAGCTTTCTCGGGCAAGGTGTCAATGTTTAGCTGGTAAGACGTGTTAGATTCCCCCGGTATAAAGGATTAGGTTCCCTCTTGCTTAGTTAGGCTTTGAGGGTTTTGTGGGTTTGGTTTTGTTCTTTTTTTTTGGTTTTTTTTTTTTAATTTATCTATGTTGATGAACATTTCCTTGTGCGCACTGAATCAAAGAATATCTTGAGATGAAAGAACCCATAAAGACCAAGTTCAATTCCTTGCTCCTTGCAGGTTCACTTAAAACTAAACCCATTAAACTGTATGACCAAGAGGGACCTCCTTGAGCTCTGACAGGCTTGGTGCTGTGGGGAGCCTGTTCACACCCTCTCAGTGAAGAATCTTTTCCTAATGTCCAGTCTGAACTTCCCCTGATGCAGCTGCACTCAGTTTCTTGGTAAAGGCTGTGAATCAGCTTAGTTCTTAGTTCAGCTCAAGGCAAACCTGAGATGGGGTGTGACTTGGTCCTCAGAGTGTGAGATCAGCCCAGGAAGCTGAAACCAGGCATTGCCTTGTGTGGTGAACAATATGCAGACTGTCAGTAGGTAGGGCAGAAACGTGGTCCTCCATCATATTGAAACAGAACAAAGAAAGAGGAGGATTTAGATGACACATTTCCTCACAAGTGAACACTGATAGAAGCCACTCTGTTTGATATTATTCTGGTTTTGACTTTTGGAAGTAGAGGATTACAACAGGAAAAAAGAAGCTGCAGATGAGATGGTTGGGTAGGTTAGTTGAAGCCAAAGAGGGCTCTGGTGCATGTGCCTTTCTGCACCTGATGGAATTCTGGCAGCAGTTGGAGTTGGTGTTGCTGAATGTGTAGTGAGGTGTCTTTAGTTTAGGAGGTTTCTTGTTGCAAGAACATAGGGAATATTACCTCAAAAAGTGTCTTGGACATCAGGAACCATCAGTGAGGAAGGCTACTGAGTGTGTACCTGTGCTCAACAGGTGAGAACTAAACAACGTGGAGGTTGGAAATTATGGAGGATAAAAGTGAAGTTTGTTGCTGGTGAGTCATGGCTTGGGGGCTAGTTACCAGCAAGAGTCTTTGATTTTTAAATTTTTTTATAAATTTTAAAAACTTTTTTTTTCCTTTCTGCCCTTGGGAAAATTCTTTTGTAGAATATTATGTTGGCCTCAATTAGTTGTTCATGATTGTTGTATGTAAAACAATGATGGCTGAGGACCAGTGCCTCATACACACATGGTGTGTCTTCCTTGAGATTACTGTGTATGGTTATAAGCTATATGTTTTATATCTTGCAAAGGAAACTGTAAGAGTGGAAGCTCAAAGGGTCAGAAATTCCTGAAGAGAGTTTACTGTCAGTGAGCTCTGTATCTAAAGCCTCTGAAGCAGATTCAGAGGAAGGAATAAAAGTTTAAGCTTTAGACCATCCCTGGAAACATGGTTTTGTTGTTGTGAAACAGCGCACTGGATTACTTTATTTTTTGCAATGAATGTTTCCTGAAAATAACAGAATAACTTGGGAGGTGATTAAAAATATGAAGAAACAATGAACTGCCTGGGGAATGTCCTGGAGGAAGTTCTATTTTCTGTGTCCATCAATTTAAAATACAGTGATAACAAGTAAAGTCAAAGGTAACAAATTCACTGCAGTTGAAAGTGCTTTTGTATGCAAATTAAATAAAAATACAGAAATACCTTGTCAGAGGGAATAGTGAAAAATATATATCAAAAAGAAACAAGACAAAAGTAACACAATTTATTCAGCTATACCTAACTTAATTTATTGAAAGCAGAATTTTGTTTCTAATTTGTAATTTTAGTACTGACTTGCAGAGGCAAGCTAATGGGGAGGTTATGGCACCTCGTGGGTACTTGATGCAGGCTAAGGTAAATGTTGTGTGTGAACTTCTGTGCTACCTTCTGTGTTCCAGCCCCCACGTTAAATCCCCACTTTGCATGTGGTATTTAATAATAGTGTGCAAAGTGACTGAGCTGTTCTGGCCTAAGTGGAAAGTACTCAACAGTTTGAGTAGGACTCTCCCTGAATAGTCTCAGTGACCTGAGATGTGACCTGTGCCTTGGCTAAAGCTGTCCAGGATTGTGCCAAGGCATTGTGGCTCAATGAGTATGAGCAACTTTCCAGAGGACTTGAGTTTGTTCAAGTTCTTGAATTGACTAAATATGCCATTTTTTAAAGTCTCAGATTCTAGGCTGGAGCAATATGGAGAATCTTCCTGATGAAGAGTTTGTGCCTCTGGCATTGCATTCTTCTTCCCTGGTTACTGAAGGAAGAGGTATTTTGCAGATGTCTGTCAAAATTGACTCAACAGCTGAAAGATTAGTTTAAATACTGTCTGCTTTATCCCAATACTGAGGAAGGGAGGCATGAACAAGGGAAATGGCTAGTAAAACAATCTAAATGCAGTGGCAAAGCTGCTGACAAAAATTGCAGATATGTGGAAATTCATCTTCCTGGTGGATTGGGAGCTGGTAGGAGAGACTGTAGAAAATAAGGGGGCCCAAGAGCTGGATTATTGGCTTCAGTTAAACTGGTGTCCTAGAGGGTGAAGGCATGGGTGTTCTGGGCACAAAAACAAGTCACTAATGCCCTGTTTCATTCTTCAGTTTGACTTTATGAAAAGTATGCCTGAGCTGTCGAAGAAACAACAGCACTTCCAGTTTGAGTGTGAGGGGAAGAACACAGGGATGGGACAGGAAATGTTTTTCCCAGTAGTTCTCTGTCTAGCTGAGTAAGTAGTGTGGCACAGAGCAGCAAAATGCTTCATAAGCTGGAATGTAGAGATGAATGTATACAAAGTAACACATGTTGACTCAATTGTGGTTTTGTGTTGTTTGTGGGTTTGTTTTTTTTTTTTAAACTGGGATACAGTCACATTCTGTAATGAAAAACAACTAGGTATTTAAAATTAGTATTGTATGTCCAGGTGTCTGAACTTAGGCAGTCAGGGTTGTGGTGTCTTTCTGTTGACTATGCAATTAACTTTTGCTCTTGGTTGGAAGGAAGGGGTCAGTGGATACTTAAAATACAAGCGTGGGGCAGGTAACTGGCTGCTAGTTGTTTTACAGTCACCACTTCGAGTGATCGTGTATGGTGAGTACATTTCTAGTTTCACCTCAGTACATGCACATTATGGTGACACAAATATCAAAACCAGGGAAACTCATAAGCAGCCTCACAGTGCCCTGGCTGAGCTTCTCCTGATACTCTGTGGGCTAGTTTAAGTATCACTTCACACTGCAATCACATCTTCTATCTACATGAATTGTTTGCTTCACTGCAATTGCTGTCTTGTGCTGAAGCCACAGGCCTTGTGAGCTTCCAAGGGGCAGTGTTTTACTGCCTGAACCGAAGGTACACTCAGTAATCCCTCAGCTGAGTCACATTTTGCTATTGCAAAATATCCAAACAAATAACCTTTGTTTGGGTCTCCATCTAGAAGACGCTGAGTCTGTGGTGGATACATTTGGAGCCATTAAAAACTGTGGAATAGAAAGAATAATTTTCTCTTCCAAGTCTGAATGATTTCCTTTCTTTCAGGGAAACACTGGGTACAGCATCCAGGGGGTTGATCAAAAGGCATCAAAGCTGTGATAAATTCCTTTTCCTGTGCTTGATTAACTGTAATTTTGTATTCAGTACCTGAAGATATGCCTAGGAAATGAGATTTCAGGTTGGTGATTAAACTTAACTTATGCAAGTGTGCTGTAGAGAGCAGAGGTGGTCAAAGGAAGTGAGTGGGTTTTTGCTCTTAATTTGAATTCTTTACATAAGTAATTTGCTATCCTACATCACAAGAGATTCAGGATAGCTTCCTTTAGGGCAACCAACTCAATAAACATACAAGGTTTCCACGCCTACCTGGGTGTGGAAAGAAACAAATTTAGAAGAGTGCTTATTAACATGGTTTTTAAAGGGAGATATCAGATGTGTTTGTGAATTTTCTAGTATATCTTTCCATCTCTTAGGAAGCAGATGAGAATGGAAGTTGGCTTTGCATGGGCCATCAAGAAGCCATTCATGGAGGATCCCTGCTGAAAGCCTGAAGACCTGTATGAGCATTTGATGTAGCTACTTCTCCCTGTTCCCTTGGCCTTTCTTTTTGATACAATTACATATTTTCTATATTCTGTTACATAATTTAATATTCTTAACTACTGCTTTTGTACTTTAGAAGATTCTTGCAAAATACAGAGGAAAAGGTTTTGTCCAGCCATCCAGCCACTTTTATGTACTTAATTTAAAAATAATGGTCTTCAGTACAGTTGAAATAAAAGGAAAATTTTTGATTTACATTCTGTAGCTGATGACTACTTATGAGTTTTTAGTCATATATAATATTCAACCATATATATTTATATATGTGAGATTTTGTTGTGAAAAGGCTGCAAAAATTCAGTTTCTGTTCTTCATACTGGGATCTGTGATCTGGGCATATAAATCTGTTCTTTTCTTAATTGTTGAAGGTAGAAATAAGGATATTGTTAATATTCTAGAGGTTTTTTTGTTTATATTCCACCTATTATTTGCTCTCAAAATTTTTGTTCCTGCAGAAAAGGGAAATTACCAGAATTTGTAGTGGCTTATAGGTACAAAAATAAGTGAAAGAAAAAGGTGTGTGTAGTTGAAGCAGCATCTTCCAAGCCTCATAAAAGGGATCATCAAATTTTGAGGTTTGCTGCAAGTGAGACTTGGGTGTTTTAAACAAAACAAAAAATCCCCACTGGTATAATGAGTGAATTTATTTTTAATTTTTTTCCCCTTCCTGATACAGGCTGTTGCTTTTTAAAAATCTAAATCTCCAATTTTGTGAAACTAAAAATGTCTCAAACTGCTCAGCTCCTCTAACCCCTACCAGTATGATTCCTTCTTATTTTCATGAGACTGTAAGGCTGTCTTTAGGACATGAGCTTTCCCTCCTGTAGCAGATAGCTGTATGTATGACTTTTGTATTGTTTCCCTTATCTCCCTTCCTGTTCTAGTGTTTTGTGCCTTTTCCATGTTGTCCTGTTTGACTTCTTTTTTCACTTAAAGTCTTGGAACCACAGTGGAAGTGGAATAGTTGCCTTCTCTTTGAGTGTCAGAACACTTTGTGACCTAGAGTTACTGCCCTAATTATGGAAGAAAAGGATGCAGTGCAAGCAAATCAGTGAGCAGTTCCCTTTCTATAAGTAGCTTCCCCTTTTGGCATGAGGGTTGAATGGGCAGACACTGGAGAGTGGTAACATTGCTCTTTGTAGCTTATTTTGTTTAGAAAGTTCAGAACTGAGTTGTTTATGATTTTCAGTGCTGCTCCCTTTGTACCAGGTTGGAGAACAATAATGAGATGAGGTTATGTACCATGCCTCTTGTCTGATTACAGTTTCTTTAATTCTTAAATTAATGCTCCTAAACTGTGGATATTACATATGCTTTCAAGTGTGTAGGCAGAGAAACTGGAAGGAGAATTAAAAGGGAGAAGTAGTGCCGGAAATGTAAAGACCATTTGTTTATCTTAGTTAGCGTAAGCTCTGAAAACACAAGTCACACGTCCTGTGATAAAATTATCTTAATGTTTTGAACAAGTTTTAAATACATTCCCACGAAACCCAGGTAGCAGCACTGTCTGGCACAGTCTCCCACTTCTGATACTTGCTGAAGGCAGCCCACTGGATAACCAGAACTGCCTCCTGCTTTTGACAAATAGCAACTATTCAGAAGCACCCAGTGAAGAAGATTTCAACTGAATAGAAACTGATGGTAGCTGGTAAGTAATAGAAGCAGTTATAATTTTCTTCAAGGTTAATTATGCATGAATTCATTGCTTGTGTTCTTAGTTGAGAACCTGCCTATAAATCATTGAAAACGTTGAAGCAAATAATGATGAGTGAGCCTAATTTTATGTCCCATGTTATTAATATGAGTTTCTTTTCAAAAAAATAAAACAGTAGACTTTTTAGTTCAGTTTGCAAGATCCATGGCCTTTATTTCTACACATTTAGCGAAGTTTAAATATTTTTCAAATTGCTGGCGAAGGGTGGTTTGAAGTTAAACTTGGTGTTACAAATCAGGAGCTAGCATATAGTTATCTACTGTGCCTCAGTTCCATTTCACCAAAAGATGATTTAGCCTGAAATAAGAGGCACTTGCCAGGTAACTGAAGGGGCAGACCAGCTGTAGGTATCTGCTGTTGATCTGATAACCAGAGCTTCCTGAAGCGTTTTGGTCAACTGTGTTATTTGTTATGTGTGCAAGAATCATTCCTCGCTTTTGAAACATGTGACACAGAAGGTCACTTACAAAACAGCCTGCCAGCTCTCAAATGTGTTTTTGTGAAACCTGGACTCTGTTTTTTGGAATGTGAATGTTGTGATTCGTAGATGCCTTTCCTTCCCCCTCCTCACCTAGTAATGATCAGTGATGAATCCCAGCATTTAGCTGCTGTCTTGCACTAACTTCAGTTTTGTAAAAGCTAGGCCTCTACAAGAGCTTCTAGTTCTCTGTCTGTCCTCTGTTCCTAATCAACCTGGAAACATACTAGTAGGAGAAAAGATTTATGGAAGTAGTGCTTGAGGGGCTGCCTACATATGAGCCTAGTAATTAATTTTATCTTCAAAAGGAAGCGTGGCCAATATACTTGAGTCCCTCTCTATACTGCAGCGTCCCGTGCATGTACTGAACAAAGCTCTGCTGCAGCTGTGGAAGAAGAGAATGGTCTCTGGCTGTATGGAAGGGTTGGAAGGTGCATTCCCATGTATATGTGACCTTCCAGACTGATTACTAAAGGCTAAAAATCTCTTGCTTTTGGTGGCCTGATGCTGTGGTAGGAACAGCCTAGAGATCCCTGAAACAGTCTAAATAGGGAACTTCTTGCAGGGTCGTAAAAGCCTCTGGCTGGTGTCCTGGGATGGCCCTGAAGTAGAGCACTGAGGAGTAGGGCTGGGTTGGTCTTTCTTTGCTGCTAGTGCTTTTGAAATATTAATGGAAGGGATTATTACATAAGTGGGGCTGATGGAAAATAGGCACTGCCATAGCTAATGCTCTTGTAAATGAATATAGAATGGTTCGGGTTGGAAAAGATCTTAAAAGTCATCTAGTTCCAACCCCCCATGGTATCCCATGGGCAGGGATACCACCCACTTGATCAGCTTACTCAGGCCCCCATCCAACCTGTTCTTGAACACTTCCAGGGATGGAGCGTGTGCAGCCTCTCTAGGGAACAAGCTCTGAGGCTCTCCTGTGGGTCTGTGGAAGAAAGCTCACTCACTGTGTTACCATGTGTGACTCCTGTTGGGTGGATGTGCACAAAAGAGTTTACAGGTGCTTCTTGATGGTTTGGCTTCCTATTCATGGGAAGAAGGGAAATGACTGACAGCCAGGAGGCAGAAATACATATAATGTGTTTGGGGTTAAAGCTATAATATGGAAAAAGAAGAATGTTTCTGAAAGAGTAGACCATTTAATTTTATGTATGTTGGATACAAAATTTAATCCAAAGAGGGTCTGCAATAAGTAACAATAAAATTTTTGTTGTCTCTAAAATGTCAATTCCCTTAATTAAGATATTCATTAAGTTTATGGTGTTTCCTCACTCCAAAAATGGTGTATTATACTGATTGTCTTGGTATGTATGTGGTTAACTCTTCTGCAAAAAATCCTATGGGGAATTTTGATTTTAAAAAAAGAGGTTGTAATGAGCTAAGGCTATAGCAAAGTATCTAATGAGGAAGTTAAAAAACCTAACTCAGCTTAAAACAGGAATAAAGAATGAAGAAAAACAGGAAGAATTTCTTGTCTGTGAGGTAGTGGGCAGACTCTGACTTAACAATTCTTTGCTGAGAGCTGGCAGGAATGCTGACGAGTGGTAGAATTTCAGAGTGCTCATTGAGATACATTTAGCAGGGCAGTCTTAACTACGCTCCAAGCACCCTCTTGCTTACTCTGCCCCATGGGGATGGGGGAGAGAACTGGGGGAGTAAAAGTGAGAAAAGTTGAGTTAACACAAGGACAGTTTGGCAGGTAAAGCAAAAGTTGCGTGCACCAACAAAGCAAAACAAGGAATCCATTCCTCACTTCTCCTTGGTAGGCAGTTGTTCAGCCATCTCCAGGGAAGCTGGGCCCCATCATGTGTGGTGTTGACTTGGGAAGATAGGTGCCATCACTCTGAACATCCCCCACTTCCTACTCCTTTTCTCCAACATTATCTGCTAAGCATGACACCATATGGTGTGGGATATCCCTCTGGTTATCTGGGCCCAGCTGTCCTGGCTGCATCCCAATTTCTTGTGCTCCTCTAGCCCCCTCACTGGTTGAGTGATGTCACAGAATCTAATAGGTTGGACAAGATCTCTGAGACCCAGTCCTACCTTTGAACATCACCATGTCAGTTACACCATGACACTCACTGCCATGTCCAGTCTTTCCTAAAACACCTCCAGGGACAGCCCATTCCAATGTCTAATCACCCTTTCTGTGAAGAGATTATTCCTTATGTCCAACTTAAGTTTCCTCTGCTGCAGCTTAAGTCTGTGTCTTGTTGTCCTGTTGCTGGTTACCCAGGAGAAGAGACTGACCCCCACCTGGCTACAGCCTCCTTTCAGGTGATTGTAGAGGGCAATAAGGTCCCTGCTGAGCCTTCTGTTCTCCAGGCTAAACACCCCCAGCTCCCTCAGCCTCTCCTCATGGGACATGTGCTGTTGACCAGCTCTCCCAGGTCCTTTTTTGCTGGGCCACTTTCCAGCCACTCTGCCCCCAGTACTACTCCCTGGAGTGGGAGTGCAGGACCTGGCCCTTGGTCTTGTTGAACCTTGTGCCACTGGTTTCACCCCATTGATCCAGCATGTCCAGGTCCCTCTACCAAACCTTCCCACCCTCCAGCAGATCGACCCAACATGCTGTTGTCTGTGGACTTGCTGGAGGTAGATTCAATCTCCTTGTCCAGGTAATCCAAAAGGATATTGAACAGGACTGGGTCCCACACTGATGCCTGGGGGTCCCATTAATGGCCAGTTGCCAGGTGGATGCAGCAGTGTTCAGCACCATGTCCTGGGCCCAGCCATCCAGCTGGTTCTTAACCCAGCAGAGTGCACCTTTCCAGGACATGGGCTGCCAGCTTTTGCAGTGTGCCATGGGAGGCAGTGTCAAAGGCATTGTTGAAGTCCAGGTAGGCTACATCATCTTTCAGCACACAGGGATTCCCTGCTTGTGTGTCTTCTTTTTTAAGGTACATATTGGTTAAAGTATGTATTATCTATTAGTTAAAATATGTTTTGTAGTATATGAGAAACAGAAAATTTTCTAATGCTGTGCTGCTCAGCAATAGCTAAAATATCCCTGTGTTATCTGTGCAGTTTCCCAAATCAGCAGCACAAATCCCAAAACACAGCCCCATACTGGGCACTGTGAAGAAAATTGACTCTGCCCCAGCCAAACCAGCACTCCAAGCTAATCTGCCAGTTTCTTATTGAGCAATATAAGACCTCCAGTACATGTGGAGTGACCTCCTGGCCCTGCAGTGCCAGTCAGACCGTGCTAAAGTACACCTGGCCACACATTCCTGCCTGAACTCAAGACCTGCTTCTCAGTTTGAAGAGCAAGCTTCGGGAGGGAGTGTGGGCTTTGAAGGTCTCCTTTGAGTGACTCTGAAGTTAAGGACCTGACAACACACTCTGCTTGGAGATTGTGTAGGGAAGTAGGCTCATCTACAGTGCCTTTACCCCTGTGGAAAGGAATTGCAAGTTAAGGGAAAAAGTATTCGTTTTCAGGTACTGCAAAGAAAAACCAGCTGCTTTTAGAACTCACCCTGTGGAAAATGAACTGTTTTCTGGAGAGGGTACTCTTCTTTGAGGAAATGAATTGGTGTTTCAGCAGGTGTTAAAGCTGAAAAGCTTCTCCCACAGGCCAGAAGTGAGTGTCTTGCCTAGGTCAGGCTGTTGTACAACCCTGTCCTGTAACTGGCCTCTGTTACTCACTGCTGAGCAGGATTTGACCGTCAAGCTCTGCTGCTGCAGTTAAGTGTTCAGTGACACTGCTTCCTGCAGAACACTTCCAAAGTAAATCCAAGGTTTCTTTTCTTCCCTCCCCTTATGATTTCCTTCCAATCATATTTTCCTTAAGGAAAGCTGCCAAATGACCACTTCTTTCTAAGCAGCAGTTTCAACTTTTCTTTTAGACAAATAGTTTCAGAAGAATTTTACATCAGTGCTTTTTTGCTTACTTGAACTTGAAATTTCTAGTTTCATTATTGCATTCCTGCTCTCATTTCAGTAGAGGCATATAGGAACTTCATTAATTTAACTTAATTAGCTTAATTTAGCACCCTGCTACATTTTCAGTAGACATGGTGTTGATGTTGGATTTCAGCTGGAGTTCTGGTGGAGCATTTCATTGTAGATAGGATGGTAGTGTCCATCAGTCTGTCTTGCCCTCATTTCTTTTGCCAGATGTCAGTGTTTAGAGAAAACATTTCCCTTCACAGCTGTGATATTTCAGAGAGAAACAGTTAAAAACTGGTGTAATTTTTTCAATTTGTGTTGAAGGTGCACCTTGTGGTATGCTTGCCTGTCTGGCAGGCCTAAGATTAGTTCTGTTCATCTTTTACAAGGCACTACCCTTCCAGGCAGCTGAAAATAGATGAGGTGCTTGAATCTTCTGGGGTTCTTTTTTCAAAAAATGAACACAGTACATCAAGAGACCTAAATAAAATGAGTAGTTTGAAAAAAGTAAAGCCAGCTAGCTAAATGTTAAAGTAATTCAGGATTGAATCAGTGGAATCTTTAGCTACAAATAGGGGTATTTTTTTAATGTGGGTCTAGCCAAAGTTTTTGTTGGCAAAAACATGTTAAGCAGTGTGGTTAGGAGGTTTTTTCTGTGTCTCTGTGTAATGCTTTGTATTGCTAGACATAATATGGTAAAGTTTAAAACTTTGGATAGAAGGCATATTTGTGTTTTTATGAAACGTGATAGCTTTGGATGGAAAGCATACTGTTTCTATGGGAATGTCTATTTTGAAATTGAAATTCTTATGAAGCTCAGAAGCTCAGTCTTAATTTCATTATTAGAATGGTAAGTTCTGATTTATTCTTGGCAGCAAGAAAAATAATTTTGCATTTATGTAGCAGAACAGATTCCAGGTATTCTTTTGTTCAGAAAAACTGAAACTAGTGGGCTAAATCTTGTAGATAATAGGAATCTTCTCTGATATTTCTTCTCCTTTGCATAGGCATTATGCAGCTGAAGGCATTGCTGATGATAGAAATATCCCTAAATATGCCTTTAGGCCAAAGACACTAAGTTTATAAGTCTCTTTATAAAAAGACAATTGCAGCTAGAAATATACAGACTAAACAAATGTATAAGGCTGCAGATGAAGAAAGACTAATGTTATGGGGTGCTGGCAACAGGTTAAGCTAGATTCATTGGGCAACAGTATATTTTGCAAGGTCCATTGAGTTGGTAGTAGATGGCAAACCAAGCTCTTGGTACCTTGTGCTGTCCTGGAACCTAGGAGCTGTTCTGGAAAGTAAAACAAGTGTAGGGAGAGATAAAAGGCATCAAGAATTTAGGTAACATTGTGACTTCAGTGAGATTCTTTTTACATTCTTGGTAATAAAGCAATACAAAAGGATGGGAGAAAGGAGCGATGGGTAGGGTTTTTAGTTCAGAGAAATATGCCAGAGGCAAAGAGTCTGAGTGAAAAAATACTAATTTCTCTGGCCTAACAAGAAGGAGGTTAAGTCGTAGGGGAATACCTTTTAGGAGGAGTGTGGGGTTTTTCTGGGGTTTGGGGAATGTGGTGTTTTTTTGGTTTGGTGTTTGAGGGAGGGGTGTTTGTTTTTTGAACAGATTACTTTGTAAAGCTGAAAGTTTATCAAAACTCAGAATCTGAAAGCTGAACTCCAACAAGCTAATTGGTGGGATACTAACTTTCCTTTATTTAGATATTTTATAGAATACAAATTCCTCCTAAATCACAAGACAAGCACTGAGTGAAATTCTATCATCTTTATTATGCAGGACATAAAATTTGAATGAGGATTACACTTGGTCTCTGATCATGCTTTGTAAATGTTTTTTTCCTTTATGATTTTTTTCTTTCCTCTTTTATTCTCTCCCATGTAAACTTGATCTCCTCCTTTCATTGAGTGTGTCTGACAGGTCTGTCATTGGGAACCAGAAATGTAAGCCTTCACTATCAGTTCTGGAATGAAAATGGACAAACTGCTCTTTAGGGCTGGATTTAAAAAGTTTCTGGGAATGTTTAAACTAATTCATGATTGAATAATACGGGATTTGACAAGATGACTGAGGGATGTTTATTGTATTTGAGCTGTGGGTGAGAAGGCTTCATCTGTGGTAATTGGTTTTTTTGGATACCTCTGGGGCTCAGAATGCTCTGCAGGGTGTAACTGATTGGCACCTGTGTAAGTTCCTAGGCCTCTGCATTTAGTTTAGCTGCCTTTAGAAAATTAAGCTTTTACTTAAAAGCAGATTTCTTCATAAACTATCACACTGTTAACTGTCAAAAAAAACTAGGAAATTTTTACCCATGTTTCAGTTGTTGATTCTTTGGAGGTGTGCTGTGAATTAAGGCTACATGGCTTTTGAGGCATTTCTTCCACACACCAGAAAAACATGGTAACTAGCCTTTCATTTTGGACCTTCTACCAGAATATGCCTAGATTGATAATCTTCATGGAGAATATGAAATGAAACTAATCTGCAGCAAAAAATTCCCATCATTTTCTGTTTTGCAATTCTTATTAAACAGGGGGTTTTGTGTGTGATTTTTTGTGAAGAAAAGCAAATTGCAGCAACCTATGTTCTTCAGATAACACTCAGATGATCCTGTAGATCATTAACCACATCTTGCAGAGTTTGACATGTGATGTGCAGTACACCACGCTGGCATTCTTGCATAACTTCTCAGTGTGTTATTTGTCCTAACAATAAAAGGCCCATTTAAGTGAACTTCTTTGGAAGAATTGTTTTATGTGAATTGTGCCAAAGTATCACTTTTGGAATGTTAATTGAATTGATGGCCTAATAAAAATGAAAGAGTCAGTTGAAACTGCTTGACCTATTGGTATACTTCAATTTTGACAAGGGAAAGATGTTCTTAGAAAGGTTAAGGGCATAAAGGGGATTTTTCTCCCAACAAATCGGGGCTTTCTTGAGTGGATTGGTCTATAAAAACAGGAAACACGGCCACAATAGAATTATGAGCACTTTTTACTGGTGAGAACCATAAAGAGGAGCACATTAATGGCAGTTTGTGCTGTTGTTTATTTCAGCTTGTTGAGATGAGATGGGATCTTGCCACCACATACAAATCTTAAGGACAGGTGTCAAGATGGTGGGGCCAGACTTTTCAGTAGTGCCCAGTGAAGGGACAAGGGACAGAAGGTACAAATCAAAACACAGGAAGTGTAATCTAAATATTAGGAAAATCTTCTGTACTTTGAGTGTGATAGAGCACTGGAACAGGCTGTCCAGGTAGGTTTTGTATCCTCCTTATCTGGAAATGTTCAAAACCTGCCTGGAATTATCTTGTGCAACCTGCTCTAGGCAAGCCTGCTTCAGCAGGGAGGTTGGACTTGATGATTTCCAGAGGTCCCTTCCAACCCCAACCATCCTGGGATTTGTGTAAGTTTCCTTTTGTAAATGCTCAAAACAAACAATAAGCTTGAATCTGTAAAGAAATATAGGCAGCATTAATTTTAGCAAAGTTAAAATAGCAAAGTAGCAAATCCTTTTTAAGGGAAGACTTGTCTTTCAAGAAAGAAGGTGAAGTGGGTAGAATTTTAGTGCAAAATCTTCTACATATTTGGTATTTGTTGGTCCTTGCTGGAGCATGTCCTTCAAATCTTATTTATGGCATATTAGTTAGCTTTAGTTGTTATACTTTAAGGGGAGAGGAAAGAAGTAGGCTAAAAGAAATCTGCATAAAGCTTTTTTTATTGAAGGTATTACTGTTCTTATGTGTAAAGTATAGTGGAATTTCCATTTCCAGTAAGTAATCACCCTGTTTTTCTTTATTTCAGATGCCTTCTAGTGATTCTTTTTGTTTACAATTATTCTGAGTTAATTCCTTTCCCAGAAACACTGATTGTGCTGGGGTTTTTTTTAGATTTGTGTAGCAACACAATTTGTTGTGTTGCTTTTGGTACTTTTAGATAAAGCAGAGGAAGAGTGAGCTGCATTTCTTAATGCACACGGTAGGTGCTGGTGTAGACTAACCTTCTAGGGGGTAGTTTGTCTTCTCTTGGCAGAATCTTAATAGCTAATTTAGATGCCCAAAAGGATGTTTGCCTTGTTATGTAAAGGAATGGAAATAAAGGATGAGTATTATGTTTTCTCTTGCATATTGTATTAGAGACAGAATCCTTAGTAAAAGGCCTTGATGCTTAGTAATGCTATTAATTTCATCCAGCTTTTCCTGAAACCTGTTGTAGATTTTCTTCTTATTCCATGGAGAATATATTAGTATCTGGTAAGTATTCCTGTATAAGTTTGCTTCCAAATAGAAAAGAGTTATGCTCTTTTAAAAAATGTGTTTAAGAATTAGCCCTTTCTCACAGCCCTTCCCTTACTTATCTCTGTGTATTTTTCCTAGATTTTTATTTCTATCATAATTTAGAATCCCTAGAACAGAGTTTACATATATTTTTGGATGTGTTTTATCCCAGACACTGTTGGATCATTGATGGTAGTTTAGTAGTGTTCTAAAATAAATCTCTCTTTAATATTTTTATTTATGTAAAAGGTAAATCTTTCAGGATGAAAGTCATACTGTGGAACCATAGCTCATAAATTTTGGATTATCGTGCCAAGGCATTTCCTGTTTTATCAAAACTTTCTCTGCTTCCAGTTAGAGGACTAGTTGGATTTTCTTGAGTAACTTTATCCAGTTGTCTAGGCAAAAATCAGATCTATTAAACTGAATTTTTAATATTGGATAGAATTCTATTCTACAGCCTGCCAGTAGATTGTCTAAAATTTCTGAATGTGAATTCAGTGGGGACTAGGTTATAGTGACATAATGTAATGCCACTTCCAGATCAGGAAAATAACATTACATTCCTCCTGCGCCCTGCAGTCTCGAGATCTGCCTTTTATTCAAATGTCATGGAGTTAAATGTATTAGAAAGCATCTTCTGCTTCACTGCTTGCAGTTCATAAGGCTTTCTCATCTGTGGCACTCAGCTCAAATACATCGTTGGCTCCTCTGAATCTGGGACATGCCTCCATTGGGATATTATGATCTTTTTATGGGAAGAGATTTGTAGCACTTGGAACGAATGTCCACAGTATATTTGCCTTTTTGACCGCCAGCCTCCAGGGGAGGAGAAGCAGCTCATGCAGTACACTTCCTTTATCTATCTAAAAGCAGCAGTATAAATACCTAAATGCTGTCAGGCTTGGCTCTTAGCTTTGGATCTAAGCTTGTGAATAACCTCTGTGATAAGGACTCAGTGTGTGTGTATGTGTTGGTAGGAAGAAGGAATCATGTGCAACACGATGATGCTTTTACATGTTTTTGTGTTTTAAATCAGAGCAAAAATAAAAAAGTTATGAAGACTGAAGTTGTGCTAATTGTTTCTGTTTACTTTAAAAGTGTTTTTAAATAACCTCCATTTTCTAAGACCAGACCTAAGGATGTTTAAGTAATTCATAGAAAATGATTGTGCAGTGTGCAAGTTCTAGTCTTTCTAGTCATTGATTTTGTGTCCAAGGGGCACATTTGTTAGTGGAGGTGTGGTATTTCTAGTACGATTATTAAAGCTGACTGAAGGACAGGGCTCAGTTTGATCATGATTTCTTGTCTTGCAGCCATTCACTTCTCACTTAAGCTTCTGGTTCTAGTGGGTTGTTTTCTCACACTGAGCTGATGTTTTGCAGAAGGTGATTTAGAAGACTAGAATAATTCATGTTTGTAAAGTGGGGATGTTTGCAGGGTCTTGGCAATTTCAGATTCCTTCAGAACCCAAAATATTTGCTCATTAAGTAAAAACTGCATAGATTTAAGGGAAGAGATGATTTCTTTCACAAATTTAAGTCTTCTTCTATTACAAGATAGAGATTCTTGAGTTAACAATTCAGAATAAATTGTGTTTAGAAGTCGAGTAAGCGTGTCTCAATCATGTATTACTTTGAGCCCACTTTATTGACTGTTTTTGGTATTTTTTCTTTGGAGAGCTTTATGAAAGAATTCTCCTTTGTTCATTGTTCACTTAACCCATGTGGTTATTATTTTATTCTTCCCTCTTTCTACTTTAAAGCATGCAAGTAAAGCCCTTTGGGTATTAAGATCGCTACTCTCCTATGTTTGTTATATTCTGCTTTGGCCAAGACATACACATCTAATTTTAATAACTTAAATAAAAGCTACTAAAATAGGGCACAGTTCATGCCTTGGATGTTGATTCATATCTAAGTAATGAGTATAAACAGAATAAACATCATCTTGTTTTTTAGCAGAGCTAGACATCTGTTGCATACTGAAGCTTCAACATATGCAAGTGTCTTCTATAATGCAGCTTTGTGAATGTATAACGCTGGTTGAAGGTGGAGTGAAATGAATTTTATTGTTACTTAGATGTAATTGTTTTTGTGGTTGGTGGTTGTTTTTTTCTGGGCAGAGGAAGGGGGGGTGTTATGTTGGAGTTTTTTGTTTATTTGGATTTGTTGATTTAATTATTTAGTTTCTCTCCGTCTCAGAGACTATCATTCCGTGGGGAATTTTGTCTTGAAGACAAACCAAATGTTGGCATTTTTCTGGCAGATCAGGAAATCATGTATTCTGACAGCTCCTGGACATGTAGAAATTGGACTCTCCAGTTCTTTGTGACTCATGTTTCCACAAATTTCTGTGTATGTAATCCTTGTTAATCCTTTGGGATTGAGAGCTTTATTTTTATCCCCAAGTAACCGCAAATGTAGTCTGGTTCTTAACAAAGCTCCTGACTTCAAGGGAAATATGATAAAGCCACCTACAAGAAATAAATACCAACCTTGAACAAGGTAATGAAGAACCTTGACTTCATCACTCTCAAAACTTGACAGCCTGACTCATATGTGGGCAGGAGAATTTTCCTGAAACCTTTAGGGACCTTTACTGTTAGTTCTTTGGTAGTCATTACATATCTTGGTATATGTGCACAAATAGAAATCTCAGTTCCTAGCACAATTGTTTCCCCTGATGTCCTTTAAAGGGTCACAGCTTTGCTGCCTTGTCTGTGAACAGAAAGAAATGTTGTTCCCTTTTCAAAAGGGATCTTTGTCTACTCTTGTGATCGTGAGGCTGTTCCTGCTGAGGTAACTCAAGAGCATAAGGGTCACCCTTTGAATCTTCATCTACTGCAGCTGAATCCTCAAAGCTAATTTCTTTCTAATAGTGATTTCTGTGCTGTTTCATGGGTGTCATACTTTCTCTTTTCTTTCCTCTTCTAGCTATCTCCCTACAGTACAGCTCCTATCACTCTCCATGTACGCTCATGTTCAGACTCCTGTAAAGCAGAAAGAGAATCTGAAAGACAAAACCTAGCTGATACTTTGTGTTTCTGTTAATTCTTCTCTCCTGTTCAGATTACTGTGCAAATCAGTGAAAATCCTTGGAAGGTACCTGGTTTATAGACTGAACACTTCCTGGACAATTCTGCAATCTTGTGCAATTTTAATGCAATGGTGGCATGCCTCTGTAGCCTACCTTTGTATACTTTTCCCCACTATATATTTACCTTAGGAACTGAGTTATGCTGCCACTTAGACTATGATGTCAGAGTAGAAACAGTACTTTTTTCAGTACTT
The DNA here is from genome assembly GCA_013397555.1 of Urocynchramus pylzowi. Classification (NCBI taxonomy): domain Eukaryota; kingdom Metazoa; phylum Chordata; class Aves; order Passeriformes; family Fringillidae; genus Urocynchramus; species Urocynchramus pylzowi. Next base: position 1,205,489 of record VZRH01001644.1, on the reverse strand, counting down.
TATTGAAGACCTTTTTAGCTCTTTAATAGTCATTGTGTTTTATTCCCTCCTGACTGAAAGTAACAGCCTGTTTTGCATTCTTGTACATGCGCAACACTGAGAGATTTAAAACTTCTTCCGATAGAAGTTTTCTTGAAAGAATGTGTCTGTGTGAAGTTGTGCCACTTCAGAAGTTGTGGTGAAAGCCTTTGAAGAGGTGGTAGGTAAGGAACATTCAAATCTGGCTTCTGCTCCATAAACATCCACAGCAATTTCATGAACTACTTTGGATACCCCCCTCAGGGGCCGTGGGCAGAGAGCTCCAAGAGCAGCATTGAGCTGCTGCTGTTGTCAGTGAATCCCACAGCTGGAAGGGATTGGGATGCTTGGATGGGCTGTGCTCCCATCCAGAGAAAGCATTCACAGGGGCTGCTGCCTTCCAGCTGAGAGGTCAAAGTGCAGTAGGAGGAGACTTAAGTTCAAGTCTTAGTACACTTTAAATCTAGCCTTGCTTATTTGTCAAGCCAGCCTCTTGCAAGGTCTGCTTTTCCCTTCTTTCTTTGTTAGATTCATTAGGAACTTTAACGTACTGAGGTCCATTTGGCTCAAAACTCTTTGTTTTACTTATGACAACCATTGCAGGACTTTGAAAATGCTCATAGGTTGTTCAGCTTCTGAGTGGCTGAAGCCTCCAACAGGACTTTGTATACTTGAAGGAAGACCTTCTGGAGAGCTAATGGTGCTGCAGATAGGGATACAGCTGTAGGGTTGTTGAACTGCTCTAAACATGGCAAAATATAAAGATGAGAAGAAAATGAAAATTAGTTTTTGGTTGCTTGGTTTTCAGAATTTCCCCTGATGTTGTGCCTTTGTGGTTGATTTGGTGGTTCTTGTGATTCCTTTGACTGTAAATTATTTGATAGTTTTTTTGCTCTTCTCTGTTACCTTTTATTTTTTTGAAAAGGCAAAATTGTTTAATTGCTGGATTCAGGGCTTACCACTTAATTTAACTAATTGTATAAAAAACTATGTGGTTGGAGTGGGACCAGATGGGTCCAGAGGAAAAAATAACTGGCTGTAAGATGGGGATGGCTGTTCTTGTGCATTGAGTTTTTCATCCTAATGTCTGATACTATTTTGCCTGATACCTTGAGGACAAATATTAGTTTAAGTACTTTGTGTAGTTTTTTTCCATATTTATAATTGTTCCACCTTGTGTCAGAAGTGGTCTTTTCAAGGAAACTGCTGCAAAAATACATTGTGCAGTTTTTTCTGCATGCTGATTGTGCTGTGAGGGTGAGCAGAGAAGACTATCCATAGTTCCTTTGACATAATTAGTCCCTTATAAGGTAAATTCTTACTGTTTCTTTTCCCCTTTCAACAATAGAAGTATAGAAGTAGTCAGTTGGTAATTGCCATGTAAAAGTGTCATGGTTTATATTATGCTGTGCAAGATTAGATTAGCATACAAGTGCCAGAAAACAAGTAACAGCATTGTTCTACTGCTCGGTTGCTGTAGCAAATGATTCTGGGGGCTGCATTTTATGGCTTAGGCATCTGAAGTGGGAGAACAGGGGGAGATACATGTTCCATTGTGGTTTCCAGACCACAGTATAATCAGGGTTCTGGTGAGAACAAAATCAGCTATGGTGTAAACTTCTATTGAAAACTTGGGGGCATTTAAAGATTCAGTTGCAATGCAACTGGAAATACAACTTTAACATGAGATTGGAGAAAAAAAAATCATAAAAGGACTGACCTCCTCTGTCCCCTGTATCCCAATCTCCCTTGCCCTTAAACAAGTGTATAGCTATGTCTTTTTTTTTTAAAACCTCCTTTTTTCCTACCTCTCAGATCATGAGTTAAAGAATTTATTTTGCTGAGGGAAAGAAAATCAGAGGTTATACAAAATTGCACTGAAGCAATTTTCCATAAATTTTGCCTAATGATTTTCTAAATGCTGTTCACTGAACTTTTGACCTCTGTGATGTTATATAACTGCTATTACCAATTTTTCACTTTGCAGGAAAGTATTTAAATTACACGCTTGTTTTTGATGTGAAATCCTCATTTTCTGTGTGACGAGAAAGTAACCGAGGAACAACTATTTTTTCTCAGCATTATGTCTGAATTTATAGACATCTGTTTCTACCCTTTTTCCAACCATTCACCAGCCTGAGAGATCCCACAATTTTTCCTCATGCAAATGTTTCACATACTTCTGAGCAGTCTCACCAGCTTCCTTTTACCTCTCTTTATAGTGAACTCTGCACCTTTCCAAACCCCTCTCCCTGGCAGTTGCCAGAGTTTCACTCAGTGTTAAAAGTGCAATGAGATTTGGATTTCATGTTCTAGCCTGAGGTTGCCCAGATCTGTTGTACTGATAATGATGAGCACTGTCTCTCTTCTGGCAGTCGTGGAGAACAGTTCTGATGTTTGCTTACTGCAGTCACTGTTCTGTTTCCCACTGGAGGTAGATTCTGAGTTCCTTTCACAGAATGCATGTTCACATGCAGATGTGTTTTCCCAATGTGTGCTGACCTGCATTTTTCAGCATTAATTTCTTCTGCCTTTCCTATTCCACAGTCATTTACAAGGATTTTATGATGAATCATTGGTGATGAAATAGCTCATGGTGGTCAGTAGCTTTGTGCAGAAGAGGAATGTAACCAGATCTCTTCCAGATTTTCTATAAATGAAGGCTCTGTGCAAAGGGATTGTATGAAAAGAGTGTAAAAACGATGTTGTTTTTTGTATGTTCATAAGTGTGTAGTTGGCTCTTTTTTCTCCCTTTTTTTTTTTTCCCTTTGTTCACTCACACTTATATAGTGACCTAAGGCTGACTCTGACAGCTGGTTGAAATCTAGTGTGTTTTATCTTTCCCTTGATATAGTCTTGGATAGTAAAACATACAGCATATTCTACAGGTAGCAAGCATTTGGGGAAGGTAGCAGTTCTCAATAGGAAGGAAAACACAGTTTGTCTCCTGCATAATTTCCCTTAGTCCTGTTGCAACTACTGAAGAACATTATTTGTTTCCCCGGATTTAAAGAAAAGTCAATTTTGTCTTCCAAGAAATGAAGTTGAAGGACATCATCAAGGCTTACTTGGAGGTGCTGAAAGATAATCCCTGAATGAGGAGAAAGAAATGTTTTAACTGTTGGTTACTGAGCAATGGCCAGGGCAATTTAAAAGATGAGTTTCTCTTCAAATGTATTAGGATTTTCTGTATATTGTGTGTTTAATACTCTAAAAAATGTGTGAAAACTGGTGGTGGGAGAGATGCATATCACTACAAGCTGGATGCCATGAGAGACTTTTCCTGTAAAGCCAAGGCACCTGAGAACTGTGGGCATGCAGCATCAGACTGTACAGCCTACAAAATCCTTCAAAACTTAGGAACAAGTGGATTACTGATTTTTGATACAGATTTCTGAACTAGATGTGCTTGAAAATGCATGCTGGATTTATAGGAGTGATAAATTCTAGCAGAACTTCAAACAGTAGAACTTTTTTGTTTGTAAATGGTGAGGTAGATGGATGGGCCATCTGTGGATGCAAGCAGGATAGTAGTTAAAGTGATGTAAATCAACAAGCATGCAACTTAATAAAAAAGAAGCCAGGTTTTTTTTGCTCTCTGCAAGTATGAATGCTGCATGAGCTTCCTTGTTCACTTGTCTCTACAGATTCCCTTCTCTGAGACTGAGCAAGCAGTGAGCAGAGCTGTTCTGTGGCATTGTTGCTCTCTTATGGAAAAACAGTAGGAAAAACCCGAAAGTGCTACAAATAACGCATTTTTACCTTCACAGCTTCATCCAGACTTGTGAAATTGGTTTAAAATTCCTTAAACTCTCTTACTTGGTTAACAATGTGTTTCCCATCCCACTAACACTTGCTGTGTTTAAACCTTTGCCAGGACGGGAGCAGTTCCATGGCCTGGGGTCGATGTACTGCAGAGGAGCGGCTGCTGTGATCCTCACGTACGACGTGAACAGCCTCCAAAGCCTGACAGAGCTGGAAGAAAGGTTCTTGGCACTGACAGACAGTGCGAGTGCTGACTGCATTTTTGCTATTGTTGGAAATAAAGTTGACCTCAGTGATGACTGTACTTTACCACCAGATGAAAATAGACCTGAGAAGTCTGGTGCCAGCTGTGGCTCAAAGGTGCGAAAACAAGTCCGTGCAGAGGATGCAATTGCACTCTATAAAAAGATACTGAAATACAAAATGCTAGATGAGAAGGATGTTCCAGCAGCTGAGAAAATGTGCTTTGAGACCAGTGCAAAGACAGGATACAAGGTGGACCACCTGTTTGAAACTGTGTTTGACATGGTAGTCCCAATAATCGTACGGCAGAAAGCTGAGGGGCCACCGCAAACCGTAGACATCACGGACTACAAGCCAGCCAAAAGGACCAAATCAGGTTGTTGTGCCTGAACCATCTGTGTGACAGAAAAGGGGAGGGATTTTTCACTCCAGCAAAATGAGGAATAAGAATTGCTTTCAGTTAGCCAGAAAGGAAAAGTCAAGGAATGAATAGACTAAAATGGTGTATGCAAAAAAAAAAAAAAAAAGAGAAACAAATAAATCTTCTGACCATTAAAGGCTTCTGGGAAGCTCTGTATATAAAAAAATGGGAATGCAAGTGAAATTATGGAGTAAAACGTGCCAGTTTCCATGGGCTCTGAAGACAAGTGGTGTGTTATTAGAATGGGTAGCGACAATCATTTGGACAGATTTGCAAGATTCTGATTTTTAGTGACTTGCCATTTCATGTTGCATGTAAATGATCAGTTTGTGTACTTTTGAAAACTTTCATATAATGATCTTCTTTTCCCTTACGATTCTAACTTTGGAAGACTGAGCATACAGTACTTTTTTATTCTTAAGGAAAAAAAGAAAATCCAGGTATATTTATATTTGTAGCTAATAAATCAATTGCAATCTTTTTATGTCAGTCATGACAGCATACGACTCAGAAGCTGAGCTATTAAAATCACTGCGGATATGTACCATTCATTTGGAGACTTCATTAATGAGAATTCTTCTTCCATGGTGGGCTTTCATGTGTTAACAAGCAGTATCCCAGCTCTTGCTGTTCTAATTGCAAGTTACAGGAGGAAGTTTTTTTCTTGCCTTCCTTTTTTCCATTTTCATTGTAATTCTTTTTAATATGGGTGGGTTTTGGGGAAGAAATTAATCTTATTTTGTCTGCATTTTTGTAAAAACCTCTTTTTGGTGCCTTTAGGGGTATCATTGTGTTCAGTATCTGTCTACTTTCCTACTTCTTAGCTCTCAGGCAGAGCTGCAGCTTTGATTTTTATCAGCTATGCATGACTTTACTACCTGGAGTAGTAATTACCTCTACCTGGAGGGAAGTGAAAACTGGTATTTTCTGATATGAAATGGGCTAATGCAGGAGGAAGGGAAGAAACTGCCTTTTGTGGAGTAAAAGGCCCATGAAGGAGCAATAATGAGGTACAGGTTTCTCTCCTGATTGCAATAAAAAGGTGTGGCTAACACTTAATACAGCTCCTAGAGTTTCCCAACCCTCTCAGCTAGAAAGAATGCACATAGTGACCCAGGAGCTCACACTGAACTGAGGCAGAGTGAAGAACTTCTAGTTTTTAAACACACCCTGAGACCCACCCCCCCCCATTCCTCCCAAAACCAGCCAACCACTCAACCCCAAGGATACAGCTTGCATATTTTCAGTTTTGCAAGCTCCTGTGTGGGGGGCTCCATCTTCCTTTGGATGCTTCTGGTACAATTTTCTAAAACTAAGGGTTGGTGGTTCTTATGCTTTGTCATTGCCTCTCTCTGTCCCACCCAAATCCCAGTTGTTCCATACATAGGGAGAAAATTCCTAAATAAGTAATAAATTAAATTTTTACTAAATATATTTAAAGCACTTTTTTTTTGGAAGTACATCCTATTGAACAAATTGCTGCACAGCAGTAGCTTTATTTTCTGCTTTCAAGTTATTTCATTATACACCTGTAGTGGGGAAGAATGGCTCAAAATGACTCAGCATTAAATAATATAATCAGAGGTTTGGGTTGGAAGGAACCTTTAAATGTCATTTAGTTCACTTCCCCATGTATTGAGCAGGTAGGTCTTCAGTTTGATCAGGTTGCTCAAAGCTCTGTCCAATAGAAACTTGAATATTTCCATGGATGGGGCATCTACCACTCTCTGGGTGGTGCAACACCTGTTTTACCAACCTCATTGACAAAATGTCTTCCTTATATCCAGTCTGCACCTGCCCTTTCATGGTTTAAAATCATTACCCCTTTTCCTATTGCTACAGGCCCTACTAAGGGTTGTAATCTTTTGGGTTTGCCAGTGGCTTGCAGACACCTACCAGTCTGTCAGAGACTAAACAGCACCTGAACTGTGGTATTTTTAAATGTGTATAATTAGAAACCTTCTAGCTATTAACAAAATTCCAGGGTCAGTATGTAGTCTGCCCTCAGGACTGGGAAGAGACAAGCAGGCTACACTCTCAGTTTTGTTTGTGACCAAAGGGTTCTGCTGACACATCTATGAGAAGTCCAGCACTGGCTTTCCTGTGTCTGTTGACAGCTGAACCTGCAACACATGCTGATTGCAAGGTCAGGCATTTTGGGAGATGCCTGGGAGATGTACATCTAGAAGGTACAGAATTGGAAAAATATTTGTAAATTTAACATCCAACACTTCTTAAGGTACAAATATTTGCAATTCAGTTGCACCAGCATTTGATTAATATGAAATGTTAAGTAATTCTTACAGTCTTTCTAAAAGCTCCAACTTGGGTGTTTTCACCAATTGAGATGACACAGGAACCAGTCTTGTGTGCTGCACTTTTGCCCTTAAGGCTGCGCTTGTCTGGTATTCTGTTCTTGTTTTTTTAGTGTTGCTGGCTGTTGTTCCTTGAGAAATTTCTGGGTTATGATGGGTTGACACTGTACCAGCCTTTCTGAGATGATGGGATTACATGGCAAAACCTGGGAAGCAGTTGTGTAATACATGGGAGCTGTTGATGAGAGGTCAGCTGTCTGCAGCTGGGCCTGTTGTGGTGATGCTGCTGAAGCCGAGGAAATCCTCCCTGGCAGGACTAGTGAAGGTGGGTGAAGGCATGGATGAAGGACTCTGCCTGCCATGCCTGGGAGGAGGAACTCATTTGACAAGCATTTATTCCCCTGCCCCTCTCCCTGTTGAGTCTGGATTATGTGAAGTGATCATACAGTGAAATAAAAGAGGTGCTATTTTTGGCCATGCTGGGTGAATGTGAGCTACAGGCCAGCCAGTGCCTGAGGTGAGCCTGGCTGACCATGGGGGAGGATCTGTGCCAGAGTGGCTGGGAAGGATCCATCCTGCTTTCTGCCCCTCACAGGCACTCGTGGTGCAAGATGGAGGCTGCCATGGGCCCTTGGCAGCCCCAACCAGGCTTCAGCTCTTATGGGGGCCACAAAAGAACCTCCTTTGCCAGTGCCCATAGGGCTGGCAAAGCTTCTGAGCCTCATAGCTATATCCTTGCCCACATCATGGTGGGAAGCACTCCTGCCTGTTTCTGCTACTCTGTTTGTGAGTCATGGGGTGCTGTGATGTTGCTTCTTTCCCTTGTTCAGTAGGGTTTAACTGTTGTGTGCAGAACAACTGCAGGGCCATGTCCCCACTCCCCCTCAGTGGGTGGCTGTGTCTGGGGGTGCCACTGGTCCCCATCTGGTTACAGGGGCAGCTGCTGCCTGCACTTGGGAGCTCTTGGCATATTGGCAGTGACCCCTCAGCCTCTCCTCTGGCAACAATCTCACACCTCCTGTGCCAAGGCCATGTTTACTGCTTGCTGTTTGTTAATTTTCTATTTCTGGCAGCCATGCACAAGCACAGTCATATAGGGTGTGAACAGACTCTGCTCATTTGGTAAATATGCTCTGAGGGAATAACTGGGGACAACTCACGTCACTACATTGACTTCACCTATATCTTCACTTATATCATTGTTGATACAATGATGCACTATTACCTATAGAAGGGGATCTCATTTATCTTCTTCAGGCTCAGCAGCATGCTATACTTCAGCATGTTTTCAAACAGGAAAATGTAGGAAGCATACACCATGCTTTGAAGCAGAAGATGTGATCCAATCAAGGCAAAACATTTGTGATTTTTTACATCCTAGGCTGGAGCACTCTAGTTCAGTAAAAGGATTGTTTTGTTTGGCTGTAGCTGAGTTTTTCTGTGCATAAAGATACTTTAGCTTCCTGAAAGTGGGTTCTACAACCATAACTGTTGGAATGGTTTGGGTTGGAAGGGATTTTCAAGATTCATCTGGTTCCAGCCCTCTGGCCATGGGCAGGGTCATCTGCTAGCCACTTGACCAGGTTGCTCAAAGCCCCATCCAGCCTGGCCTTGAACAGTCTCGGGGATGGGACAGCCACAGCTTCTCTGTGCAGCAACTCCAGTGTCTCACCACCCTCACAGTAAAAAAATGCCCTCCTTCTGTCCAATCTAAACCAACCCTCTTTCACTTTAAAACTGGTTCCCCTTGCCCAGTACACTACAGGTCTTGTTACATCTCCTTTAGGTACTTTGAGGCTGTTATAAGATCTCCCCAGAGCCTTTTTCACCTGAACAACTCCAAGTGTCAGCCTGTCTTCATAGCAGAGGAGGTAAACTTGCAGCTAAGAGGCAGTTTGACAAGTCAGTGTCTTCCATGCAGTGCTCTGGATGAGCTCAGCAGGTGAAATCCTCAGTCTGCTGTGAGTGTTCCACGTGTTTGTGTGCACGAGCTCCCGCGCTTGTGTGAGCCGCGATTGCGCAGGCTTTGGAGAAACACAGCTGTGGGTACACAGACCTGAGGCACCTGAGGCTGTACACAAAGTGCAGAAGCTCAAGCCTGCTTAGCACCCTGTGGGTTTTATGGTTGGGTTGTCTTTTCCCTGCACTACGCTGAAGTGTTCCACTTAATGCTGTGCTGGGACCACTCTGAACAAACTTGTTAAGATCAGCTTATTGAATCAGAGAAAATGAAGAGGCAAAGCAACTGTTGGTGGAAGAACCTTGTGCTGAAGTTTTATGTGCAAGAGCAATGAGCTTTGTAGGAAGATTAGGCAATATATTAGCCATGAAAATCCAAATAGTTTCCTGCTGTTGTTGACATAATCAGTTTTTACAGATTTGTTTAACCTTCACTTGAGTTCTCTTAAAACACTGAACGTGCTGCATTGCCAGAGTTGCATGCTGTACAACCCACAAGTGATAGTTGTATGATCATCCCACAAGCACTGCTGTCTAGCAATATGTGGAAGAGGCAAGTTGTGTGTTCTTGGGTATTTGTTACTGCCATGTTTAAGAGAATTGGCAAATATGGAATAGATTTAGCTCATGTTGACTGCAATGCTTTCAGTACTAAGAGTTTTATTTAGCTGAAATAAATAATAGTGTGATAAGTTTGTTCAGGGGCTGCCTTTCAGAGCTAATACAGGGTCAGAGAGCTCATTTAAAGCTCAGGTAATTTCTCTGCTTATGGCTATATCTAATTATATGAGCAGCTAAGGTCAGACAGTGTCCTACAGTACCTGAAGGCAGCCTACTAGAAAGATGGCAGGAGACTTTTTACAAGGGCATGTAGTGCCAGAACAAGAGGGAATGGTTTCAAACTGAGAATAGGTTTAGATCAGATATTAAGAAAAAAAATCTTTACTGTGAATGTGGTGATGCACTGGAACATGTTGCCCTGAGAAGTTGTGGGTGCCCTGTCCCTGGAAGTGTTTAAGGCCAGGTTGGATGTCACTCTGAACAACCTGGTCTAGTGAAAGGTCTCCCTGTCCATGGCAGGGGGCTTGGAACAAAATCATTTTTATGGACCCTTCCAATTCAACCCATTCTATGATTCCAGACCTTTAACTTAATTTATATATTTTTTTGTGGAGGTAACACTTGTCAAGTCTGGTAAATGTTGATTTCCTGAACACTGTAGAGCATGAATAATGGTTGTTTTAACCTGCAATGCCACAGTTTATTTGCTTTCATCATTCTAACAACAGATTAAATACTATTTTACTTGTGCATCTTAAATAAGTGATTTTAGAGACAGCTTTCCTCTTAGATCTTTTTAAGTGCCATGAAACAAATAAGTGTTCTTTGGTTGAAGAGTTTGAGTTTCAGTGGGAGGAGTTTGCTGGGAGTGCTTTTCTAATTCCTTAGTGCAAACAAAGTATTTCAACACAGTAGTCCCTATGCATTGTATGGAAAAACACAGTTTACAAAATAGATATCACCAACAAATAGAGATGTAGAAAAAAAAGGTTTTATTTATGATACAGTGAGGTTGGAATGTAATAATAAAAGCCAAGAAGCACCTGAAGCAGGAGTGAGGTGAGTTACTGAAAAATCACTGTCATTGCTATAAATATTAATCAGATTATGTGAACATGAAATTTGTAGCTGATCCTTTTTTCCCTTCTCTCTTGCAGTGCCAACAGACAACTTCGGGCTAAATTGTTTCTTTCTACAGAAGGAAAGAACTAACCATTCTGGGAATTATCAACCCTTTTCTACAGGAATAGATGATGCCAAATAAATGCCTTGCTTCCCTCCACTTTGCTTTTGCAAGGATGACTCTGTGCAGGTTGGGATGGTGGCCATCCCATTGCCACTCGTCCCCAGCTGCCAGGACAGGACACATTAAAGAGCCAGCTGGCAGGGCTGCAAGTTCTGTGCTTGAGGGTCATGTGGCATCCAGCACTCCTGCAAACCCTACCCTGTGTGCTGCTCCAACATGATGTGGCTAAAGCCTGTTTGTGATGAGTGCCTTAATTTTAGAGGGGAAAAGGTGCAATGCAAAAACCAATTGCTACTGCTCTGTGGGTGGAGTGACACAGATGAAATGCCCGCAGCACGGTGGAGCAAGGGATCGTTTGGCTTGGGGTATGCCTAGGAAAAACACCATCAAGCTTATAAAATAAAATGCTAATCTTCTTCATGTAGACTTCTAACCAAATTTAAAGAGTTGCATTTTATGGTTACTGTTTTTGGGAGCCTGTGGGCTTTCTTATTGGCAGTGGTTAAGTGCTAAAGCATGGTGAGGCTTGGGAAGAAAAAAAAAACAAAAAAGACTGTGTTGGCTGTGTTTGAAATGCCCAAGCACAAAATACTAAAATGTAAGCTAGGTTTCAGTGCTGGACGTGAGCATTTTGGACCACAGTATATTTTCAGTATTTTGCAACAATTTAGAACTTAGATCATCCTGTGTTAATTTATGGAACTGCAGCTGTTAGTGTTTACTGTTGTGACAAATACAGTAAGTAGAAAGATACATATATTCTCTTCAGGTAAATGTGGTGGGTATCTGACCAAGGAAACCTTTTACTACTGAAGTATTTTTGGTGTTTCAAAGCTGTGAGTATTTCTATCATTTGGCAAACGATGTAATATTAGACTAGCAAAAATGTGTATATATTCTGCATAGTGGGAGAACACACCACTAGATCTGTTCGACTTAATTTGTGTTATACTTGCTTTTACAGACATTTAAAAATTAATTTCCATTCAGCTTTTGAGGTAATAAGTTAAGAAAAGCACCAACATGATTTATTCAATTGTCTAACCACCTCAGAAGGCTCCTCAGTATAAGAACTGTGAGAGACTTCTATAAGTTTTTCATGCAGACTTGACATCTGCTGATATGGCTTCGGATGAGTCCTGCCTTGAGCGTGTCTCCCGAGGGCTTGCTCTGGAAGGGCTGGTCGATCGTGGTGAGCCAGAAGCTGTATTTGTTTGCAAAGTAGTGACAGGTTCCGCGTGCGCCGTTGCATTCGATGAAAGGAGTCGCCCTGAAATCTTCCAGGCAGCTCCCAGGAGAAACCAGTGACTGTCCTCCACCTTCATCACCAGCAGCAGTGTGCTAAGGGAGACAAGGAGGGCAGTGTTCAGAGTGCAGCCTCAGGCAATGCTGTCATAAACTTACATGAGTGAAAAGAGAAAAACCGCTAGAATTGTTCCCAATTCTTATCTCCAGAGCAGAAAGTTGGCCAGTCCTGCAGCTGTGTAAGTGCTTGGCTATGCTATAACTATATAAAACAGCTAGCCCATATGCTGATGCCTCTTTGAAATCTTCTAAGAAACATCTTTTCTGCAGTTAAGATTCTCACTGTTAGAGGTCCTAGAATTGGAGAATCATTTAGGTGGAAAGGGCTCACTGGAGGTCACTTCCCCCAGTTCCCTGCTCAAAGCAGGGCTGACACCAAAGTTGCCCTCAGTTGCTCCAAGGTGCTGTGGAGTTGTTAATACCTCCAAGGATGGACCTCCCACAACTTGTCTGGGCATCTTGCTCCTCTGTTTTATTACCCTCACTAAGAACAATTTTTCACCATATGTTTAATTTGAATTTTCCAAATTATAAAGTCTTATTCTGCATTGCATGTGAGGAGCACTGGAGAAACAGAATTAGCTTCCATACGATAACTAGTTCCTTGTATGACATGTTTTTTTAACAGCCAATTACACCAGAATCATGCATCTTTACACCACTCAGCTGTTGCCCTGACAGGTTCTGTGATAATGAGCTGAATGTTACTTTTCTTCTGTCAAAGGCATTACTAACAAAAAGGGCATTTTTCTCTGTCCCTTTAATAAATATACAGCTATATTTAAATACATATGTAAATAAATATGTAAATAAATATGTAAATATACAGTATTTTTAAGTTATACTGTAGAATTTTTGTTAGGAACTGAAAGAATCTATAATATAAAAGAAAGCAGCTGGAAAATAAAGTTCTTAAACAGTTTTGTAAATGTAGGGAATGTAAGAGGCAGCATAAGTTATTTCAACTTTGAGGCATCTGTAGTTGGAGCTGGAAAGCAGATAGTAAAACCTGCTGATGCTTGAGCCCTGGCGTGGGAGCAGCCCTGCTTGGCAACCTCAGGATGAGCACTGGTATTCCATGCTTGGTCTGTAAGCTCCAACTCTATGCCTGTAACAACTCCTCTGGTATTCACTATTGCTTTTTATCTTCCTGCAGTGCTTACTCATATAGGATGTGATATAGGAGTGATAGTGGAGTGTCCTTGCTACATGAAATCTTACAGACTTCTCCAGCTGTTTGGGCAGAGACTGTGCTGACTGAGGATTGTACCTTACTCAAGGCAAGGAGGTGACAAATTTAAGCCAAAGAATTAAACCAGCACATACTCTGAGAAAACCACTAGTGTCCTCTACATCTTCCACAGGTGCCTGAGAAGCAAAAATGCGTACACCAAACACTTCATTTGCTCCACAAGCTAGCTGGGAAAATGGGAATTTTTCTCACAGTGTGTACCACAGTGCTGACAGACTTTGTTCTGGCAAAAAGTTCTTGCTAAGGTGACAACTTTGCTCTTAACAATGCTCAGTGTTTACATCGGGCTTTGCAAATATTCAATTAATTCTTGGCATTCTTGTGAAGTAACTATGAGATTGGTATCAGGGCTTTTTATAGAAGCAAAAGAAAGGTCAAACACAGGGATGGTAAAAATTTTTTACCTACTCTCTCAAAATGTGTGGATTTTTTTTTCTGTACCTAATTTCGGATTTGCCTGTATCTTATTTTCTGAAAAATGTAAGTTTTTGGCTTTTGATATACAAATGTTTGGGTAAGATTGACTGTTGTTCTTTTATGATGTCTTCTGCCACAGAAATTTTGTTTCTTTTCCAACACTGTTTACTTCAGAATTCAGCCCACTCTTCAAAAAGTTAACAATGGGCATGCTGCTGCAGTTTTTGACTCTCATGTTCATCAAGCAAATCAGAAAAATGAGCATCTGTCAGACCATTCACTGACATTTTAGATGCTCTTTACCATGCTAAGCCCTCTGGGGCTCATATGATCCCTCTGTACAGTCTTGCAAAAAAAGGTCAGGCCCTTCAGTAGGTCTTCTGCTGCACACCCAGCACTAAGTTTTTCTGTAACATCCCATTTCCTAATTATAAGATCACAAGATTGAAGAGCTCATGTAAACCATGGGATGTACAGCTCAGCTCTTATTGCCATCAGAGATAGAACACTGAAACTTAATTTTTAAAACAACCAGAGGCTGTCTCTCTTTTCAGAGTAAGTGAAAGACTTTGGCTTCAAAATCTTCGACCAAAACACCTTTCGAAAAGAAAGGGAAAAGTGTGTTGTTGCTTTTCCTTTTTTTCTCCCCTGGATAAGCTTCTTAGTAGTGATGTATGTAAACAGCTCCAAATCTCTAGCTGTGAAAATGCTTTGTATGCTCCTGTTGCACCTCAGTGTAATTTTATTTGTTAAGTCACAGCTGCTGTCCTTTTATTCTGTTCTGAAGTGCCATTTTGTACATAAAGTAAGGTCTCCAGATGCTACTCTGACAAGACACAATTTTCTCTGAAATTCACAGAAATTTTCATCTTCCTCTTCTGCTTCCTAGAAATTACTTTTGTAGTTCCCTGGCTCCCCAGTATGATGCATGGTTTTGGTCTTGCTGGCTCTGAAGCAGAGCAGCCTTACTAGTACCAAACACTCAAATTTAAAACCCATTGCTGCACAAAATGTGACACTGGAGACCCAATACCATAAGGAAGGAATATCCAATCCACAAACTGCGCCAGCCTTCAGGACAGTGAGGAATAGAAGCTTCTTGGCTGTGGACAGCAATTGCCACAGCTGGGGCCTCACAGACCGAGCAGCGGCTGATATATGGCTTAATGTCTTCCTCTGCCACGGGCATCATTGGAAGAGGTGCTGTCGTTGAGAGCCAGTAGGATTTATCATTTCGACTTGCATAGTAACAAATATCCCCAGGGTTACAGTAGAGGAATGGCATGGTGCTAAAACGAGACAAACATGAGCCAGCCAGCCCTGTGAAAAAAGAAGAAGAAAAAAGTAATCATTCTCACAGAAGACAATGCACACTTCCAGTTTCCTGCCCTTTCCCAAGTACCTGTCAGGAAAGCCCTGTGGTCCAGAATGTTTTGCTGACTTTTGCTGGCTTTTTGCTGGCATGCCCTCAAACAACACTAATGACTTGCAGGAGCTCTCTCAGGGGTACTCCATGAAGGCGTGTAGTTTTTTATATTCTCATTTTGGTGCTTCCTAAGCCTGTTTGTTGTAGTCCCAGCCTTTGGAATCGAGGCTGCTGCCAGCAATATTTGTACATACCTAGGTCCTGGTTGTGTGCTTTCTCTTGCCCTTCAAAATAGAGTAGGCTGTATCCACTCCAGAGTTTGTTCATGCCAACTGGGCACATTGGCTCTTGGTCGGACTGGCTGTGCTTCACCAGCAGGTAGCCCATGCTGACACTGCGACCCGGCATGCCCGGTGGCCCGGGGCTACCGGGGCGGCCTGGCTGACCTTAGAGGAGAGCAGAAAACAAAGAACCCAACTGAGTTTCTGCTCCCACAAATGAGCTGGTGCCAGCTGATATTCCAGCTAAGCTGCTGACAAACAGCTTAATGGCATGATGCCTTTTCTTTATGGTAAGTTATTGTTAGAAGAGCTGCAGTTCTAGGATTACAACAGTTGCTTTTGAAGTAGATTGGTGCTGGATCAGCCTCCCCGGTTTCTAAGACAATGTATTTCACACCAGAACTAGGGAAAGTCACAAATAAAGTTCAGATGAATCTGAGCATACTTGGTCCAACAGAGATGGGCAGATCTTTCCTTTAAAATATTTTTAGTCCAAGATTAACCAGTGGTTGTTGGACGGCTTGCATTTGACTCATACACTTGAAACTGTGCTCTGCAAATACCTTTTTCTTTGTGTGCTTAGCTAACTAAGATAGTAATAGTTCTGCTCTTTGATTTGATAAGGACACAGGTATTTCCTTTACAGATACATTCCCTTAAACTTAATCTATCCAAGTTTCACCTACCCATTCATCTCCATGAATGTAACTGTTAGTTAAACACTAGGCTGAAAATACTTAAAGAGAAAAAATACACTCATAATGAAACAAACTCATGAATGGACTGATATCTACAGCTATCAAAATTTATTCTGAAAATACTGCTCCAAGGTAACTGTTAACATTTAATTAGTTGTCCCTTGTTAAGTATCTATGAAGACAGAAACTTTCCTCCCCTCCTTTACCTTCCTTTTGCTCCCTGCCTCCTCCTCTCGCCCCCTCCTCTCTCTCCTCTCATTTCCTTCCAGTGAAGCAGTAACTGCAGAGCGATTAAGTGCAGAGAAATGGGAAAGAGGAAAAAAGTGCTGTGTGATATCTCTTACCTTCAAATCCCACTGGACCCTGAAATCCCATTCCTCCTTGTTCCCCTCTGGAGCCAGGAGGAGCTGGAATGCCACCCCTGCCCTGGAGTCCTGGCTCTCCTGGTGAGCCTCTGAAACCTTATACAACAATGGTTGTAAGCACAGTGACTGCAGACATATCAACATGCCCATCCCACTTTGTAAACATGTGCTCTACTTGTGTACATTTGGTCCTGTCTGCTTGGGTTTGCACTGAAGGTAAGATCCCATGGTACTTGCTCAGGCAAAAAGCACCAAGCTCATTGGAAAAGCTTGCTGGGATCAAGACTACATGAGTCCCACAACCTTAATCCTTCACTCTTGGCACCACTTATCTCTGATGAGGCTCATGGCAAAAGGTGCAGTGCATCAGCTCTACATGTCACTGATGCTAGGTTATTCCCTGAGCTGACAGCATTCCCACAAGGATGTGCACTTTTCCACCAAAGATGTTCAGTCTTGATGTGCATGAGGCCCGTATCTGATGTTGCTTCAGCTTTGTAAGTGTTGCCAAAGTTTTTTCCTGTTCTGCTTATGGTCTGAATGCTAGGAGGAGGAGGAAGAAAGCTGAAGCCTCAGCTTTGGAAAACTAAAAATTGACTCTCCTTTCTGGATTACAGACTTTAAAGTAGAAGAGCATCAAATCAGTGCTCTGGTGGCCTCAATCTGCTAAGGGGAACAACTTTCTGAATGTGTGATTCCTACCTGGATCTCCTGGTGGGCCCTGAGGTCCCATATCTCCTGGGCTTCCCTGAGGTCCTATGTTTCCACGGGGACCTGGTGAACCTTGCTCAGCAACCAGCCTTGGAGGAAGAGGGGGCAGCCCAGGAGAGCCTGGAGGTCCCTGGAAACCTACCATTAGAAGCAAGATGACATAGTTTGGTTATAAAAAAAACCCCAACCACCCTATATTTTTCCTTAATGTACTTTCACCCAGAGACATGTTGCTCTTACTCAGCTGCATCTGCATGAGAGGTCTGTGGTCTGCAACTCACCAGCTTGGGTATAGCAGCTATATTATACTGGGGAGATATGTGTGGGTATGGGATTCCCAAGGTGAGACAATCTCCAAGTATGGGATCATCTCCAAGAGATTGTCTTCACTTGGACTGTGCATAAATAAGCAGAAGGAAATTAATGATGCTACTGCTTCCTCATTTGTGACACAGGAAGCTGGGAAGTTCCCCCCAAACAGCTGTAGCTCTCTGAGGTGCAGCACCATCTTTTGGTGGGCTTCAAGAGACACAAATACATGATAGTATAGATGAAGTGGTGGATTTTAAAGCTCTCTTTAAATATTCAGTATGTCTACTCTGGAGAATTAATTTAGACAATAAATCCTTATTTTTATAAACCACAAAAGTGGCTCTGATTTGGAGTTGGCACCTCATATAAGTCAAATTCATAAAGCCAAAAAATTGACTATTCATGTTAAATTCAGGCATCTGCCCTCTGGAATTTCCCAGGATTCACAGAGTCATGCAGGATGGAGGACTCTGGAGGTCACCAACCTGGTGCTCAAAGCAGGCCAGTTAGATCAGCTCTGTGGAGCTGCAGAATGAGTGGTTTCAAAAGGAGTCACACGTCTGACTGCACGCACTTACCCGTTACTCCTCTGTCTCCCTTGGGTCCGATGGGTCCCAGATCACCTGGAAATCCTACTGTGCCCATAAAGCCAATGACACCTTGCTCACCCCTAGGACCTTTAATGCAAAATGACAAGTGGCATTATTACATTTCAGTACAAATCAAGTGAGTGCAAAAGTCATGGTGTAGCATAGAAGGCTCCCCTGCTTCCCGCCACGATCAGCATTTCTCATCCTTACCTTTTGGTCCAGGGAATCCAGGCAGGCCAGGTCTTCCTGATAATCCAGGATCACCTTGACTTCCTTTTGGGCCAATTTCTCCAGTCCTACCTGTTTCTCCACTTTCTCCTTTGCTTCCTGGTGGAGCAGGTATTCCAGGCTGCCCTTGTGGTCCTGGATAGCCTGTTTAGAGGACATATGGATTGTAACCTGTTTATACTTAACACCTGGGCACAGAGGAAAGTAAAAGAACTATCCAACTGTTTCCCATCAGGTTCTATTGCCTTAATTTAAGCAGGGGACAGACTTATTCAGCACTCCTGCTCCTGCTCTCAGGCTGGCAGCAGTAGCAGAGGAATTAGGGTATGAAGTCCCCACAAAATAGTGTTATCTCAAGCAAGATTTCAGCAGAAATAGGGTGCCTGCTGAGATACAGCCTTCCATGAACTATTCCTTCACCAGCAAATGCCCCACTTCCCTGGGTGTCTCTTTGCTTCATCCTAAATTATCCAAGTAGCTAGAGAGAAATCAGAGAGCAGCAAGTATCTGACTCAGAGCCAAGAACTTACTGTTCTTTGTATCTTAGTGCTTCAGTTGAACATCTGGAACCAAATAAGTACTTCATGGGCTGTTTTGGGAATTATGGGAACAGCTTCTTTTTCTAGAATTTCATATTGCCTGAAGCTAAACCTGCCAGGTTTCTCTTCAGTTACCTCTGCTGCTTACAAGACATTTGGACCTTTTTTCTGAGGAGAGAATAACCCTTACTATGTAGGGTTTTGAGTGGGGCATCTCTTGTGCTGCCTTTTGAAGCTGGATCACATGAGGATATGATTGCAAGACGTATGTGACAAAGTAAGAGTGAGCCACACTTGTCTCACCATTTTGGCTGGGATATGGTGTTCCTGTTTGCACTCTCCTGACTGCTTGGAGAGTTGGAATCAGTATGCAGAGTCAGGCCAACTAACATCCTCTTTCAATTTGGGAGCCTAGGTATTTTGTTGGTTTTCAGCTGGTTTGTCTGTTCTAAGTTTTTGCCGAGTTTACACAAAATTTTCCATCCATCATATAAAGATGTTAGTGGAACAACTTTTGCTACAAGCTCTTCATAGTGGCACCACAGTTTGAAATGATTGTGCAGTCCAATAAGCAACAGGAATTTTTAAGAAGGAATACTTTCCAGTGTAATTTAGCTTGCATGGTCATTTCACATAGGAGAATTTTGTAAATTATTAAGTCAGTATTTAATAGACTTGCAAGTCTGCCACAGACCTCAGATTTTAGAGTAGTAGATTAGCATAATGCTTCTGAAAGCTGTCAAGAGAATTCTGAATTTTTTAATCTGTTATTTGCATGAAGATCAAACCCTTCCATGAGGACAACCTGGAGGAACTGCCTTTTGCTTTCAAGAGGTCTGTCTCTATTATCTGATCTACCATGAGTTCTGTCCAACAATTTTACTGATCTATTTAATAGGGCTACTTTACTGAATCGAGACAGAAATAACAATGATTGCTGTTGCATGAATTACCTGGCACTCCATCTAGACCTGGGGAGCCTTTATCACCAGGATATCCTGATATATTTGAAATCCCAGGAGGCCCTGGAAATCCTTCCTGCCCAGGAATACCAAAGGATCCTGGGACTCCTGAAGGAAAGGAAAGAAATAATTAATACTGCAAGGAAAATGCACAATTGCAATTAAAAAGACTCACCATAGACTAAGGAGTGGGATTTTCAAAATACAAAACACCTGCAGTTCCCACTGATTTTTGTTTTATTTTTTTTCAGATGATACTGTGGAAGTTTTTTTTTTTTTAAAGAACCAAATACTAGTCCTCTGCCAAAGCTCTCTGGGTAGCTAATTACATTTCACTGTGTTGAATACTAATAATCTTGTGTCTGCCAGGTAAAATATTATTTCAAGATAGGAAGTACCCAAAATATCCTAGGTATACTGAAGAAGGCAGGAAAGCAGCTTTGTTCTTCTGTGCCTGCAGGGTCAGGGCAAACAATTAGCATTATTTGGCGTGAGTTAAATCCAAAAGTTCAAATCCAAGAAGTTCTCTAGAGATGAAAAATTGTTTAGTGGTCAAAAATCTGCCCTACCAATAACAGATTATTCTTTTAAGTATATTGAAGTTGTTAGGAAGTTGTTAGTTGTTGTTGTAGTTGACTTTCTGTTTATAATTGTGACAAATAAACACGAATGAGGTAAGCTGTTTTTTTGAATGCTTGATAATAAATCTCTGAATGGTGTTTGAGATGACACAGCATGTTAGTAACAATAAAGTGTAAAACAAAAGAATATGAATGAGCCATTGAACCAAGCAGGCAAAGGCAGTAAGGTTTTATATCTCTGTCAGTCCTTAACCCTTTCAGAGCCAAAATGCTGGAAAAATTTAAAAAACAAACCCACAAAAAACATATGTAATTACTTTATTTGTTTATAACATCAGCCTGGCAGCTTCTTGATGGATGAAAACCAGGTTGTCACCCATTCTGAGATGAGCACAATCTGTTACAGCACAGAGGGCTGGAGTCTACTCTGCACAAGGGATTGATGGCACCAGCAAAGCACTGTGTATAGGGACAGAGCCCCCAGGGTGCCAGCAGGACCATCACACATTGAGAGACAGTGAAGCTTTCAGGAGAAAGGTAAATATGGACAGGTTTGCAACAAAAAGAGAGAGGAGTCATGCGTTTGTGTAACTGGAGCTTCATTAAAAATATTTGGGGAGCTGATGGCTGAGAGGAGCCTCTGGCATTTGCAGCTTGCTGAGCCCAGTGGGTGCCAAAGCTGAGGAAGCAGCCAGGCTGTGCAGCACTGGGGCATACACACACACTGCTGTTTCTGAGCAAGGGCTGGCTGAGCTGCAGCACAAACTCCTAACAGTGACCTTCCCAGCTTCGGGAGTTCACCTCTTCACCTGCCTACACCACAGTGTATTTTGTGACATCTCTAACACCCACAGATGAAACAAGTAACAGGTGCATCCCATTCTCTGGAACACAGACCTGGAACACCTCTCTCTCCCTTCTGGCCTGGAGGTCCTCGGCTGCCTTCGACTCTGCTTGGCTCTCCTGCTTCTCCTTTGTCACCCCCTGCACCTGGGAAGCCTGCAGAGCCGTACCCATCTGGACCTGGTGAGTTGTTCAGAATAAAGAGGAAAGCTGAAACGTTTCTGCATATAACAATGCATGCTAAAGTACATGTATAGAGCATGTGGATTTACAAAATACATGAGTCTGGAATGGCTCATTGGAAAAAAGGCTCATGATGAGAAAAAAGGCCTTGAAGTTTTAACTTTATCAGAGGAAAGAAATAATGATTTGAAGTTGTGTCCTCATTCACCTGTGGGGTAGCACATAGTGGATGAGTTGTTTGCCAGAGCCCACAATAATGAAGCACATTCCAAAGCTTTGGAGGATACAGTTTAAAAAGTTGCATTTCAAAGATCTCACTGACAAACTTGAAGAGAACACAATGTTGTGCCTGTGAACAGGCAGAGTAACAGCCTCACTTACCTGGTGATCCTGGTAAGCCCTTAGTGCCTGGTAAACCATGCAGTCCACTGATTCCTCTGAAGCCAGGCTGGCCTGTTTTAAAATTAAATTCATGATTATCATAATACTTTCTATTAGTCTGTATATATTCCTGAGCAAAAAAAAAAAAATCAAATGCTTGAATAAATGCTATTCTATGTTAAAATATGATGTATTATATGCAAATGAATTAATTACCATAAGTTTATTATGAAATACATCACGCTATGGTTTTGCGATTGGAAAATTTTGCCATTATCCAATAAACTCATTACCCCAGAGATATTTTTTAAAACATCTCTGATCCATCTGGCAGCATGTCATTAGTTCCAGTCTTGCTGCCATAGTTTTTTTAATACCCGTTTAGTTTTCCAAAATCCTCAAGCCAAGACAATTATGACATAACTGTTGACTCTACATGTGGTTATAATAAAACTGTCTTCAGGAGCAATTAGCTCTGTGTCATTTAAAAAAAAAAACCCAAAAAACCCTAAAAAAATGTCAGATAGCTACTGTTAGTATTGTTACAGGTAAAATTTATTCCATCTATTTGTACCTGTCAAAATGGTAAGTATGATGTTAAAGCTAGACAATGGCCAGAGCTCTGGAGGAGTATTCAGTCTCATAAAAATAAGTGTCTGTCTATCTCTCTTCACTGTCTAAAAAGGCAGTCTTCATAACTGTACTAGCTTAGCTTTGAGGCAGATTCAGATAGAAGAATCTCACTAAAAGATTTTTGTCTGAAAGGTAGAAAAAAATCTGCTGCCTTAATATATTAAGGAATGAAGTGGCAACCATTGAAATTCTGTATCCTGTGATACAAACAGCTTCATTTTAAACTATCACCTGCATTTTCATAGCACAATTCTGTCTAAACCATAAGTCATTTATTCTTGAAACCACATATTGAATCAGTCAACAGTTTTTGGTGATGATGCAGGACAAATATGTTGCTTGCTATGTAATGCCACATTATAATATTCTCATATTGTATATTACTACCCTTGCTGCATGTTTAATAATTTTTATTGCTTTTTTTCTTCCTAGCTGTCATGAAAAATGAAAATGTTTCTTGAAAACTGCTTTCCTAGTTGAAGAGATCATCAACAGTTAAAATGAGCTGAAAAGACAGCAGAAGCCATAAAACAGCAACTACATCTCATTATTAATACACTTGGACTTTGTGAGGTACAAATATTTTAGTACAGGAAACTCTGCCACTCTGAACTGCAAAAACTCCCTTTCTTCTTCTTCCCCCCAAAAGAACATTTGCAAGTGCTCACACAGAAATGATTGAATAGCTGAAGCTGTACAAATACCTGCTTGTCCTGGTAAGCCAGGCCAGCCAGGAGCTCCCTTTTGACCTGTAAGCCCAGGAGTCCCAGGGTTTCCTTGCTGCCCTGGGGGGCCAACCAGTCCTGGCAAACCTGCGTGACAACAATGAATCATTGCTCATGAGCATCCTTAAAACCAACAGCCAAAACATGGACTTGTGCTACTTTCATTCTCCCAGGCAGCAAAATGAAGACTTTCCCTTCCTGATGTCATTGTATGACACTGCACTGCTCATCCAAGTGGAAGAAAACTAAAGAGAGCACAGGCAGGAGAGACAAAGTATAGAAGAACAACTCATTACAAACTTCAGGTTTTTGACAACCTCAGAAAGACAGTGGGCTCTTCCTATTAAAATGACAACTTGACTTCTATTGCCAGTTACAACAAGTGATTTCATTTCTGTGCATGTCACTTTCCCCTTCTGCTGCACTTGTTTTGCCTTTCCCACTGAGAAGCTGATCAGACAAGAAATGTTTCCCAGTGAAGCACCTGTTGAAGCTCTTCCAATCTTGGCTGGAGTTTCTAAGCCCTCTAATGAGAAGAAGTGTGGAGCAACTGTTCTGAAAGAGCATTTCCATGATCCCCCTGCAGTAAGACATGTTCTTACGCCCTGAGTGTGTGATCCAGCCACAGCTGAGCCTGATTTGGCTTCTCTTGTACAGTTGGCCCATGAGCCTGGCTCAAAGGCTTTGTAACTGTGTCCTGGGGGATACTGACTTCATTTATGGCAGAAAAGGTCATTGAAAAGCCTACTCTTTGTAGTATTGAAACATTAGAATACCTGAGTATGCCAGCAATACAACACTTTGACCGGACACATGCTTGCTATAGAAAAGGAAAAACTGGTATCAAGTAAAGTTAGGTTTTTTGCAATTTCTTCTTAACTTCTGCTGTGAGTTCCACATCCTTGTCACTGCTCCTCACCAATTTATAGAATGATGAACATATTAAAAACTTAATTACTTTCTTTTGGTGGAAAGTGTATTTTTTTTTTTCCTCTTAAACAATGTTATTCTTTGGAGTATTAGAAAGACTATTTTACCTTCCTGTCCCAAAGAGCCAGGGACACCCTGCGTGCCCTTGATGCCTTCAATGCCAGGAGAACCAGGATCACCACCTTCTCCTTTTGGTCCCACACCTCCTCTTATGCCTGGAAAACCACAAAACCAGTATATTCTTTTAATTCTTTTAATATTCTTTTAAGCAAACAAGCATAACGTGAACTTGGCTACTGAATGGGTCCTGGTCTTGCACATAAAGACATTCTTCTAGTCAGGGTGCTTACATAATCTGGGAGCATGAACATTCCTCTGGCCAAATGATCATTAAAGTTGTTTCTAAAAGTGCTCCCCAAATTATGTGGAATATGACACTGATGTTCAAGTGTGCTGCATGTACAGGGAAATTTTAATATACTACCTAACAACTCAATCCAAAATCTACAAGACTTTGCTATCTCACCTTCAATACTCATGGCCTGATAATGCTCCTTTTGTCATCAACAGCAAAACAAATTATATAGAAATGCCTACTGGAGTTGCCAGTGATGATGTTTACTGCTATAATGGTGCTTTCAGTTGAAGAGGTAAATGTAGCACATATGAATTTCAATAAAGAAAAGATGAACCCCTCCAGGAGCTGTCATGACAGCACAGGTTCAAGAGCCATCAAAAGCCCATAGAAAGCTCCCCCTCCCTTCCTCTGGAAACTTTGGTAAGTGAAAAGAAATACATTCAGAGAGCAACTGTGAAATTAATACCTGTTAAGCCTGGCACACCAACTTCCCCTTTAAGGCCTGGCATTCCTGGTAAGTTTATAGTATCTCCCCGATCACCTATTTCAAACAAAATGAACACATGAGTGGTGAGGCTTTAATTCCGACAGTACTTCCTGTTGCTTCGAAGGAATTGCAACTTCAGAGGCAAAATTCTGCAACTATTATCTTTGTAGAATAAAAGAGAAGTAAATTTAAGTCAGCAATAAAGTGTCAGGAACAGCCTCCCTCCTTGCCCCAGATGGATTTATCCATGGACAGCACGTGTTGCATGAAATTAACAGTATTAACCTTTCTAGAGTCTTCCACACCTATGATAGCATTCTGTAAGACTGTAGAAAGACTCTTTGAGACTGAAGACACACTGAGACCCCTCAGAAATTAATGTCAAGTGTTTGATGGGTGATGAATACAGAGAGTGCTCAGATAAGAGAACAAACTCACCTATTTCTCCATGTGAGCCAGGAGTACCAAAATGGCCTGAAATTCCTGGAATGCCCTTTTCTCCCTATCAAGTGATTAAAAACAGGCATCAGTTAGTGAAGATGAGGATTTATTCAACCTTCCAAGCAGCTGACTATGGAAATACTAAAAAAAGGCTATTAAAAGTACCACTTTTGAGTTTCTGTAGTACTTTATAGAGTAACTTGGCAGCAGTCTGTTAATCTAAATCAGTACCAACCAAGGGACAAGTTATGTTTGCAAAGGCTTAAGTTTAAAATTGAGGACATCCCATTATGCATATACAGCAGTGAGTCCTTGTGCTGGTTTTGGCTGGCGTAGTTGTTTTTTTTCATAGTAGCCAGTACAGGATTGTGTTTTGGATTTATGCTGGAAACACTGTTGATAACACAGGGATGTTTTCATCCCTCCTGAACTGAACTTACACCATGTCAGGACATTTTTTGCTTGCCACCCCACCCTGCCAGTAAGCAGGCTGGGGGGTGAGCAAGGATTTGGGAGGGGACACAGCCAGGACAGCTGATCCCAACTGACCCAATGGATATCCCACATCTATGGCCTCATGCTCAGCATATAAGGCAGGGGGAATGATGGACTGTGGGGGGGTAACAATGCTTGGGGATTGGTTGGGCATCAGCCAGTTGGTGGTGGGCAATAGTTTTGGTTTGTACCACTTGTCTTTCTTGGGTTTCATTCATCTATCATTGTTATATTATTATTATTACTACTACTACTACTACTATTATTATTTATTGTTATTGTAGTTTATTTCAATTATAAAACTGTTCTTATCCACAAGTTCTTTCACTTTTGCCCTTCCAATTCTCTTCTCCCCATCCTGCTGGGGATGTGTGGGGGAGCAAGTGACAGGGTGGTGCTTAGATTCTGGCTGAGGTTAAACCATAACAATCCCACAGTCTTGGTTAAAAAGAAAAATCTTACTGAAACCTAAAGGCAAAGAAAACCTGAAAAAGGAACATCGTTTTTGTCTCTCTTAAATAAGTGATGTCTATGAGTCTACTGTCAGGCCTTTTCTAAGCATTTATTTCTTCATATTTTGCAGCCAGAGTGAATTACAATGAATTAACCTCTAGAAGCTAAGATTGTTAGGCTCTTTACTGTTAGGTAAGTGACAGTGAGTGACTTTTGGCAGTGATACCATTAAGTCCTGGACAAAGAGAAAAGTAAGCCCAACACTGAGAATAATTTTTACCAGCAGCTGTGGCAACAGGATCAAAGATCTGGAAGGAACCATCTGGGTCCTCACTGGCAAAATGTCAGCATATGAAATTGGGATATCTCACAATGAGAAAAGAAATTACTCTGCTTAATGAATGTTGGAGGGAGCAAGCAAAAGTATTTGATCTATTCATTCAATGCTTATGGCATTTTTATCTTTGCACTACTGCTGTTCGGCAAAATTTCAAGGGATGAATGTCACTTCCTGAGAAGCTGAATGCCAGCACAAGGACACCCTTATTCCCTCATGTGCATGAACTCACTCTGACTCCTGTGGTGCCAGGGAAGCCTCTGATGCCAGGAGAACCAGCAGGACCAGGATACCCTTTCACACCTGTCAGCCCTTTCGCGCCGATGTCTCCTTTCACACCAGCCACGTAGCTGGGATGCCCAGGGGACCCTGGGGTTCCTGTCTTTCCAGGAAGGCCTGGCATTCCCTTGCTACCTGCAGGCAGGGAAGAAGAAAAATAAATAAGGGAAGACTGACATGCAGGCTTGTGTGTAAGAAGTTTTCCTGCTACTGGCCTTCTCGAAACATGGCACCACAATGTGCTGTACAATGTGCTGTACAAGGCAACACACACACACACACACACACACACATACACACATCATCCCTCAAAGCTTTCCTTGGGGGTGACTCTGTGAATGCATCCAGGAGCTCAGTTTCTGCTGTCAGAGACCTTGCTGGGGAGGCTGCAGCCAAGTGGTACAATAAGCAGGGAATATTTAATGTGGTAGCTGAGAAAAATCACTAAATGAGAGTTCTGAATGTTTGCCACTGACCTTTTAAGCCAAAGAATCCCTTTGTGCCTCTTTCTCCAACATCTCCTTTTTCACCTTTAACTTCCATCATCATGCTGGGCATGAGTTTTGGAGGGTCTCCTGGGGGGCCTTGATCCCCACGGTCACCTAAAGGGTAAAAAGCCCAACCATGTTACAAAATGCTAGTCATCAGCACAGTTGGAAAAAGTGAACAGAAGAGTGAATTAGGAAAAAGGAATGACCTTGCACAAGGTACAGAAAATCCACCTGCATGAAAAGTAACCTGTGTCAATACAACATGGCAGTGGAAGAGTCATGCTTAAGAAAACCTGTAAACTGAGTTAAACGTTTGTACATACAATCCTAGGAGTTGGACCCAGACTCCTCTGTGATAGTTAATTTATGTCTCAGCAGATCAGTTAGGAATCATGTGCTTATAAAAAAGGCCCCAAAATAATGGTTTATAAAAAACCCCAAAAAGCACATTGGAGAAAGCACAGAAAAATAGTTTAATTCTAGTGCAAAAGAAATTCTCAGTCAAAAAGCCTTGGGCAAAAGAAAGTGTTTGGATTTGTTACCAGTTATAGTCTTCATTTTTTTGACTTTATGGTTACTGGTGGTATCAGTAAATAATGTCCAGAAGAAGGGAGCCATATAGACTCCATGAGTGTCTTTAGTTCTTTGTGGGGTGCAGAGATAGGCCAGTAACCCAGACTTGTCTCCTATGATTATGCACTGTCTCATATTTCTTCACCAAGAAGTGTATTTGCACTTCTCTTCACAGGGGCTGCTTTCACACTTGTCTTTTGCTGAGACCGTTGCTGGGATCACTGTTCTGCAGCCTCTGAATTGCAGACACTTTTTAAAAAAATACCATCTCAGGGTCCTTAGAAAAAACATTTTGGTCTTGGGGCAAAGCATTTATTTAAAGGTAATTGTGTGCAATCAAAAGAGGACTGAGTTACAGTTTTCATCTCACCAACAATAATACCAGCTGAATTTTTGTGACTTTTAAGTTTTTAATAATGTTTGTGACTTTTAACTACTTAATTGCCTGTTTTTCTGAATATTTAACTGTCTTTACAGTGCAACAGGAGAAAAATCTAAATATTCTTCCCCAAACATCTTATGCTTCTTGGGAAAATGCTCTCTTGACTTCTGCATATGTCCAGAGTTGCCACTATCTGAGTTCAGATGAGTAATAAGATGTTTGTCTCCAGCCTTAAGTGTGTAAAGAAGAAACCTTTCCCTGAGTTTAAAATCCAGGTCTCTTGGCCAGAGGCCCATGTGTGAAATAGGTGGAGGAATGTCTGAACTAAATTTAACATGTGAAAAATGTGTCTTCTTCATCTTTGTGTCCTTGTAAAATAGTTCTGCAGATGTGAAGAGCAAACACTCTAGTACCACCCATAAGCAAATACCTTTGAAGCCACGTGCACCCTGTGAGCCTTTATCTCCCCGAGCCCCAAGTGGACCAAATTCTCCTTTGATTCCCTTGATGCCTGGTCTTCCTTTTAGGCCTGTCATGCCTTTGAAACCATCAATGCCAGGTGAACCTCTCAAGCCTTTAAGAAAGAAGGGGAAGAGAATTGTTACTTCACTCAGATTTCTGCAAACTAAGTAAATATAAACCAGCAACACATGACTAAAATGGTATGAAAATTTCAGTGCATATAAATGGTATGAAAATTTTGGGTGCCTTGATGCCTACAGAAATCTGTGGATCTGGAGTAGGCACCCAAGCTCTCTAAGAGGCAGTAGAGCTCCTGAGGTAGTGTGCTCTCAGGAGTACAAAAACCTGCCTCAATTGGCCAAGAAGAGGTATTGTGGAGATGACCAGAACTTACTGCATTCTTCTGAGAGATCAGTACAACCTGCCTGCTAGAGATGAGCTTGAGGTATGCACCTAGTTCCACACAGTTCCACCTAGTTCTCTTTTCTAAACAAGAGAATGCTGTGTTACATGGGTAATGCTAACAAACAGATCTTAATTTCTCTCAAATGAGAGCTGATCAGTACTCCAGAGCTAGTCTTGTCCTGTCTTTCCAACTGATGAAATTGCAACATGCATTTTTAAGCATGCCTTGTGCTCAGCTTGGCTTCACATGGAGTTGAACCCTGCTGAAACTCCCTGTGTGGTGTAGGCAATGTGCATTACACATATGTGTTTTCTTGTGGCTGGTAGGAGAGAATCTCACCTTCTCAACATAACATTAGTATCTTAAAGTCACCATTGAGGTCTTGTGTTTGGCCAGTTCACAACTCCCAGCTTTAAAAAACTTTAAAGCCAATGTTGGGGAAACATCTCAAATTTCCCTGAGGACCAATGGGAATAGGACAAGGGTAAGAGTTTTAGAGAGAAAACAGTAAATACTGTGTATTTTTAAAAATGAGAAATAAAACAGCCATTACTCTTCTAAATAGGGCTGCATATCACAAGCTAGGAGTGTGCCAAGCCCAACATAGGGGAAAATGGGCAGTGATTTTGGAATGTATTAGGCACATGATCCTAATTCTCCTGTTTTAAATAGAGGGAGACCAGCAGAGAATATGTCTGGTTCATGCCTGCACAGAAGTGCTTTAATCAATTACTGTTTTCAAAGCAGCAGTCCAGAGCTCACCTTTTTCTCCTGGAAAGCCATCCATTCCACTAATGCCAGGGGGACCAGTCACACCCCGTATACCCGGCAGTCCCGTGTGACCCACGTCACCTTTGTCACCAGACAGACCCTTCAGGCCCACAGGGCCAGGAAAACCTTGCTCACCATCTTCTCCCCTAGCACCAGGTGGACCTGTCATGTAAACGTGAGAAAGGGAGAGTAAAAAATGTTTGGACATAGTTGATGATTTCATACAAGGCAGCTCAAGAGGGAGAAATTGCTGTCCTACCAACTTCATATCAAAGGGGGGAAATTAGGATTTTTTCATCAAAGAATTGCAGAAATTATTGTAAAGATAAAGTAGCTCATCAACATGAACCAGCCTCTCTATCAGTTTGGTTCCACACCCACTTGCAACAGGACCTTCCCCTTCTCTTTAATTTAAGAATTAAGCCCCTTTTCCATAATCCTACCCTCATTTGGTGGCTTCCTTTTTCCAGTCTGCCAGCAGCCAGCTCTGACCTGACTTGGTAGGTGGCTACAGAAAGAAAAGCAGCAGCTCTGCCTGTGAAGATCATCTTCAAACTTAAACTCCCTGCTGTGGAAACCTTACAGTTGCCCTGCCACAGAGGACTAGCAAGAGGAATGACACAGGGCTGCACTACTTCCTCACCGAGGGGTCCTTGAGAGCCAGGGCCACCATCTGGCCCACGGCTTCCTGGTGGACCTGGGAATCCATGTGTTCCTGGTGTTCCTGGTAATCCCATCAAACCAGGGAGACCTTGTGGCCCTGGATCTCCTTTGGCTCCTGGCAAACCTGGGCTACCATCAGCTCCTAAAAGACCAAAACAATGCATTAGAGAGCATCATACATAGAGAACATGTTTTGATATATTTCTTCTGTGTACACCCTAGGCTTCCAGGCTGTGTTTTTCCTTTGAAAATTCAGTGAGAACAGGAAAAGCAAATTAAAGGACTGGTCTTTAGATTTAAAATAATTGATGAGATTATTAAATATTAATAATCTCAATATTTGCATGAGATAGGTTGATTGACTCTTTCAAATGAATAGTAATGATTTGGCACCATGAGGATATACATGCAGGTCTCTTTCAGTTTTAATCCCCATCTTTCTATTTTAATCCAAATAATTCAGTTAGTCCTGATCTCTCTGTCACATATATCTTAGTAAGAACTGAATCAAGCAGCTGACTGAACCACTGAAATAATGCTATGTATCTTTTCTAACATTTTATAGGCAGGAAAAGTAACATTTAAGACAGATGGTGGGATCTGTGTTATTGTTTAGAAATTTCCACATAAGGTCGTTACAAGGCATTTCTGTAAGACTGATACAAATTCCTAAGCAAAAAGGCCCTAATTTTGCATGACTTAATGCACTGGGTGAAAAATTATGTGTCTACCACTTATGAGGAAAGAGGGTGTTAAGTTTTAAAAGATAATGCCTGCTTTTTATTCAGCTTAGAGAAGCAGCAGCATAAAAATAGTATGTGGCATTTAAAATCCAGGTCAAGTGGATCTCCTTCTCTTTCTTCAGGATTTTTTGTAGGTCCATTGGCTTGATTGTAGTTAATGAGCTTTGTAACAGTGGCTATTTAAAGTGGGTTTTCTCAACAACAGCATACAGGCTTTGGTTTGCTATTCTGAGTGAAGTGGCAAAGGTGGTATAAAGGAATCCCTAATAATTTCATGTAAAATTAAAAAAAATTCATGCTTGTAGAAGAATTCACATGCTATCTGGAGCCATTCTGTCAGAACTGCAAAATAAATCAAGAACAGACAAACTACTAATGCTTTTTATTTTCACTGTATTTTTAGCTACTGAAAACTTAGTTCTACAAAAATGCTTACAAAGAGGGTGCAAAGTCACATCATCTTTTTTGTTTTCAAATAAAATTGGATTTCATCCCCTTTTCAGAGGTGTTAGCGATGCTTTCTGCCTTTTCTCAAACTTGTTAAGGGCCACATAGCTGCTTTCATCCCTTTCCTTCTCTCTGGGGCTCTACCTCAAGTGAAACCAGCTCTCCTGACTTCAAATAACTCTGAGAAGATGATGCTCTTCTTTATTTAATTTAATCAAAAATCATGAGAAGGATATCTAAAACTAGTTCCTGTGATAAACCTTGCTTCGAGCGAGTCATACAATTACTACTCCTTTCTCAGTTCCACACAGGGAAGGGGGTAATCCGCAATCCTAAATTTAATTATGGGTCCAAATGCAATTGAAACTGTGTAGTAGGGTATGATAAATTCTCACATGTGCTTTTGAAAGTCCTTCACAGAGTTCAGAGAGTGAAAAAATCAGATTTTGTTGAGAAACTCTTTTCTGCAGGGATTTTAGGGTGGTTTTTATGGTCTGTGAAAAAACAAACTAAAATGAACACCCTGAAGTTATAAATGAGTATATAATATTATCCTTTTCTTATTTTTGAGTGCCCAAAGATTGACAAGGTAAAATAGCTTAATAGCGGTTACCTACCTCTTGTCCTTTTAGCTAAATTAACAAATTCAGCACTACTGCAATGTGCTGATCAGCAAAGCCATGCAATACCCAGACATTTTTGGTGTGGGAAAAAAAAATCTCAGTATTATTGCTGTATGTAAGTGAAAAGTCAGGATAATAACGACACCACCATTCCCTTAACTACAGTGAAAAAAAATTAGCAGTACATCTGAAAGCAACAAAGATGAGCAAAGTCCGGTTCTCTGCTATCCTCCTGTAGTTGATTTCATGTAGAGCAGTGTGAAGGACAGCTGAACATAAGCAATGGATCTCCAGAAAGTGTTCAGAGGAGCCAGGCATGCTGACACAGAAGTGGAAAGAATGGGAGATCATCAGGCACTGGGAATTGATAGTGAGATCATCAGTACCTCTGACACATCCTAACATGGTCTCTTCCTACTCTCACATCCCTACAATTTGGTTGCAGTTGTATCACACTCTTAGGCAAACCTTTCTCTATTTGAAGAAGAGTTACCTCTAATTCCTGGTACTCCCTGATCTCCTGGTGCACCTTTCAACCCTGGGAAGCCGGGGAGGCCAACATCCCCTCGGGAACCTGCTGCTGCTCCAAACACATCACCAGGAAGGCCCTTCGGTCCTGGTGCTCCTGGAGCTCCGGATTTTCCTGTAAGGCCTGGGTGTCCCTGCAGTCCAGGTAGCCCATTTGGGCCTCTGTCTCCCCTGGGTCCAGTAAAACCTATAAACAGAACAGGGACTAGGCATCACAGAGTCCACTACAAATGTTGGAGTTCAAATCCTAGGTATACCAACATCACCACAAATGACAAGGTAAAGGCTTCTTGTGGACTGGAAAACTGGAGCTGGACTGAAAGTTAAGCCCAGGCATTGGTGAAAGCTAGCACAGAAAACTGCAGAGAATTGCTCCCTGTGGCCTGGGAGCCATGTGGGAGCCCTAATTCAGCAATCAGGGCACTCTGTGGAGCTTACAAGGGAGATAGAGGTTCATGGTCCTGCCCTATGGACCATGGGTGCACAGAGCCATGTTTCATGATGCATCCCTTGCCTGCTGACCAGGACATGCACTAGCTCTTTCACTTTCTCTGCTGCTACTACAGATGCTGTAGATGAGTCCAGAGAACACTGCCAGGCCATGTGCTGCCTGAGGGCAAAGCACCACCTGGCACTGAATTTGGGAAAGTTTGCAGCACTTCAGAATCTGTGAGGATTTAGGACTTTGAAATCAGATAACGCAAAAAAAATTTCATAAATTAAATTGCATCAATGGCTTCTGTAAGGGGGTATGGAAAAAAACCCAAACAACTCATTACCCATTTCTCTGACCAAATAAACTTGGTCAGCCACAGGGAAGTGGTAGTTTCTGGAGGTAATTCTTATAATTCTGGCTGGACTGACTGATGATTTGTGAACATACACACCCACTGCAGATTATATGTGCATGCCACTGAATGAATCACGTGTGCAATGGCACACACACAGGCTCATTCATACTAATGTTGACAAGAACTAAATGGAAGTACTAATACTATTGTTTTCTTCCTTTCTTCATCATCATTATGAGTAATGCACTTGGAATTTAAAATATCTTGTTACTGAGTTTCTTTATAATAGTTTCATGGATTTTTACCATCACATTTATAATTTTGAACAATAAAGCATATTGTAAAAGGTTGGCATTTAGGAAGTTTTTCATCATTATGGAAGTTGGAAGAAATACTTCTGGATTGGAAAAGTAATATTTTTGTCTAATGGCTCATTGATTCAATGTAGAAGGGAAGATAAGTGAACATGTACCTGGTATTTGTGTTTAAGTAACTACAGTACAAAGATCAAAAGTATATAAAGAATGACTAATTATTTCAAGATACCTGGAGGACCTGGGAATCCTTCCCGACCTGGATCACCTCGTGTACCATTTAGCCCTGGGAAACCCATTGGACCTGGATCACCTGGGAATCCTCTGGCACCTTTTGCACCTAAATTATACAAAAGAAAGTACAAAAGTGGGATCTGAACAAACAAAATAGAAATGTGCATAGAATGTAAAAAAAGGTAGTAGCAAGTATCATCATGATGTGTTTCTGGATGCAAAGATGACACCTTAAAAAAAATTAATGGGGCTATACACTAGCTCTTTAGAAGTATTCAAGATCCCAAAACATGGACCAAAAATCTAGGTTAAGTGCTTTTACAAACATGGATTAACCTGACTTAAAGACTAATGATATGGAGACTACTAGGGTAAAGATAATTAGTTTTGCAGACTTTTGGAGCTTTCCAATATTTTGTAAATTAAGGCTTTTAGATTAAGGTCAAAAGGCAATGTCAAAAAAGAATGTTCACAGAAATGGGCACAGATGAGATGCTGTAGGAGGAAAAAAAAATGTTCCTTTCTCTGCTAAACTGATCACAGAACAGGAGCAGACAGGTTTAGATAACCAAGAAGCAGAAATTTAAGGGTAAAGGTTAGATCTAATAATCCCTCAAAATGAATACAAATTAACTAGCCTACTTACTATATTTGTAAAATTACAAGTCTAGAGATTCCCTAGAAAGAAAGGATGTGCCCTGAAAAAAAAAGGATGTGCCTTTTTCAGTTCTTCAGGCACTGACCTCTTGTTCATACTGATTTTTCTCCTGACAGCTAAAATGATACCTCCTTTCTTTGTTATACTGTATTTGACATTTCAGTAAAGGCAAATATTACTGGTTTTAACATCTCAAAACCTACCAGCATTTTGCAGGATTACTTTTTTGTGTTTCAAAAATTGTATCTTTTTTTCCATGCAATAGTTTTGTTACACGAGTCTCATTAATTCACTGTATTACAAGATCAAGATTTTTTGGTAAAGTTCTTTGAAAATAATTCCTGTGGAATGCTTTGTTCTACTATGCTCCCCAGAACTTTGAACTTTGTAAGTTCCCAGCTCAGGCTTGAAGGTCAACAACATGCTTTAACATTTAAAATGTTGTTGCTTAGCATCACCATGAGTTACAACTCATTTATTCACTACTGAAAGCAACTTTCTCTCCATCCCTAGCTATGACAAACCAAGGGAAATATCACTTGGATTTTGATACTTTTTTTCCACTTTTGTTTTCTGAAATTTATATTATTTAACCATGATTATTTGTCGTTTTAACTATCATTTGTGAAGGGGAGAAGGAAACATTTAAAAAGATGAGAAATAAGGGGCACATAACCAGCCAGTGCAGTGTGCATAATATGTCACAGTGCTGTACAGGACTCTTCAGTGCTGTACAGGACTATTTTTTCTCTCCCATATATGAAAAATAACTTCTCAGTAAGAAATAAAAAGGAAAATCTTAGGCTTTCAGGTCTCAGTGAAAAACTCCAATGTGCCTCTTACCCAGATGGCATCTTGGTCTTGTTTCCCATCTGCAATAACTGGTTTTCATTAATTTTGTTCAGTATTGCACTAATTAAAAAGCCATGTGAGAGAAAGAAGGTGCAGAGGGAGAATATATCCACTGCTTACCACACATTCCAGTGATTCAATATGTGATGTTAGCTGGTGATAACACGTTGTGCCAAACAGCAGGGCAAAAAAAGTTTACATTTTGGCCAATGTAATGTTTGGTTTGCAAATTTTTTAGTTGTTCGTGACAGAAAACAGCTTAAAAATTTTATTCAACAGCAATTGTATAGATCTTGAGACTCCTGAATAACCAAGATGAAACTCAGGGTGGTCTGC
Organism: Urocynchramus pylzowi; assembly: GCA_013397555.1. NCBI lineage: Eukaryota > Metazoa > Chordata > Aves > Passeriformes > Fringillidae > Urocynchramus > Urocynchramus pylzowi. The sequence goes on along the minus strand of VZRH01001644.1, from coordinate 1,169,535 downwards.
ATGTGTTGCCAGGAATTTCAAAGGAACACAAGGACATGAGGGTGGCAGACTATAAAGACAATTCCTTGCTTGATAGCTGTGTGCCATTAGCACTTAGGACACCAAGAGACTTGATTGTCTACAGAGGAGCTCCATGCTGGCTGAGCAGAGGGTGGGACATATTGTGGACAAACCACATCACTCTAAGCAGACAATGAAAATGGTGTAAGGGAGGTGCTGGTGCTCTTGTGTTGGTCTGGCCAATGTGGGTAGGAATGATGCTCCAGATAACTCAATTGACACAACTATGGCAAAAAGAAGCTGTGAAAATGTGGTTTTTTGCTTCCAGAACTGCCACTGGAACTGACTGAAAGGCAGCTATGAACAAAGTCTGCAGTGGGCTCTGCAAGGGGCCCTTACCAGGTTTTGGAAAGAGAGGATGAAAAACAAGTCTTAAAAAAACAAGTCTTAAAATTACTAAAGCATGTAAGCTAACAAAGGCAGGGAAAGATCTGTTAAAGAGCTAACCAAGAATACAAAATGTAAAACACATGAAACAGCATCACTTGTGTTACAGCAGTCTTTACAGCTGGGAGTTAAATCTGACTGTACTCACTGAAAGAAAAACCTTCAAGCTCATATGAATGAAAAAAAAACCAAATCATATTCAGAAAAAACCTACATATATTGCAAAGAAAACAAGAAGCCATGATCCTAGCAACAAACTTAGGCACTAGGACTAAGGAAACACCAATAATCTTTCAAAAGAGATAAATTTTTTCCTTTTAAGATGCATTAGTCTGTGATAAATCAATTAATCAATCCATGTATGTCATAATAAACCTTGTGTTGAAGAAAAAAAAAGAAAGAGATTGACCTTAAAATTTATACTCCAGATCCCTAAACTTGGCTAAAACACAGAAATAGATGCATCAAGAATTTTACATTTACCAAAATCTGAAGGACCCAGCTATGTTTTTTTGTCAGTGTCTTTACAGCTGGTGATGAGAAGGATTTATTGAAAAGCAGTTTTATTGCTTAGGCTGGGAGTACATAAGTTTATAGGAACTATCAGTGCTGGTCAGACATTCCCTCTTCAAGGTCAGTCATTATGACCACCCAGCACACCTTGCCCATGTGTCTCAATTCCATCTCACACAATCCCTCAGGCTCTGTCCTCACCTCCTCTTCCTCTTGGAAGGAGGTGTGTCACTGTTGAGTCAGGAATGGGGGTGAGGTGCCATATAGACTCTAGGTCTCTTCAGAAGGCTAACCTGAGTTTATTAGGAACCCATTCTTTTATACACTGCTCCCATACAGGTGGACCTGACTGGTCATTTAATCAACACCCCATCACACCACTGGCTAATTAGGAAGACACCCTTTGCTAAATACCTTATGAGAAAACAACTGTTCAAAACACCAGTTCAAGATTGTTCTAATTCTTTCTCTCAGCCTTCTCAAAACTCCCCAGATCAATTCCTGTGAAAGTTTATCTGGCTTCTCTCTCTCTGGCTAAACTGTTGCATCCACAGGTCCCCTTTTTGTTTAAAGGAGAAGGTGGTGTTCATAATCCCCTGCAGGGCCCTTGGCAGGAAGGAGAACAAACACAGCTCAGAGGTGGGGAGCCCTCCGTGGTGGGGAGGCCCAGGATGACCAGATGGCCCCTCTGGGCTAGGAGGGGCCAGCTCTGCAAGGAGGGTGTGCATGGCTACAGACAGAATGGCTGTGTTGGGTCAGGCAGCCTGGCCCAGACCACAGACTTTGGGTCACACCTGCTGAAGGCACTCCGTACATCACCTGAGGAGGGACTGTGAGAAGGATCTGTCACACTCCTCCATCGAAGCCTTTCATCACCCTGCCCTCAGAGGACAGGATTTGCCTTGTGAGGTGTGCAGTCAGCTCTGAGAGACCTCAGTAACTCTCAGCACTAAACCTGTAAACTCTGTACACTCTTACTTGCATGTGGAGACTGGCAAACAGGCTGTCCTTTCTGCCTTCTGCTTCGTGGCTGACACTCATTAGAACAGCTCAGGAATGCTGAAGTCACCTGGGCTGCACACTGCTTAGTTCTCTTTGCCAGGGTCAGGTTAATGCTGTGTTCCAAAGTAATTTCTAAAACTTGCTGCCTGTTGAGGCTCAGTTATAATTGATATGGCAATATACCCTTCAAATGTAGTGTATGTGGGAAACACAGTTTGGGTAAAGGCAAAATATTACCTGTGGCTCCTGGCACGCCTGGCTTTCCTTGGGATCCCTTTGGTGGCCTTACACAGCCTGCACCTGCAAACAAAAAACCAATTTAGTCACACTATACATGCTCCTATACTGTCTCTCCATGTCTCTGGGCCTGAAGTTGAGACAATTTCATTAAAACAGGTGAAGAAAATTAACAAGCAAACTCCTAATTTGAAAAGAAATTTTTTTCTTCATTGAAAAAAAAAACTGGCTATGTATGGCATTTTCAGGGGAGCACTCAAGCTGATCTCCACCCCAAGAGCTGCTCTTCTGCCTATTTTATAGGGGTTATGGTGGCAGGACCAGTTGGACCAGCATGGGGAGGGTAGTCCAGCCTGCTGTATTTTTCAGAATAAAAGAAATGCTTTGCTTCCCTATGGATGGCTTACACCTGTGAGGCAATCAAGTTAATTTTTTGTAAAAATCTAAGGGTTTTTTCTTATATGTCACATTGCACTGAAAATCTTCACTCAAAGTTCTTCTTTATAAGAGGTTGCTAAAATTTTCTTGGGCACCTAATTTCTGGTACCTTTTTTATAGATTGCACAGTAATCATACAATAAACACTCAGGAGTGATGAAATAAAGGATCTCTGAATTGTAGAGCCAAAAGTGCAATAATTTTAGAAAATGTTCAATTTGATTAATTCAGTTTAGAGCTTCATAGAGTATATTCATAGTTATTTGTGACCTAAAGTCAAAAGAGTTTACAACCAAGAGCATCCAAAGCAGTCATCAGAAGAAAGCATTGACCCATTAAAGCAGCATAATACTAAAAAGGCATTCAAGCCATGTGTATGTACAGTACCTGACCATATTGGTTCGGTTGCATCTCCTCTAGGAAAGTCTTCAATGACCTGCCCACAGTCTGTGAGCAAAGAATAAGAGAACACAGTTATTATCTAAAAGAGAAAAATTGCAAAAAGACAAAAATGTTCTCAATTCTAGCCAAAATGCCTATAAAACCAGCAGATAATGTATTCTCTTATATATTATGCACACATACCACATAAATTCTTTGCTGTAACATACTGAACACTCTATCCACACAGGCCTAAAACCTATCCTGTCCATGTTGGGAAGCTGTCCCATGCACTCTGTAAGGTTGACATGTGCTTGCTTTAGCTTGAATATTCTGTCAGGCTTCTCCAAGTGGAGGAATAAAACTCTGAGCCTGAGCTCTTCTGAATGCAGCCCTGGCATTGCTATGCTTGGAAGGGATAAGCTGTAAAAAAAGCTGAAAAATACTGAATAAATTGAAAAGCTGTAGAAATACTATGAGGAGCTCTGAAGGGTGGAAACATGATTTTCCATGGTCAATGAAAAGAATATATTGGATGGGAAAAATAAGAGAAAACCACCTGTGGGATTTCCAATGGCAGAATATTGCTCCATTGCCTCCAACTGCTTGAAACCTGAAAAATGTTACTTGCTGGCACTAACACATTAATTCATGTTATTTCAATACCTGACATGAAACTACTGGGACTTCTGAAGTATCTCCTTTTTTAAGATTTCTGGACAATTCCAGCATTTCCTTTTACCCCACATAACCCCCACCAAGGTGTTCCTTTTCAACAGTGTGCTGGATAAATGCTGCACACAACTCAGTGCTGATCTCCCATGGCTCTGATGTAAGGCACAGTGGTGTCTCTTACCTACTTGGCCAGGCTCTCCTGGCAGACCAGGCAGACCTGGAGATCCTGGGTTTCCAGCTTGTCCTTGGTCACCTGGAGGACCCCGAAACCCTTTTGGACCAGGAAATCCTTCACCTGGCAGGCCTGTTTCTCCTGGAAAGCCCTTTGGGCCTAATTCACCTGGGTAACCAGGATCACCAGGGAAACCTCTGATGGCATCCCCCTGTGGGAAGTGAACAGAGGTGGTCACTCCTGACTCTTCTGAGAAACAAACCCAACTCAAACAGTTGAACTGCTCTCATGAATAACATCTTATAGGCAGGAATTTCTCAAGTGTTGCATCCCAGCTCTTTCAATCAACTGAAAGAGTATTGAAAGTAAAGTATTTTTGAAATGACTTGACTTTAATGTAGACCACATGGCAGTAAGGGCATGAGAGAAGTGCTCCTTGAGGGAACATTCCCCTAAAAATGTTGGCCCATGAAAGGCACTTGGGCAATATGAATCAATGTTGTGGAGGGACTCCTGGTCCTTCCTGAGAAGCTGTAAGTGGATTTGGGGGGACCAAAAGCATTGTTAGAGATGTTCCATTGTGGCATTTATTTCTGAGAAAAGCTGACATAAAAATGCACCCAAAATATTTTTTTCTCTGTCTGCACTCCCAGTGATATTTCTACACTACTGAATCAACATCTTACAAACATAATCAGAGAATGCTTTTCTATCTTCAGAAGCAATATAAAGTATCATCTTCACTGGTAGGAAAAGTACTGTGGTCTAGAGTGCCTAGTATAGCTCTTGCCCATCTTCAAATATGATATATGAGCGTCCCAGTGGTTCAAAACATCATTTATGATGGGCCACAGGAATTCTTCTTGCAAGGTATTTAATTTTGCCTATAGAAGGAAGTTAGAAAATGAACAAATCTACATGCCTAATTTCTAGATAGCTACAGTGAGTTAGGTGAGCTGCTATCAAGCAATATGACGACATAATGTACATTTCAAGAACATAAAATTGCAGTAAATTTTGCTTTCCTTTAACACAGTTGTACCAAAGCTACTGAAATTCAGTCACAAAGAATCCCAGACTATACTAGAAGGAGTCTCTAATAAACCATACGCTACCACTTGTTATTTAAGTAAAATGAAAATAAAAGTGAAAGATTTTTTCTAAAAACCCTGAGAATAAACCTGATGCTTCATTTATCAACAACCAGCAAACCCAGTCTAGTTTTGCATCATTATCTGTGAAAGGACAGGCTGGTGATCACAACTCCTCAGAATTAAGTGCATTAGTAACTGGGTCTGGTGGATTTGCTGTAGTTGCTGCTTACCGGAGGGCCAGGCTGCCCTGGCAAACCATCTAATCCATCTCTGCCCGGGAAACCATCTTCACCTCTGACTCCAGGCAGCCCGGGATCTCCTCGGATTCCTTTGGTGCCTAAAGAAGACCTCCCATTGTGAGACCAATCTTTCATCAATACTATAAATAATGGGAAAAATACAGGTGATAAGAGTTTTCACTCTACCTTTTGTAGTTACGTGTAAAGAGTCTCCCTTTTCTCCTTTCCGTCCAGGAAATCCAGCTGGACCCGAAAATCCCTGGTGTTACACACATTTAAAAAAAAACCCAAGACAAACCAGAACTGCTTAAGAAATAAGTATCAAGATTTGCATTTCTACTGTTCTGCTTTAAAAAAAGCCTTCTTAAATTTTACTGCTTTCCTGTTACTTTCTGTGAACTATTTCCTCTTCAGTAATCCCATTCTTGTGCAGAATGGGATTTTTATCATTTATTAGTATGAACACTTATTAATAGAACATTCATTAATATGTTCTAACATAGGACCAAGGTCTCTATGGCATGTAGAGGAGATTATGCATGAGGATGGACTGGGACACCTGTGGCTTTCCATGAGCTAGAGTCCTGCAGGTAACTGCAGGATTGCTCTGGAGTTCTGCAGGACTGCTGCTGCAGAACTGCACTGGAGAAAACATGGTGAATGACTCAGTATTAGCCACTAAAGAAAATGCCCCAAGCAACTCTTTGCCACCTTGGAAAAAACTTTAGGGCTCTACTGATGTGCAATTCCTCCCATGCATCACTCCCAAGGAGAACAACCTCGCAGCTGGCAGTGGATTGTGATTCAAGCCCTGTTCTGGGGCTGAAAAGCAGCATCACCTTCATTTACCAGACAAAAACTTGGGCACAGAGGGATTAAGTGATCAAATCACTTAATCAAATCACAGACCTGTGGGAAGGTTTTGGTTAGAAGGGAGGGTTGGAAGTCTCTGGCCCAGCCCAGCACTTGGAGATAGAGCAGGTTGATCAGGGCCTTGAAAATCTCCAAGGAGGGAAACCTTCTCTCTTGCAAAGACAAACTGTGATGAAGCTAAAGACCAGTCTCTGGCATTATTGATTCCTTGGCACAATGCTGGAACCTCCTCCTGAACAGCCCATCTGAAAGCAAAATTTCTAGCTGCTGGCCAAGAGCCTTTCAATGACAGAACCAAACCCATATCCATGGCAGGTGCCAGGGCCCAGAGGTTACAGAGCCATTTACCAGTGATTGTTCTATGCCAGTTAGCTTTAGTTCTAAATAATTTCACTCATGCTCACTAAAATATCAACTGTGCATGTCAGGTTTTCCTCAGCCAACTCTTACAGAATTCCAGGGCAGACACTGAGTGAAAGGGATGTACCTGATAAATTTATTTTTTGTTTAAAATACTCCTGTGCCAGACATTATCTAAAGGTGTGTCTTTGGCACCACTATATTTTATTGACATTCTGGGTGAAAAGCATGTATAAAAACTGTATCTCAGCTGCAGGTCACCACAACAATGAAGATTTGCACTTCTGTCAGTCAAAAGAGTGAGACTAGTTTTGATTATAAGCATTCTGCTTTACCTGGGACATACTTGAAAACTGCATTTTAATGGTGACTGAAGCCAATCTGTACTCCATAGTAAAGTTGTTTCTTTTGGAGATTGATTTTTTTCAGGCCAAAAGAAATCTCAAGAACTTAAAATAATGCTGAATTACTGCATTAACACTGCACATGATCTTCACATTGCTATTTTTTTATTCTCAAGATTTAGTTGTTATGTATAATACAATTTAGCACAGAGGTATTTTCAAAATATTTTACAGCTGCTTCTAATTTCTCTTTCTCCACAGAAAAAAAATCCCTTTGCTTGGCATAAAAATTCATTTTCATTAAACTGACATAGATCTCATCAAGATCAATTGTATTTATCATCCACATATGTAGCTTGTTGAACATGCTTAAAGAATTATGGAGTGATTTTTGCTTAAAGAATTATGGAGTGATTTTTGCTTAAAGAATTATGGAGTGATTTTTGCCCCAGAATATGGACAAAGAATATATAATCTACATTGTTTTATTTTTTGAATTTGCTGTGCTATGTTTATACTTCTCTCTGTTCTATAGTAACTTAAATTCTGAGATGAAGAATCTCAAAAGCAAAAAAGCCTTGTAAAAATTACAGTTTTAACCAAAGTATCAATATTATATTTTTGGAAATATTTCTGTAAATTTTTTTTGTGACTTCTAGAAAGTATAGCTTTTCATAAAAGTATTCTGAATTTTTACAAAAAAAATCTACCTTTTCTGCTTTTTTTTTTTATACAGCCCTAATAAATTCAAAGTTTAATGTATTATATTTTAATTCTAAAAAATCCCAAACTTTAGATAGTTGTGAGTGAGTGAGCTTGGTTTTTTGATGTTCAGAAGAGCCTAAAGTACTAATTGAAAACATGTTTGCTCTGACATCTTTGGACTTTACAATGGTATGTAGTGATAGGAAAAGAGGAATGTTTTTAAACTGAAAGACAGTAGATTTAGAATAGGTAATATGAAGAAATTCTTTACTCTAAGGGTGGTGAGGCACTGAAGCAGGTACATAGGCTCAGAAGAGTTGTGGATACCCCATCCCTGGAAGTGCTCTGGGCCAAGCTGGATGAGGCTCTGAGCAGCCTGGTCTAGGGGAGGGTGCTCCATCCCACGGCAGGGGTTTGCAACTGGGTGATCTTTAAGGTCCCTTCCAACCCAAAGCATTCTATAATTCTTTGATAAACAAAATCAGCTTTNGAAGGAAGGAAGGAAGGAAGGAAGGAAGGAAGGAAGGAAGGAAGGAAGAGGGGGAGGGAGGGAAGGAGAAAGGGAGAAAGGAAGAAAGGAAATCATAGTTTTCATCATTTTTCCGTGGAGAATAGCTTGAGGTTTCAGATTTTTTTCATAGTAGGCATATAAAACTAAGCAATAAACAACCAACTATCTCACTTTCGCTCCAGGGTAGCCAGGAAGACCATGTGGTCCTTGATCACCAGGTTCTCCTTTACTTCCAGGCTGGCCAGGGGTTCCTGGAAAGCCAGGAGGGCCACGGGGGCCAGTAGAGCCTCTTCTGAGTTCCTCACCCAAAAGGCATGTAGTGCAATCCCCTTCTTCACCTAAGGAAAAAATTGGAATGAGAAGAAAGAAAGCTCTATCAACAACAAATAGATGTGGAGCTCTATCCATCTTATATATAGACTTGAGAATATTTGAGTAGTTTCTCAAATACTTGAGAAAATTACTCCTTTTTTTTTTTTTTTTTTNTGGAAATATTTCTGTAAATTTTTTTTGTGACTTCTAGAAAGTATAGCTTTTCATAAAAGTATTCTGAATTTTTGCAAAAAAATCTATCTTTTCTGCTTTTTTTTTTTTTTTATACAGCCCTAATAAATTCAAAGTTTAATGTATTATATTTTAATTCTAAAAAATCCCAAACTTTAGATAGTTGTGAGTGAGTGAGCTTGGTTTTTTGATGTTCAGAAGAGCCTAAAGTACTAATTGAAAACATGTTTGCTCTGACATCTTTGGACTTTACAATGGTATGTAGTGATAGGAAAAGAGGAATGTTTTTAAACTGAAAGACAGTAGATTTAGAATAGGTAATATGAAGAAATTCTTTACTCTAAGGGTGGTGAGGCACTGAAGCAGGTACATAGGCTCAGAAGAGTTGTGGATACCCCATCCCTGGAAGTGCTCTGGGCCAAGCTGGATGAGGCTCTGAGCAGCCTGGTCTAGGGGAGGGTGCTCCATCCCACGGCAGGGGTTTGCAACTGGGTGATCTTTAAGGTCCCTTCCAACCCAAAGCATTCTATAATTCTTTGATAAACAAAATCAGCTTTTGGGTCAGCATTACAAAGGACTTATTCTAAAATCTTGCGAGATGTGACTGACTGAAGCCAGTTCTGCCTGTGAGGAGCCATGATGCAGTTAGCACACCACACAGCACAGCACCTCTATGTATCACCAACAAACAAGCTGCTATGAGCAAAGCCCTTTCCTCAGTGTTAATTAATAGTGCTTTTCAGAAAGACTACATTGTAAACAAGAACCAAACATTTTATCAGTTCAACATGTGCATCATTCAAGCAACAACCTTAGGTTACTACTGGAACTGTTTCCCTTCTAGATCACACTCAATACAGCAGCTTGAAAGGGTTCTGCTTTCTTCAGATAGAAGGTGGACTTTGGTTTATGGGGAAATCTTTCACTCTCCCCAAAGTTTCTTATTTTCACTTCCATCCTAGGAATTTTTTGCCTTCAGTATTTTATAGATAACCTCCTGAGAGCTACTGAAGAAGGAGGGAGGGAGGGAGGGAGGGAGGGAGC
>VZRH01001644.1:1116073-1159807 GCA_013397555.1 Urocynchramus pylzowi | reverse complement strand
TTTTTTTTTTTTTTCTGACAAGAACCCAACACAATGTTCCTTTGTCATGTTAGCCCCAGATCAAATTCATCAGTCCTCATGCATGCCATAGTTCAATAAACCCAGACTGAACACACTGGGACTTTACATAATGCATAACAGCAGATCATCTATTGAGTTATCTGTTATAACCTACCTTTAGGTCCTTTCCGTCCTCTTGGCCCAGGGAAACCTTGTATACCAAATCTACCTGGTGCTCCCTCTCGTCCTTTTAATCCAAAGAGAGGACCTAGAAGTTTAATTTAAGAAAAATATAAATTCATCAACCGTAGAATTATTCTTTTTCTCTTTCATTCTTATTTCTTTGAGCTGCAACACATTTCCCCCTGTTTCCCCTAATGTCACTTCCTGTCTAACCCAGCCTGCTGTGATGTATTCCCTTCTCTCTTCCTCTCTCCATCTTCTGACAGCTTCTCACACTCATTCTCAGTAACTTCCATCTGTTGTGGCAGACAATCCTTACCATTCTTTGCTCTCTCTAATTCTTCCTCTCAGCCCAACCTACTCTGCATTAGCACAAATAGCCTGCTCTGGATCACCTCCTGCACATCATTTTCTCCGTTCTTTCAAATGTTGCCATCTAAAAATCACACAAACCTTTTCTTCACTGATGAGTGTACACGACTTCTCTGTGTGTCCTCCCCACCCCTCCTTTTCTTTCTCTTTTCTTTTCTTTCCTCTTCTCTTCTCTTCTTATCATTTCATTTCATTTCATTTCAATTCATTTCATTTCATTTCAATTCATTTCATTTCATTTCAATTCATTTCATTTCATTTCAATTCATTTCATTTCATTTCAATTCATTTCATTTCATTTCAATTCATTTCATTTCATTTCAATTCATTTCATTTCATTTCAATTCATTTCATTTCATTTCAATTCATTTCATTTCATTTCAATTCATTTCATTTCATTTCAATTCATTTCATTTCATTTCAATTCATTTCATTTCATTTCAATTCATTTCATTTCATTTCAATTCATTTCATTTCATTTCAATTCATTTCATTTCATTTCATTCTGTCAATGTATCACCTTGCCCTGCCAACAGCTGTCTTTAAAATAATCAAAGATGTTCCTGAGAGTTCTCATGATCTCTGTTTTTGCACTTACCAGGGGCTCCAATGGGACCAGGTGGACCACGAATTCCGGGTGAGCCGTCCTTCCCCGGCAGCCCAGGCGGTCCCGCATAATAAGCAGGAGATCCTATTTCACCCTTTTCACCTTTTGGTCCCATCTCTCCAGGCAAGCCTGGCTTATCCCCATCCGCTGAAACAGAACCAGGGAAGAAGTTCAAAGCTATTTCTTAACAGTGCTGCCCAAAGAGCTGTGATGTAACAGAAGAGAAAATTCATATAATTGTTATCTAACATACAAGGAAAAATGGACATACTTGGTATGGAGCAAAAATGGTAACTGCACTTTTCACTTGAGCAAATCAATAGCAGTTACAGAAACAAGGCTCTGTCATCATCTTTATTTCAGTAGTTTTACAAGAGTCCCTCTGGACCAAAGGAAAATGCTCCTCCCAGACTTTGCCCCCCCCAGTTATTATCTACTACTCTGCACTGTGTAGCACATGATCACCATAAAGATTTTCCCCACTGTGACCCTGTATCAGTCAAAACTCTCTGTAAAGTTAAGCTGTTAGAACAAGCATGGCTGGGGTATTACCATCAGAAAATCCAGGAAGACCAGGCATTCCACGATCTCCCTCATCTCCTCGGTCTCCTGGGAGTCCAGAAACACCTGGGAAGCCTGGATCACCTCTTGCACCTGAAAGACATCCCCGATTACACAAAACATGTTAGTGTGATGCTGCTCCTTGTAAAAAAAGCAAATACTAGAATCTTGGAATAGTAGAGTTTACAACAGTTTCTAAAATGTAGCTTTAGACTGACAGAAATAGTGTGGAGCCAAGAAGCCCAGGAAGAAGGATAGTATCCTTCACCTTTTACTAATAGGCAGCTAGAGCTACATTGCTCCTGGGAAGCACAGAAGAGCAGCTTTCTGAGGAGAGCCCCTCTTTTTCCTACAGGAAGTCTCTGCTGTAACAGATGTGTGATATGTGAGCTTTCCTTTGCTTCCCACTACCAAAAGCATCTGGGCCCAGCCCAGCTATTGTCTGCAGAAAGTATCATGCTCTTGTCAAAGATCAGTGATAGCAGAGGACGTGTGGTGTCTTCAGCCCCTTGCCTGCTTCTTTCTCTCTCTACACAGTCTCTCCTGCTTCTAAAAGGTTGGTAGGGTATTTGGGGTGATTTGACCAATGTTTTGGGCCTCTTGCCCCCTTTCTCTGGGGGGAAGGGAACCATTCACTGCTAGTCTCTCTGGCTTTCAACAAGACTAGTAAACTCTGTGGTATGAGGACAAAGGCCAAGGCAATGGCATGTGATCACTCTTGCTGTTTGCTGGCAACTTCCCTTGAATAGTTTTGGCCTTGGCAAACAGCTATCACCTTTTATGTGTTTCTAGTCTAGCCATGCAGAACCACCACAGCTCTGCAGAACAGCTGACACTGGGTGCTACAAGCTTAGTGAAAAGATTGCAACAGAAATTTGTCAATTTTAAAAAGGAAAAAAATACTCTTATATTCCTCAAGGCTTTTTTAATGTGTGGGTTTCTTTCTTTCTTTCTTTTTCTTTCTTTCTTTCTTTCTTTCTTTCTTTCTTTCTTTCTTTCTTTCTTTCTTTCTTTCTTTCTTTCTTTCTGTCTGTCTGTCTGTCTGTCTGTCTTTCTATTAGATGATAAGAATGCTCTCTGCTGTGCTGCCACTACTGTGCTTTATCCAAAGTCTGAAGCAGGACACAGAAGACAGACTCCCATTCTTCCTTTTGCTGGACAACCAAGTCACACGCTGTTTTGCTTGCTTCTTCTCTGTGGATACAGGCATGCATGGAAGCCTTTTGTATAACAATCCAGCTCAGCAGGAGAGACAAAGAAACCACCTGCCTGCAGAAGGGTGATTAGGGCACTCTCTTGGAAGGCAATTACAGCTTCTGGAACACTTTAGCAAACACATTTTTTTCAGGAGTTGAATTCTTAGAATGTCATGCTTTTGATCTATGCAGAAGGCAGTAAAACAGCTAAGATAAACAATCTGAGCAAAGAAGATGTACCTTTCCTTGGGATGCGGGAAGGAAAATAGGAATCTGGCCCTGGAGAACCCATCTCGCCAGGCTCCCCCTGTCAACAGAAGTTGAAGTATCACACCCAAGCACACTGTTATAGAGAATTTCTTTTAAAATGAAAAGGTATCCCCATGAAACACAAGCCCCCAAACTCCCAAAGGCACTGACACAAAATTTAAGAAACCTCAAAGGTATCAAATTAACAAAGCACATAACCTGCTCTACAACGACAACAGACACAATTGCTACTACATGATGACAGGAAAAGAAAGAAGGCAAAATGACAATCTGGCTTCTTGCTTCTAGCAAATGAAAGTAAAGCAGTACCTTGCTTCCTCTGGGGCCATGGCCACCAGGTGGACCATCCAATCCTGGAATACCCTGTAATGCACATAGAAACAGTTGACTTTTCCTTCATCAGAGAGAGACTAAAATTATTTGGTCTGTAGCAATTCCTGTAACACCAATAAGATTCCTTGTGATTTGCTGTCCCACCTCTTGGACCAAACCTAACTCTTGCCAAAGGCCAGAGGGACCTGCTGTGCTGCAGGCTCTGTCACCCCTGGCAGTGGTGCAGATGGAAGGAGGACCTACACTCACACCATTCCATGGATGCTGCAGGGTGCAGGAGGAGAAAAGGGGATCCCCTCCATGCCAGTTGACCCTGTGGCACATGGACTAGGCAGCCAGACCACAGCAGCCTGCTGCAAGAAAACTAAGCAAGTCAGAATCATTACAAGCAGACATATTTTCACTGGAATGGGAACAGTGAGCAATGAAATAGCACTGAAGCACACAGGTCCTTTTTGCTCTTTTCCAGGTGGCTGTTTGGCTGAAGAAGGGCTGAATGAGAAGAACTCAGAAGCAGACAGATTTCAGAGATGCTGACCCAGATGAGATCATCACTTCTGTGTGCTTTACTCAGCTCTTCAACAACTTTTGTTCTCTACAGAAAATGTTTATATGTACTCTGGAAAGAGACTGCTGTTATAAAGGTGTGCTTTTAGTAGAAAACAGTGGCCAGATCAACAACTGATGTCAATTAACAAAGTTTTGCTGAAGCCAGTAGCTTTGTGTAATTCACACTTATAATTAGCTTATTAGTTAGCTTTTTTAAATCTCAGCATCTCTCAAGTTTTACAGTGGGTACAACTCTTACCCAGAACTTGAGTGTTAATAACCAGCTCTGTAAGTCACTCTTGAAGTAGTTTTAAAGCACTAAAAGTACCACAGCTCTCAACCAGATGCTGCAAACCCGATCATGTTTCAGAGACTTTTCCATAATGGCATGTGTTCATCACACCATTGGAAAAAGAGCCTCTTGATTATCAGGTGTAAAATCTCTTTACACTAGGTGGAGCTGCTGGTCTAAAAGCAAAGCCATCAGCTTCCTATGAAATTGCAACTTCATCTGTGTGCTAGCAGGATTTAATCATCCTTCTTTCTTTCTCAAGAATAAAATCACTCAAAAATCAACAAAAAGGGGGTTGTGAATAGCACATAGAGTAGGGTGTCCCCTCTCACACACACATTATATGATGATAGTCCATCCAGACCAATGTCCCTTCTGCTAAAATTATTGCCAAGATTCATCCTCAAAAAGGAGCAGCCACTGCTCACTTCTGACTGGAGCATGAACCCATGTTAAGGTCAACCAGGGGGCTTTGATGGGTTTTGCATCAGCTTCTCCATGTTTGTATTACTAATAGCAATTCCCTTCCACACCACCAGGACTGAATAGCTGTGCAAGTGTTATTTTTCAGATTTCGTGTACTTTCATGTCCCATGTGTTTCATGTTATTATTGTTATGCCTTGGTGGCAGGACAAATCTTTAAACAACTAAAGATGGCAAAGCATGGAAAAATCATGCATCCCACAGCTATTTACCTCATGGAAGTGATTTCTAATGCTGACTGAAGTAGCCTTTTTCTGAGACCAAACAGAAAGTCTCTGTCTGACAGAATGCTATTTTAAATATTTGGGTGTGTTTCCATGGGGACAGAGATTTAACTGGTATATTTATCAGTTTCCATCTCTTCTCCCTTTGTGATATCCAAGATAACAGTACATTTCAACCACATCTGCAGAAAGCTATTGAAAAAAGCTTCTGCTTGTAGCAAGAAAATGACAGAAATCATAATCACAGTAATTAGAACAATGAAAGTGGTACTTCCCTGTAATGGTCATAAAAGATGCTCATGGTTTAAGCAAAACTGGACTTTAATCACAGGGTAATTTTTTTTGCCTCACTGATGAGAAAAATAACTGACCCAAAATTAGAATGATGGATGAACCCAGATGATATTTGTTATCCTACAGCTAGTGTAATTGCAGGCAGAATTTGTCCTCTGCAGTTTACTTTTCAGACAGATTGTCTTCATATGAGTTAGAAACAACAGTCTTGTACAAAATACTCACTCTTTCTCCACTGAGTCCTGGAAAACCAGTGATGCCAGGCAGTCCCTATGAAGGTACAATAAAATTAACAAAATGAAGCGACATTCTGACATCCTCATGGCAAAGAACCTTCATTATTTCTTAGATAAAATAAATCTAACAGCTTGAAACTCCAACAGTTGAACTTCAGATATGTTTTCAATTAGATTTTTGTATGGTGCAAACAGTACAAGTCTGAAATCTAATCTGTTATTACATTTTTTTCTCTCTTAATCGATACATTGTAAATTGACCATAAAGATTATAAAGATGACTGAGATTTTTTTTAAAAAAATGTATTCTCAGTACTGTTCTCACTCCATTTAAGCACTTCAGAAACACTGCTCCAAAACAAGCAGTCATAGATACTACAAGGAAGCATTTAGATTGACTTTTGTTTGAGTCCACAAGTAAGTGGACACTGTGTTTGTTACCCATGGTCTGCAGAGGGCTCAGATGGAACAGTGAAGTACAGTGTGCTGAGGGCCAGCACAGCAGCTCTGGTTCGTGAGCACAGCTTCAGGTGAGAGATGCACAAGGCTTCCAGTAATGGCACAGGCACACCTTGGCATTCTTTGGCACACCTGTGAGTCCTGTGGGGGCCTCCTCCCACCACCATTTCAAATGGCCTTTTTGCTTTCCTGCTTCAGGCAGCTCTGAGCTGGCCAAACCTATTGATCTGAAGAACTATAATTTCTATAATTTGTTCCTCTGTGTTTTGTTCCACAAGGCAAACTCTCAGCTCAGATCCACCCATTCAGTGAATTCTACCTTTAATGAGTGACTCACCCTTTGTCCTGGGTAGCCCATTACCCCTTCTTCACCTTTTTCGAGAGGAAAGAGAAGAACACCCTAGGAAAGATTGCAGGTCAGTTCAATGTATTTCTTCATTGTATACAAAAAATATTGCAACACTGTTTTATGGAAGCTGAACAGGAAGAAAGCATCATTGTAACACAAGGATAATCTAATAATAGCTGCATGTGACAGAACTGTTGTCCTTATAATTAAGTGTAACATGCTTGCTTCATTACAATAGCAGGAGCAGGCCATTGGAGAGAGGGCAGTGTCTCCCTCCTATCATCTTCTTTATTTCTTCTGTGTCTGCAGCTCTGAAGAAGAGCCAAAATAATTATTCAGCTATACAACCAATTAAGCAACTCAGCTTATGCCCAAACTGTAGCTTCAGAGAGCTATTTGGCAAACACAGGCATGCTGCTATCCATCCTACTATGCAAAACAAAAGAAGGGGAGAAACACATATCCCCTTTTGCTACATCAGCATATAATTACAGTTTTCCTAATGAGTAAAAAAAATCCTACATGTGTAGAATATGATCAGCAGCTGAAGAACTGGCTAGCAACCACACATGGAGGGCATCAGGGCTCACAATGTGACCTTCTCCCATAACCTTGTGGAGCTGCTGACCAGACCATCTGAGAAAATAAAGCTCTGCAAAATGCTCAGTGAGGCATCCCTGCTTAGTAAAGACTCTGTTTCAAACCCCTCTGGGAAGTCAAAAGGAACCACTCAATGGCAAAGCTATTTAGTCAGTCTAGAGGTTGTCTGTGAGTTATAACTAAACCATGTTCAGTCAAGCTGGGTTGACAGCTTTACACAATACAGCAACATATGGGATTACTGCCCACTTACTCAACAGATCTAAAAAACCATGAGACAAAAAGTTTGTATGTGTTGGACAGTTGGCTAAAAAGGATTAAAAATACTCCATATGTTCTTATTGAATGAAATACAGTGAAATTTTAAAACATAGATCAGAAGAATAAGTAAAGAGGTTTATTAATATTAGAACTAAAATTAATAGTATGTGAGAACTAAAATTAAAAGTATGTGAGGGAAAGCCTTATTTCAGTAAACCAGTAAGAGAACAACAGATTGTGCTGTGGAGTTATTACACATCAAGTTGTTCAGGTTTTCTGAAGATTAGAACTGATGTCTCTGCTTATAACACATCTATACTGCTCCATATCTACATTGCATCACATCAGTGAAGAGCACACAAGTATTGTATTTGAAGAGTATATTATCATTATTTGACTTTGTTCTTCTCCACATGACTTACTGGAAGTCCAGCTTCTCCTCTTGGTCCAGGGTCTCCTCTTTCACCCTAACAATAAGGAAAAAGTATTCAGATAGGTTTGGCATTCCCACTCACATTTCAATAACTTTTATACAACACAAAATGACTAATCAAGAGAAAAAACACTACTCTGGTGCTGTTCTTTATTCATACACTTCTTGTATGAAATGAATGCTTTCATGATAAGTTTTTGAAGTTGCTTTTGAAAGAAATACTTGATAATTTTTCTGAAAAGGTCTCCAGGAATGTGAATGCCCAGCTCTTTCCAGGCTTGTTCATGAGATGTCTGGGTGGTTAGTGCCAAAGGAATGCCTATGAATAAATGCAGACTCTCCCATTTTTACCAACTGATTAATCTACAAATTTTTTGATCAAGAGCTCCAGTTAGGGTAAGACAAATCATAGCCTAAATTTCACTCTCTATATTGATGACATCTCCATTGAATATAACAGCTCTCCAGGTAAGTAGCTCAATGTGGGTGTCTGCTTAGTCATGAAAATCTCAGCATGTATGTTATTTAGGGCAGACAGCAGAGTATTAATAGTGTTTTTAGACCTTCCAGTATCACAGCAATTTACTCATCTTACTGCAGAAATTGTATGAACCATGTAAAATTTCTAACTTCAAATATGGGACAAAAAATTGGCCTGGAGGTTGGTGTGTGATACAGAATATACACGTACAGGGTATGACTGCCTCTGCTCCCAGCAAGAAGCAGCAGATGAGAATAAACTGCATCTTGCATGTGGGGATTTCTCCAATATGTAAGAATAAGCCTTAACTCTAAGTATATAAATATCTGCATCACATAGATAAGTTATCAAAACAAACACAGTAATGGTTTCTCAGCAGGCATTTCTGCTTCTAAAACGAGATGTGAGTGATGGCCAGTAGCTGCACACTTAAACAAAAGGAACAAGTTTGCCAAAGGCACCTCTAAACTTGAGAAATACTTTCTGAATTACTTTAGCCACTTTATTTATTCCAATAAATACATTATGAGCCAAGTTTGTGAAAATAGCAGATTTCTCTTTTGATCTATGAAAGTCTTTTAAGTTCTATACGTTAAAGCACGTTTGTACAGTATTTCAGTTTTGGTAGCGCAGAGCTCTTAGTTCCTTTTTTATTTCAGAAAAATACCCTCCTAGTTTGTGCTCACCTTGTGCTTGTCAGGGGGGACACCTGTCAGTTCTCTTGTAGGAAGGCCAGGTGGACCTGGAGGACCTGGGGGGCCCTGCAGGGAAAACACGAAGGAACATTTACTAGCAGCTCTAATACCTGGTCAAGTTGATCAGCAGAGGCCCTGGGGCACTGCAAAGGAGCAGGACAGATTTGTCCCTGCTGGGAGTATGGTTCTAAACCATATACAACCATACCAAATAAATTTGTGGCAAGATAAATTAATTTTGTGCTGGGTTAACACATAGCAATACTTGCTCTTGCTCGGTGTGTTTTCAGAACAACAGCAAAGATTACTGCATTACATAAAGTGGCCTGGCTTTATAAATTTCAGAAGTGTTACCTCTGTGTCAGTGTAAATGAGAGCACAGAGAGACCTAGACATACAGCAGTTAGTTCAGCTATGATGTCCCTTATAGAGATTATAATTACTTTCAGACCTATACTTCATTTTTCTCTTATACTTAAATAATGCAATTGCAAATGAAGAGAGTATTTAAAGTATGTTAATTTATAAATAGAATAAAACATCCACCTGCCCTTTAGTAGTGATATTAATTAATTAGTTTTCCTTTACCTGTTCACCTTTTTCTCCATAGAAGCCAAGGCCCCTGTTGCCCTGCAAAAATAATAGGTCAGTGTTTACCAAGTGTACAACTCTAATCTAAAATTCAAATTTAAACATGCTTAAAGGTCTTTTCAGGCTTACAGGTCTGTATGACACCACTGAAGAACTGCAATCAAACAATAGCCTAGGTTTACCTTGAAGTATTTTTATAGATTTGGAGGTAATTTTACAGACCTAAACTTTTAGAAAAACAATTGTTTAAAATATCATGCTACCAGTGCTTCTTTGAGTCATCCACTGAGTAATGTAATGAAAAGATCAAGCATTTCTACTGCAAGATTTTTAATAGTCTTGAATGCTAAAAAAAATACCTAAATAGGCTGCAACAATGAAGTCCTATATTTTTTCCATGGAGATAAAATGGAATAATGTGAAGACTGCAAGGATTCTCTGTTCATGGGAAGCTACTGTGACTACAGTAGCAAATTAAATCTGGCTCTAATCTTTTCAGGGTAGGTGATCCCAGTGTAAGATTAACTTCCCATGGTATGCAGCCAACACAGAAAGTCTTGTGCTACACAGTCTTTCGTGCAGCCCATGATTCTTTCTTTTACTGCCTTCAAGCAGCTCTTGGATAAACCTCAGCAACACAAAATCAACATTAACAACTCTGACACAAAGACTTACTTGTGGTCCTGGGGGCCCTGGGGGTCCTGGTGGTCCCTGGGGAAGCACAATAGGGGAGAGCAAGTTACTTATTGCTTTCTAATCAATGCATGCAGGAGGTTAGTTACCTTCTGTCTGAAACATAAGTATGCCTTTAGTAGGGAGTGTATTCCTCAGCATCCCATGTGCTATTGTTACTATTTTAGCTCTACTTACTGCTCTGAAAAATACCTTTCTAACTCACATTGTAATCTTTCTGGCAGACTGACCGTTACCCAGCCTAGATTTAATGAAAAACCATTTTTCAAATAATAAGAACTTGTGCTTTTGGATCCTGACTAAGCAACATTTTAAGCTCATACCTAAAGTTAAGCACATCTTCAAGTGCTTCACTGGGCTGCAGTTTTGGTACTGTATTGGTCTGTAAGGGGTTGAACTACCATAGGCATCTCAGATTACCTATCTGGGGCTGTACAGAATGAAATCAAAGGAAGATGGTGGAAAATGAAACTAAAACAGGAAATACATCTGACAGAGGCTTACAAGAGGTAGGAAAGCCATTAATTGAAGAGACAGCCTCCCTTACTTCAGTCAGCTAAGGTAGTTAACAGGCTCCAAAAGGCTTTACACATTAAAAACTCTGTCAAAGGAGGGAAAGCTGGGGTGAATAAAAAGCATGAGCTGCTCAGCTCATGGTGAATGAATGACACAGAAAGGAGAGAAGGTTGCAGATGGAACTGTCCGCCTACTGAGCCCTGAAAGGGGATGTTAGCTGCATAATGCAAAATCAAGTCTAACCTGCAAGGAAAAGATAGTAACATTCAGGTGAGACTTGAACTTTTTAGGCACCTCTGCCTTGCTGTGTACTTTTGTGTGGACAAACACTGGATTTGTTATGACAAAAACAGGCTTTTGAATCACTTTTGGTGACTCAAGTAATTTGTGGACTACTGCCTAACCTATGGGCAGGTGCAGTGCACAGGGGTCCCCCGGGCTGGAGAGCCTGCAGGGGCCTGGGGGAGCCAGGCCTGCCTTCCTGAACGACCCAGCACCTAGGGAAGAGCAGTGATGCAAACTCAGGCCTCTGGAGTGCTCCTGGGTCTCTCTCCCAGGTGAGTCATAGCTTTAGAGGCAGTAAATAAAGTTGGACGTATTTTGTTCAAAAGAGATGTTGCCACTATGGCAGCCAGAGGGACGTAGTTGTCATTTGGGCCTCCCCAAGGTCCAGTGTATGGTTCATAGCAATCCTAACATCCCAAAAGAGCACTGGGAATATCAGGCTGGGCTCCTGTATGAAGCTCATGAGCTTCTGTGGGTTTGCTCTAACGAAAGAGCAAGTAAAGGACTGATTTTCCTTCAGGAGGAGGACCAGTGAGAAAGAAAAGGGGAAGTTTACTCCAGGTGATAAAACAGGCCAGTACAGAAAATTAACTTTGGAACTTTGGAAGGCTTAGTCTACTGTGGATTTAGGTGTTGTTTTTTTTTTTTTTGCTTAGTTTGGGTTTTTTGGGGCTGGTGGGGAGGGGGGTGTTCCTGAAAACAGGTATGAGTGAGAAGCCCCGAATTAATTTTTTTCCCCTCCGATCAGGGATGTAAAGCAGGTCCAAAGTAAATTTTGACAAAACAGTGAAAAAAGCAAATGCTACAAAGCTGTGTTACAGGAAAAGAAAAGAAGCTAAAATAAAATGAAATCCACTGAATTTGAATACCTGCTTCTCACCCACAAAACTATTAACCATGGAAACAAGAAATGTAGAAATTGTATCCGGAGAGAACACAGTTCTTCTCAAAGAACTATACTGCAACAGTTGTCAACATCAGTGCTGTAAATGATGATTTTGGAAAAAAAAATCATGGAAAAATAGTTTAAAATTGCATTCTAAATACCATTCAATCTCCTATGAGAAGCATAGAGAGCTAATATACATATCCTTTATGGCAGAAAAGGTAACATATTCAAGTCATTCTCATAATTCAGTGTAGGGAGATGTTCTAAGGAGGTTAAAAAAACACTACATGAATCAAAAGCTTCTGACTGCACAGTGCAAAAACCCCTACACCTCTTCCTGCAATATTCATCCCTCAGTGTCTCACAGTGCTTTTTAAAAGGTCTAAGGTCCATTGACACCTTCTTGCTATTTCTAACCTAGGTTACAATCCAAAATAATGGAACTTGGTGAGATAATTCTTATGTTTGTTTAATTTTCTAGAGAACATAATTTTAATATACTTACTGGCCTTCCTCGCTGTCCTCTTGGACCAGTAGGTCCTTGAATACCCAGTGTACCTGGAGATCCCTTTAAATAAAAAAATTCACCAACTGTCAATAAATGTTGCTCTGATATTAGTTACTGGTTGACACTTTATCACATCCACTGTAATACTACTTACTGGAAAACCAATGATCCCTGAATCCCCAGGATCTCCCTAAAAAAAGAACAAAACAAAACCAAAGAAGTAAAAATCCAATAAATTCTATATACAAAATTGAATAGAATCTTTTTATCACTTATTAATTTTTTTCTCATTCAAAAAACTGATTATAGCATGCAGTGCTACTCAAAAACCCTTCCATACCTATGCATTCCACAGAGATGTTGAGATAACTGAATGTGGGCCACACAGATTTCATACTCTATAGATAGTTGCATGCAATAGTGTAGCAGGGTACAAAGTTGGCTAATGAAGTTAGGGATCCAAACTACAAGGCTGAACTATACAAGAGACCACACTGCATTTTTTTTGTTGAAAAATCCTATCTAACCAGTGGCTTAATTAGGACTATAACCTTAGCTGAAATGTCCAAGCTCATTTTTGTGAGTTGCATGGGAATTACTGAATCATTTTGATTCTCTTCTGAGTCACTAAAAGCATTTGGAACATACTGTTTTCAGTGACCACATATTTTAACTTCAGTACATGCTGAAATGTTTTTGGAAATTAGATCCAAAAATGTTCTAGCCCAAAGACCTTTCAACACACATAAATAATGTGTTATTCAGTCCAAACACCTTCAATCATTTTGAGTAGCATCTTAACTACCTAGTTAATTTGGGTTTGGTTAACAGAATAATTTATGGAACAAAGTACTTTCTGAAATGAATACAGGTGTCAGTATCCATCCTTGGCTACAATACAGTTGAGCATTTCTTAAACATTACTTAATCACTCCTGATTACTAACAGTGCAGATCTGAAGATTTTTTAAAAGGAAAAAAAGTTTCCATTAAAAATACAGGCAACTTACAAATATGTCAAGAGAAATACCTATTTTGGCACTTACTGCTGGCACAAAATACACACAAACAATGTCAGCAGATCCCTTCTGTGCTGAGCATAGCTCAGTTGCAGCTTTTCAATCAACCACGATTTATACTGCACATACGTAATCCCTTATCTCCTCCTTATACCTTCAAATTATGCAAGATTATATAGATACATGTGAGAAAAAGCTGCAAGTGATTACAAAACAAGCTTTAAGGATTAGACACAGTAAAAGCAGCCATTGGAATACTGGGGGTTTTCTAAATAACTAAATAAAATATTGGAGGATATTTTACCCTAAGTCAATAGTACACTTGCATGAAAATTTTACAGGAAAGGTGCTGATAGTAACCAGAATCATTCAATGGACAAACCAATGGCAAAGAAAGGGTTTTGCCATGCATGATACAAAGGTAGTCATTGAATAAAGAGGGAAATACATGACCTAGGTCATCTACAGTGCCTTTGCACTCCACCTATAGGCTGACACTCCTTGGAAACAGCAGAGTTCAGATTTTTTTCCCTTGGACATCATATAAACTTCTCTGCAACCAGAGAAAGCAGAAACTGCTTTTCAAAGCGTACTCAAAATCAAAGTGGGCCTCTTGGGACGTGCCCATCAGAATATAAGAAAAATTTACTCTCCATCAGGTGTCTGAAAAACTGTACTGGGCAAGAACAGCTGCTGGGAGTTCCCGACATACCCTGTGTCGGCTGATGATCTCCGGTGCTACTATGTACGGCTCCCCCTTCTGTCCCTTGGGCCCTTGGACTCCCTGGAGGTGACAAGAAAACCAAAACACAGTGTAAGCTCTCACACCATCTATGCTAACACATAAACTGCTAAGAGTGAAATGAAAAATATTTGTTGGTGCTTTCGTAAGTGTACATAAACATACTGCGGTTTAGAGGTAGAGACTATGCCTAGCTTTGGAAATTTATGGTTTAGAAAAAAAAAGTATAAACCCTCACAGTATGTACAAGAATGAATTTCTAAATTTTGGGGAGAAACCCCCCATTACCAGGGAGTGGTATTATGGGGTAGCACCTCCTAGCTAGAACTGATGCTGCACTTCCCAGGGCTGACATGTGCATATGCAAATCCAGGAGTCCCACTGCTCACATCAGCATGATCCTGTGTATCTCACCATGAAAAGCCAATACTTTGGCCATGGGGCAGGGAAGAAAAGGATACCTTCATCAGCAATTTTGAGTTTAATATTACTTTATTGCTGTTGATTAAAGCTGTACAGGTTTTCCTACAGCAATCTCTCTGCAAGACCTGTGTGGCAGGTATAGCTCTGAGCAGACCTTCTGGCCCTGGCTGCAATGTAATGACTGAACACAGTGCAGTGTGTCCATGCTGAGTCTGCAACAATGCTCTGCTGGGCCAAAAAGCCCCACATTCCCTTGGTTAAGAGATGTCCCATTAACCCAACCCACGTGTGAATGAAACTCATTCCAGAAATGTTCTTAGCTTCAGATACTCACTTACTGCCAGCTACTTACAATGCTACCAGGGAAACCAGAGAATCCAGGAGTTCCCGAGTCACCAGGGTCACCTGCTGTCCCGTTACAGCCATCATGACCTGGCTTCCCCCTTGGTCCTGGCTGGCCTGGATGACCCTGTTGAGGAAAAAAAAAGTGTTTATCTATCCATCTGTTTCTAGTTTTCCTTTTCCTGTAGTCATGAAGTATTTAGACATTCTCACATTAAGCCCAAGGCTTGGATCCATGGGAAACTAGGATTTTCAAAGACAGAAACAGACAGTGCCTTTTTTTAATATAGCTGCAGCTTGAACCAGATGCCCCAGACAGCATGAAAAAACGAGTAGTGAAGGACCTCTCAGAAAGGGTAAGAAAGCTATGTTCAATGCAGGCTCTGTTAGGCAGAGAACTAAGCCAGATGAGGCTGCTGTGCAGGGATCCTCCAAGAACTGGGATTGTTAAGCATTTCAGTGCTTCACACTGGAAGAGTGGGAAGAAATGTTCCTCACTGAGTTTGAACAGCTTCCAAGCCAGGAAAAAAGTCAAAGATGCTGTTGGAGCTAGATTGAGAGTCATGATGAGGCTGTGAATATGGAAGAAAACAGCAGGGCTCAAAGGTAGCGAGCTGGGGGCACTCCAAGACCTTGATACAGTGCCTCTGAAAAGTTACTTCTGTCTCAAACTGTATTTTCATTGCTGTTCTTACATTCACCTTAACTGCTGTTGCTTCTGGGTTGCACTGAGGCTGATGAGAAGCAAATCTTCCCTTGAGCAGCTCTTTGTTCCAGAAGGCTCAAAAAACCAGAAACAACATAAAACATTTCTCCCTTCTCCTTTATCTATAGCAAGAGTTTTCTCTTTGCTTTTGCTCCATTGCTTAGAAAAAATAGAAGAATATCCATGTCCTTACTCAGCTCTACCAAATACTGCACTCCTCATCCCAGAAGAGACTCAGTCTTGCCACCATTATCTCTTGGCTCCCAGCCCCACATCTTAGCACTGTGCCATTGTGGTTTGTTCAGGTGTCTATCTGCCTGCCTTCCCATGGTCAGTGAAAAAACTGGCTGGAAAATGTAAGGGTGCCTGAAGGGCAGGGCAGCTCAAAGAGAGTACACCACAAAAATAGAGGTTCAAGTTCTGTCTGAAGGTATTTATCCCTCACAATGCAATGTGCAGAGGTCAGGGAGGCAGGGCTGAAAAAGAAAACATGCCCAGGTATGAGAAGCAGTCCAGCTATAGCAACACTGGGCTTCACAGGGGAGCAATTTACCCTGCTTCCCAGGATGTGTCAGTGCTTAGAAAAAAACTCAGCATGATGCAGGTGAGATGAACAAGATCCTTGGCTCAGGAGTGTTAATAGAAACGGCAAATATGGTCTTCTTTTTTTCCTTAAAGAGTGAGAAAGAGGGAGACAAGGAAGATTGTGAGAGAGAAATCCCTGAAACTTGATAGGAAGCTCTTCTGGAAACAAAAGAGGGTGAAAGTAGAGTGGATGTGGATGCGTGGGCTGCAAAGCGGGGCCCTGGTGTCAGGGAGCACTACAAAGGAAACCCAAGCCTGGGAACTCTGTCCAGGGATTCCAGTGACTCAGATTTCTTTGTTATTTTTTGACACAAGATGTAAAGAAGTGTAGGCTGGGAAAATACTGTGCTGTGAACTTTACCCGGTTTTCCTCTTTGAGTGTTTCAGTTTCATAGACCTGATCCATTTGTTCAAAGCTTTACACTGCTTAGTGCTCAGTAAGATTTTTAAGACAATCTCAAGCATGCCATATGAGCTATAAAGCAAATTAACCATAGTTAGTATTCTTAAAATCACTGGTCATTATATGAGCTTTGCAAATCAGAAATAATTAGGAATGACCAACTCGTGTCCTTCATTCACAAGCTTAAGAGTTGTGAAGCACTTATACCACAGGTCTTTCCTACAAAAGAACACACTTAGCTGGGTAACGTCCAGAGACACAGGAAATTTCAATCCTTTTCTGCCCCTTTTATAAGGAGATTTCTCCATAGGACAAAGAAAATGGACCTTAATTATCTGAGGGAATGAGAGGGAGCATAGATTCTGCTCTTTTGTTGTGTATCTGCAGTTCCACTCACTTCAGCAAATGTCCTTAGCTGAAAAGTGTATACGTGGCTGATGCAGGATTTAACCCAGACATTTTAATTAAAGTAAAAAGACTTTAGGCTAGCCTGCAATATTTGCATTTGGTGATTTCTTAAAGATGAAGTAACCTGCTACTTACAGGAATGCCATCTGCCCCGGGGAATCCAGTGACACCTCTTTGTCCCTAGAGTGAAACAGCACAATTAAAATTATGTTCTGCCAGCATTTTGCTTATTAGCTAAAACATTTGATATTCAAAAGTTACCACTTCTCCTTTGGGTCCAGTTATTCCTGGGTATCCTCTTTCACCTTTGTGACCTTTGGGACCTTGGACTCCTGGGATCCCCATCAATCCTGGTGGTCCAGTGAATCCCTGTGATCCAAGGAGTCCTGGCTGGCCCTGATAAAAACAATAAAACAGCATTTACATAGAACAGTTGTGATGCATGGAGCTGGATAAGTTATCACTCCTGCAACAAAGTCAATCTCTCAAAGGAAAAATAAACACAGAATTTCTTTCCATCCCAGTAGGCCAGGCTCTTTGATAAAAGTCATCTGAAACACCACACAGAGAAACTCCAGCAGCAGTGACTATATTGCACATGTGGTCACAAAATTAACACATGGATACTAGCATTCCAATCAATATTCACTACTTCAGTATTCATGGCCACTCTATGAAAAAACTGTTTTCCCTGGAATGAGGTTTCTCAAGAACGATTCTCCT
Organism: Urocynchramus pylzowi; assembly: GCA_013397555.1. Classification (NCBI taxonomy): domain Eukaryota; kingdom Metazoa; phylum Chordata; class Aves; order Passeriformes; family Fringillidae; genus Urocynchramus; species Urocynchramus pylzowi. The sequence goes on along the minus strand of VZRH01001644.1, from coordinate 1,142,096 downwards.
ACAATATAACGTATGATGCTCCAAACAAGTAAAATATGATTAACTGGGAAATTTGCTTATTGGCTATATTTATTGCAAGTGGTGTCTGATGTTTAATGGCAGGAATTTCTCCTCTTTAGTTACAATATTTCTATTCAGCAGTGGAGCCTGAAAATGGTGGGACATGCATGGATCCACGGAGGTTGAAGAGTTGCACATGGGGCTCCCTGGTCATTCTCCCTTCCAGCGCTGGTTTGGCTCTTCACACTGCTTCAGCCATTGTTTAAAAATAATCCCTGTTGGCTGCCAACATCACAAGGCTCAAAAGGGGAAAAAACAATTTTGAAATGACACAATGGTGGTTTAAGTAATGGATTGTGACAGTATGTCTGAGATCTGTGAGCTGAAGTATTTGAATATTGTTCCAGACGTAGCATCACCGAAGGCACACATGTTTTGCATGTACTCACTGCACTAATGACATTAATAGTACATTGCTGCAATCTTTTCTGGAGAAATATGTTTTCAATGGGGCAAAGCACCATTTACCAAGACATTCGAATTAAGTCAAATCTAATGAAAGTTGTTTTTAAAATGCAATTAGATTTTTTTCACAGACCAGGCTGGAACAGCACCAGTATCTCACAAAGGAGAAGAACTACAGCAAACCATAAACAAACACATATATATGTATTCATACCAAAAAGTTGATTAAAAAATACTATTTTCTTTTAGGATAAAATACTTACAGTCTTGCCCATGCCTTCAAAGAAAGGTAGAAGGTGAATGCAATTAACGTTCAAGAGTTCAACTTAATTTAATGCCACTGAGGTGGAAAGAGGGCAGTGTGGGGACTTGAAAAAAAGAAACCTGAAGATAGCCTAATTTCTTTGGATCAGGAAGTTGTACCAAAGACACTGAACAACGCCTTACTGATATTAGGCAAAATTTATTTTAGTTTCACAGGCCCATTTGTGATATACTTTAAAAATTTCATAGTCAACAACTATCTAAAATAAACATTTATCTCTGCTATATCTCTGCTTTCATACCAGATACCCCAAAACACTGCTATGACTGAAATACAGCTTACTTGTAGCTTCAAAAACAAGTCAACTTTCCTCACTGCTTCCATGCAAAATGGTTGTCACAACACTTGGGGTAGGTTTTGTACTTTAAACCTTATTGTATCACATCATATGAGTCCATATTGAGAAGCTGACACAGCCAAACAAAGTATAGAACTGAGTGCAAGTCTTTAATTTTGGAAGAAGACTAGGAATGAGCCAATATGTACAGTCTGTGTAGTATGATCTGTACTTGTACAGTATGGATCTTTTGCTCTACTGTTATGACTGATTTGACAAGAGTGATGCTTTAGGAGCAGTGCCAAAGGACAACATGAATTTAAGTGTTTGAGCTGTCAGTGTGAAAGAGAATTCCCTCTGCTTATAATCAAACCTGACTTTATACAGCATCCCTACTTTTAAACCAAGTCTGCTTATGTGGATTATTAGGTGCTAAGAGGCCAATGTCTTTTCAGATTAACTGAGAAGAAACAAAGATTATATGAATACATCTAAAATACAAAAGAACTCATATTGGCAGGAGGCATATGCATCTGAACAAGCAGCTGCTCATTTCCTTATGCCAGGCACTGCTGGCTACTACAAATGCATCTACCTCCACCAACAGTAGCTCTTAGTTGTTTTCAAAATGCAGTGAATCTCTAAAATTTGTTTTGTGAAGGTGCAGATCCCAGTAGACATATTTTCTGAGTTTTCAAATGGAAAGATGCTGATTAAAAGCACGGGGATAATGACTTAAATCTGAACCAGAATTTTGCAGTGTGAGTTCCAAGATCAGGAAAAGAAAATCTTTCTTATACCACATTTTTTCTACTTTTCTTACCTACTATAGCTCAAAATTTATGTATATAGGAATTGACAAAATACATATGAGCATGCCCCACAAAACTGCCTTTGTAGGGAAATACACATTTCATTAATTAAAAAATGGAGTCAATGATTTTTTTTTTGTTTGTTTGGGTTTTGGTAGACAAGTATAAATTCTCATGCAAATATCAATCAAAAATATTTCAATTTTACTATAAAGTCTTAAAATATTATCCAATATTTAAGGTAGCTTATTCTTCCTCATGCACTCAAATTGAGAAAGGAACCTTTAAAAAGGTTCAAAAAGGATGGAAACATATCCATTACATTTGCAAAGAACACCAAAAAATTATTAAGATTCATTTGTAGATATTTGAGTTGGATCCAGTTGCATTTAATTTCTGAAAATAAATGTTTCAGTTGCTTCTGCAAGGAAAGGAATACATGGGTTCTGAGCACTGAAAATGCCACTTCATTTTTGGAGTACCAGAAAGCCAGAATAAATAATCTAAATGCCAAAAACCACTCATCCTCCTGAGATAAGCAAACTGTCTCTTTAGTGCCCCTCTACCCTTCTTTAGAGGGCAGCTGTCTGGAGGTAGAACACATGTAAAACAAATCTGTGCCTGGCTTTCTATAGGGACCATGCAAAGCTGTACTGTTCAGAAATGGCATTCCATGGAACATGGAATATCCTACATCCGATACCATTCTCCCACCTCCAGTCCCATTCTCCTGTCTGGCGTGGAGGAAGAAAAAAAACAAGGAATGGAAAACAAGGAAGGGCATCAGCACCCCTTCCCCATGCTTTCCTGGTAGTTATCTGGTCATTTGTTTGTTGAGGAATATGGATTATTTAATATGAGGAGAAGAGAACAGATCCTCATGGAACTAGTTTAACAGAAGGCTAGAGGCAGAGCTAGGGAAATACTTCATATCATGACAATGTTTGTGTAATTCTTCAGCCAATTAGTACCTTGGCTTGTTAACAGAATTAACTTTGTTAGCCTCCGTTAACTCAGACATGTCAGCTTTAACTCTGATTTCTTTATCGTAGATCTTTTGTTGGACAAGTATGTCCCCTTTTCATTAGCAAGTGACCTAAGAACATTCTCTCTTTGGCAAAGGTCACTGAGGAGATTTAAGCAAAGACAATCAGTTTGAAAGGTTCTGTCAAACAAAGCATGACTCAATTCTTAGCCCCAAATACCCCTGTGTGACACATGCCATGCATGGTACTACTCTGTCTGTGCTCCTGCTGGAGGGTCAGAAATTCTAGAGAATTTTCCAAAGCTGTAAAATTGTGCTTGACTTAAAATTTCCAGGTCTTAAAAAAAAAAAAAAAAGGAAAAAAGAAAAAGGAAGCAAGCCTAGAGGAACATATAATCCATGTCATATTTCAGAAAACATTAAGTTCTTTCTCTTGTACATGCAGTGCCCTTCCCATTTCACTAGGGTGAACTGGACCTCTTCCCTAGTCCAGAGCATGACACCATTACCCCATGTCACCCACCACAGGACTTACAGACTAAGAGGCTCACTGAAGTGTGTGTGGAATGGCATGGCCAGCACCTCCGAGAGAGCGCATAAAAAGAAAAGGAAAAAGTGGGCTGATGGAATATCTTGAAGATTAACAAGAAGTTCTTTCAGTGTTTTTATACTTTCACAACCCTTTAGTTGAATTACAAAGCTCCCAGTGTCAGGATATACACCTAAGAAGGCAGTCTCTGCTTTGCTCTTCCTGCAACTTCAGCTGACTGGAAGAGGTCTCACAAAACTATTGTGGCCAGCCCAGATATTGTGCAGAAACTATTTACAGAGAGGAGCAAACGTTGGAAATTAGAAAGCCTGAAGGAAATCTCCCCAGAAAATATTTGCCATGTTATATATACATTATCACTTGTCCAGTGACATGCATGAAAGAAAATGCTGCCAAGGTTGTGACTGAATTCATTAACTACATTTTGCAATTAAGTATCAGTGGACATAAGAAGATCCTGATCAGACTTCTAAATTTGAACTCAATGTTCATGTTTTGCAGCTTGAACTTTAATTTCCAGTTCTTTTACCATCAGTCAGATGAGAAATGTCATGTTGCAATACTTTCTTCCTTTTAATTTACTGTTAAATTTACAGCGTGGAAACAAAATTGACAAAGGAGGGTGTGCTAATTTTGAGAACAACCAAATGTTTGATGTGATACACTAAGAGAGATGCACTAAACGACAGTACCTGCTCCACAGGTTTTAAAACACAGGAATCATGAATTTCTGAGAAATCCACCTACCAGGGTGGAGACACAAAGACAGGAGAAAACTGTTGATTTGCAATTAAAAGGAGGCAGAATCAGAGTTTCTACAGAGCTTCCCAGCCCCTGAGCCCATTTCTCCATGTTTCATTACAGATAACCATTTTGCAATTGCTTCTGGTACATGGAATGTGATGATTCAGTATTCCCCACATGGAAACGAGCCTTGTAGACCATCATTTCTTCTAACAGTGGACAAAAAGAAAGGAGGTTAATTCCCTGACATTTTAAAAAGGTCACTGCTGAAAGGACAAGTTCATTTCCTGCGGGAAGGGTGATCTGACCATGACAGACAAGCTGGAGCTGGGATTTTTTGTAAGAGCTCTTAGTCTGGAACGGTCTCTGTAAGAACAGATGGGGAAAGGACATGACAGCAAGGACCTCAGTGCACTCCTACTCAGTGAGACCAGCAAGCAGAACAGACAGCAACTCAACAGGGAATAAAATAATTTATAAGGAAAATGAGCAATTTTTGAGTTGATTGAAAGTGCTAACCCAGGAAAAGACATCCCTCCAGGCACACAAGAAAGAAACAGAAAAGTTTTTAAATGTAATGCTGGCAAAATGTGGAAAACTGGGTGTAAATGTGGGAATTTGTGATTGTTTCCGGTGGTTTCAATGGATGTACTGCACTAAAGCAATCACTGACCCCAAATAAAAAATGTATGATCTTAGTGCTCCCACTACCCCCAAAACTATAAACTACAAGGAAGAACCTCAAGAACCTGCTGTGGCACACAGAGTCAGACTAGGATGGGCATATCACCTGGCATTTCTGCTGGAGCATAAATCCAGGAGGTTATCTAGGAGTTTATGGATTAACTGTACTAGAGGGAATGTGTAGGGGAAGGGTTTGGGGTTCAGCTCCAAACACTTTGCACACTTTGTCAGAAATAGTTCACCTATGGGGTTGCACCACTTTGGGCTGAGAGGCAGAGAAAAGCAGACCACATGGAGCACCTGCTGCCATGGCATGGTTTGACTCAGCAGCTGCTTCTGGTGGCACTGGGCTGCCCAGTACAGACAGACCCCAGAGATCTTCAGACACTAATGAGTACAACACCTACCATAACAGAAGAAAACTGAACATTTATGTACCTTCCATCATTATGTTATGCATTGATGATGTAGTTTGAATGGTTCCATCCACCTCAGCACCTCAAGACTTTTGTTTAAGCAAGACTTAAATGCTTTTGTAATTCCACCTAGGAAGAATAGATCAAAACAATCCATGGAAGGGTAAGAAATACAAATACACTGGGCAAAACACATCCAGTGCTAGCCACTGGAGAAGAAGATCATCTGAGAGAAAAAACTCCTGCAGTTTGTGCAGGCTTGGTTGTTAATCATATTAGCATGTTACTTTATTTCTGTGTCTTCAGGACTATAGTAATGACTACTTCCTAAAAGACAGATGCCTTGCAACAGTTTGCAGTGAGCATTCAGAAGCTCCTCACTAGATGGCACCAGCCATTGCTGCTGCAGGCAGCCCCCACCACTGCAGGTGCAGGATTCCAGACCATGGCACAACCTTCAGGAAACCTGATAAGGAGTTCAGCTAGGGTCAAACTGTCCTTGAGCGAGGTCTGAGGCAACAAAAGCAGAAGGTTTCTGCCAAAATGTCTGTAAGTGAGATAGCTGGGGAAGTGCAAATAAAATGGGATCAAATGCATCATGCAACTGAGCAGCATGGCTGCCTGAAGTGAAGGTGTTCTGTCATTCAACCTATATTTTGTGTAGTAGGCACACTTGGTCTTCTAAGAGAAATGAGAAAAATTTATTACCTTACTTCTTCATTGTATTACTAAATTTACATTTACTGTCACAGGCTTGAAAATTCTCAAACTTATCTTCTGAATCTGTATTTTTAGTGTAGGGCTGGCATTAACTTCTGCCACCACACTGATACCAGAAGGGGAGTCTTATTCTGCTATTTTGGACATTTGGTAACAACATGGTTACCAGTGTACCATTGCACCAAAGAGATGGGACTTCTGTTGTCTAACTAGAATATTGATAAACAAATCAAACAAACTTTTCTCTTATAAATATAAGAATATTAATATAAGAATATTAAATTCTAAACACAGAGTAGTACTGAAAGAACTGGCAGGCTTTAACAAAAAAGTACATAACTAATGGTTATTTCTAGATTTTTTTTTTCTGTTTTGCTACTTTAGAGGAGGTTATTTAGCTGAGTTTCACATTCCAGCTCTTATTCTCAGAAAAGACTTTCCTTCTCCTTTGTTAACAATCTTTTTTTATTTATAACAGAAGTAAACAAAAAATTATAAAATTTGTTAAAAATAACTAAAAAATGAGGTTAGTTCAGCCTAGTGGCATGGTAACAATCTGCTGCTCTTTTAACTTCATTGTCCGGACATACGACATTTTCTCTCAGGACAGTGGTGACCAAGTGACATTAACATTAATTCCAGAACAGTGATTCAGCTTGCAGAAGGATGGAATTTTTTTTTTTTTTTCATTAAGGAAGGAATACACATTAAATCTTCATAAAAAAAGAACTATGAAAGCATTCCCTTTACCAGAAGCCACATCCCTTTTCTGTACTCAGTAATGAAATGATTTTGTACTGTTTTCTGTTCCCACGGTTTGATCTAATTTGTGATCTTCCAGAAAGCTGCTATGTCACCCAAGAAGATAAAACATGTGCAAAAGTAAATATATGCTGGAATGTAGGTCAAGAACTCAAAAGAACCAGTTAATAGTTTCTTCATGTCACAAAATACACAGGAGTAAATGTCAGAAATGCCTTCTGTGCTATGCAGTGCTTCTGTAGTAAGAACAATACTGGACCACAGCAATGATCTCTCAAAGAAAAGCATAAGAAAGGGCAAGTCTAGACAAAACCACATGAGGATTTCCATACTAAACCTTCAAAAGGTCATTGCATGGAAGAAAGAAGAAGAGGATGGTGGACAAGATGTGGGAAAAAAGCATTGGGCAGAGGCAAAGGGTGCTTTTGTTTGCAGACTGAGTAAGGGGATATCTCTGAAAGTACAAAGTAGAATCTCTACTGAAGTATGGCTAAACAGACAAACTAGGAAATTTAGCATCAGAATAAAGACATATTTTAGCAAATGTATCTCTCTAGTAAGCACGCTCTACTGAATTATGTGAGAAGACTTGGAATGACTTGAAAGGCACTGAATTTTTAAAGTATTGTATTTATAGAACAGTTAATTCTCAATTTATTTTTAACAATTTATTTACATGCAGTGTAGCCATCAAAAGATCCCATCAGGTGCAGGTGATATCTCATGGCATGATATCCTAATGCAGATATTCAAACTAAGTCAAACAAATGCACCTGAATGTAACCATTTTTCTTAAGTGTCAATAAAAGGAGCCCTGGTTTCTAGCTCAAAAGCTGACCTCACATCATTGCTTTCTAAACTGTGCAAGAAGGCAATACCCCAAAGATCAAGTCCTGAAATGATGGATTTAGCAGTTAGAATTAAGACTGAAATAAAAATCTCACTGCATGAAAAGGGAGCTGATATAAATGTAATACATTTACTTAACCTGGCAGACAACACATGGCAGAAATGCTGCTAGTGGTAGTACAAAACAGTAGGATTTTCTTGGCAGTTAGAAATATTTCAGCATTAAAGAGTAATCAGATGATAATAGTGCATGCCCTAAAGCATATCCATTTACTCCAAATTAACCTGAGAGTGGAAGTGCAGTTAACAGAGCTACTCACTTTATGTTGGTTAAACTGAGACTACCAAGCTAAGACAACTATAAAATCAGAAAAAAACCCCTACTTCAGTGGCATGTAAATATCGTCCCTTTGACTACCAGCTAAATTCTGTTTTTGAGAAAGAGGTAACTAAAGTTAAATTTGGAGATGTCAATTTTGAATGAACTTGAGTAAACTTGAATGAGCTAATGATGTTTTACAGAACACTAAAATGGCATTGATTTATACTTGTCAAATGTTCATTACTATGTAATTAATTGGAGAAGGTTAGTTTGATAGCCAACCAAAAATTCACCAGAGAGGAAAATCACCTTGCCAAATATGCTCTTATGACCAGACAATTATCACACTGACGGGTGTGGACAAGGAGCAGGAGGAAGCAGGGAACTCCCAGTTACTCCTTACTCTGTGACATCTGCTGTATCATGGTCATGTAAAGGAGCAGACTTTTTAGTTTTTAGTACAATGAATATATTTATAGAACAAAATTCTGTTCATTCAGCATGGCTTTTTACAGGATCAAAAAAGCCAAAAAAATTCCACCATAAAATGCAGTGCAATCTTCCTACGCTGCTAGTATCTGCATCAAAAATATTTTTTAAAGCTCTTTTTATTCATTCTATTCATTTTATTACCATCATAATATTAAGATCAGCTGCTTTCTGGGACTTTTAAAAAGCATACCTCAGACATATTGCCAAAAACTTGGATAATGCAGTCGGTTGAATAGCTGTAAGACTGCTGCTTGGCTAACTGGGCTTTCTCAAGGCAAGACAACAACCAGCACCTGCTTGAGTTAGAACATTCAGTCATAGACACAAGAGCCAATCTGCCAGTCCAATTGCTTTCAAATGGCTTTCAGTGGTGTGTGGGAGTGTTCTCAAGATCCTAAAATTCAGGAAGTTCAACACAGATGTTTTCTGTCAGTAGGCGTTGGAAGCACCAATAGTAACATCTGTTCACTTTTCATATTTGTGAGAACATTTTTTTTTTTTTTGGTCCAAAACCCATTCACTGTTGAAATTTCCAAATTGTGCAACTAGCCAAAATGTTAAGCTCATTAGGCTTCATGAGTTTAAGAGTATGTGAAAATTAAAACCCCTGCAGGAGTTCAGCCTATCATATGCCAAATTTTCCATTCTGTGTTCTTCTGTTTAAACAAAAGTGTAACTATTTTTGTGGTGGGAACAGCTATCAAAACTGACTTGAACATGCAAATAAAAGTTACTACTGGCTGTTTTAACTACAGAAAGAATTTAATTCTCTTACAGAGGCTGTGACTTTTTAGTAATTTGTGTACTGGGATACCCTCTCCACATGGGAGCCCAGAACACATGTTCTAGCAGCATGTACAAGAGACTCGGTACAGACCTTCGTGCTCCGGTCATGGGAATTTACAGTTTGGGACAGACTTCCAGTTCCAGACAAGGCCAGATGATTGGCTCTGAACCACCAGGAAGGATGGTGGGCTTTAGGGCAGATGTGTGCAGCAATATGAAGAGTCATTGTCGATACAGAATCAGAGACATTTTTTTTCTCCTGGCCCTTCTAGACAGATGAGCCTCAAGAGCAGTGGGGTGCTATGATATCATCTGAATGGAGTTTGTACAGTTGTTTCCTCTACATGATTTCCCAACCTTGATGTATCAATGCAAATGGTCTAGAAATTTCAGTAACTGGGACTCTGCTGAAACCTGCTGTTGAGTCAGCTTACACTGAAGCTAAATCAACCCTTATTCCTTCCAGTGCACGTGGGTTGTTAACCTCACAGATATTCTAATGCCATCACTTTGATGGTCGTTAAGCTGGGCCTGCCTTCATGTTGGGTTTGTCTCCAGAATCAACAAATAGTCTAAATAATCTGTAATCTACAAGAAATCTTCAGTCAGTAAATAGAAATACTGAAAATTATCAGCAGTAGTCTTTTATATCATACAATTATGTTCCCTGCATAGATTCACAATAAGTTTTTACAAGTACTAGATCAAGCTGAATCATCATCTAGGGAAGCTAAATTATTTGGAGAAAGTATTATGACAACCAATTACTTGAAGAACTCTCTGTGGTTCTGTGAAGTCTTCATTTTTTTTTTTTTATTTGAAATCAGGCAGGACAATAAAAATATTTTCCTTTGAATCATGAAGGAAATAGTTCTGTATCATCTACCTGGAAAAAAATGAATGTAACTTGTGATAACAGTCTTGGAGAGGGTCGGGGTGAAATATAAACTTGAACAGGAAGATTCTGCAGATCCATTACAAAATATCTAGTTTTTCTGGTAGACTCAGTTTGAGGTAGTGCTAATGGGGGCCAAGAGTGCCCACACATCTTCTGCAGATTCCAAAATCTCATCACTCATGGGAAAGGATGTTCTGGAGAACATCATCAGCAGACAGCTCCACAGCTGTTCAAGATGAAAGCCTATTTATCATTTCAAATGTTGATTTCAAAAGCTATTAGGAATTTTTTAACCATTCATTGTAGGCAGTATGGGCTATGGAGCTTCTTCAGCAAAGGATCGGGATAATAATCAGAGCAAACCATTTTGTTTGATCATAAAATCATAGAATGGTTTGGACTGGAAGAGACCTTAAAAATCATCTTGTTCCAATCCTGTTACCAAGGGCAGGAATACCTTCTACTACACCAGACTGCACAAAGGCCCATCTAACCTAACCTTGAACAATCCCAGGGGTGGAACATCTACCATCTCTCTGGGTAAGCTGTTCCATTGCCTCACCACCCTCACAGTAAAGAATTTCTTCCTAATATCTAATTTACACTTGCTCTCTTTCAGTTTAAAGCCAATACCACACGCCCTTGTGAAAAGTCCCTCTCCTGCATTTTTGTAAGCATCCTTTAGATACTGGAAGGCTGCTAAAAGGTCTCCCTGGAGCCTCTTCTCCAGGCTTAACAGCCTCAAGTCTCAGCTTGTTCTCATAGGAGAGGTGCTCTGGCCCTCTGATCATCATTGCAGCCCTCCTCTGGTCTTGCTCCAACAGGTCCATGTCTTCTTATTTTGGGGGTCCCAGAGCTGGACACAGCACTACACTCTGGATCTCACCAGAGCAGAATGCAGGGGGAGAATTACCTTCCTCAACCTGCTGGTCACCTGGTTTTGATCCAGCACAGCATATGTTGGCTTTCTGGGCTGCAAGGATGCAGTGTTGAGTCATGGTGAGCTTCTTGCCCACCAACACCCCCAAGTGGTTCTCAGGGCTGCTCTCAATCTGGTCATCCCCCAGCCTGTATTGATTGGGCTCCTCCAACCTAGAGGCAGCACCTTGTACTTGGCTTTGTTGAACTTCATGGGTTTTTCACACTGGATGGCATCCCTCCCCTCCAGCATGTTGACCTCACTACACAGCTTGATGTCATCAGGACACTTGATGAGGGTGCACTTAGTCCCACTGTCCATGCAGCTGACAAAGACGTTGAACAGTGCTGATCCCAAGACCAACCCCTGAGGAACATAACTCAGCACTGTTTTCCACTCGGACATTGAGCCATTGACTGCAACTCTATGCATATGTCCAGCCAATTCCTTGTGCACCAAGCAGTCCACCTGTCAAATCTGTCTCTCCAGTTTAGAGACAAGGATCCTTTACTCCTTTTAATTCCTCAGATACTTGAGGGAGTGAAGGCACTGCTAAATTGTAATGGCAAGTTGCTTTTACTTGAAGGACATGCCTTTAGTTTGAGAGGTCTTGGAGAAAATTTAGGTTGCTCTCTAACTGGTAGCAAATGCAGGTAATGTGGAGGAAAAGAGAAGCCTTTCACACAAGGAGAAACAATAGAGGGAGCTTAGCTGTTCTATCAGAACACCAGAGAGACTGCTAAACAATTTGTCATAACTACTCATCTGGGTCCCATCACTGGGGACTGGTTTCAGGCTTCAACTTGAGGAAAGTATCCTCAGTATTTCAGATTCTGATTCTAGAGTGTCTCTAAGCTTTGTAAAATTAGTGCTTTCTTGGCTAAAACACAGTCTGCTTACAGGATTAGCTGTGTCAAAGGAATCAGTGATGTGCAGTGATGCGCTGTCTTTGTGAACTTACAATGTACTTGCAGAGGTGCTTCCATCAGTCTCATGGGAGAGGCTGCATTTATTGACAGGGGAAATTGAATTGCTGGTGGTGAAATGGTCAGAATGGCACAGTTCACAAGTCAACCATGACCCCAGACTTCTGCTAAGATGCCTCTCTTGCTTTACCATATCTATTACAGGCAAGGATGAAAGGAATAAAGAGATAAATGTGAAGCTTCTCATCCTTTCCAAAACACTAATTAATGCTGGAACATCTGTACCCAAGATTTAGGTCCTGGATCCTCCTGGTCTCTGAGAAGATCTCAACTACCATATGGAGTGTCAGCCTTCTGTATTTTTGACAGAGAGTAACAAATGCACTTTTATTTATGTAGTTCCTTAGAATTTTTGGCTCTCACTCCTCCCTTTTTTCATGAAAAAAAATTTTCAACTTTTCTGACTGTTTCTGCATCTGGGAGAACCTAAGGCTTTTATCTAGCTACTGAAAAGAGCCAATGCTAGCTCTCCTGTCCAAATTAATGCCTATAGCTTTTATTGCTTTTTTTCTGTCAAGAGATGAAGAACATTTGCTATATGAGAGCAAATAAACTCTGAGCAATAGTGTTATGGAGGCTACAGTGCTCGGTACAGACTGATGATGTGGATGGATGAATGAGTCATGATGGCCTGGAGATTGGTAACCCTCAAATTACCTAGGCAATAAAAAAGACTAACTCAATACTACCTGCTCTAGCTGGCCCTGCTTGAGCATGGGTGGTTGATCTTAGAGCCCCTTTCCAACCTCAGCCATTCTGTGATTCAGTCAAATACGGCGATACTGATGTTCAGAATCCTCTTTAAGACACTGCAATTTAGCTGTTTGCCTATTCTATTGCTTAGATTTTTTTCCTCTGTGATGTCTGTAGAATTCTTCTGTCTGTGTACATATTTATTCTCTTTTGTTTGCTGTCTTCAGATCTCTGTGTATTTAACACAAGCCATAAAGCACTCTATTTTCTTTAGAATAGATAAGGGGTGGGAGTCACTGACATGAGGTGGAATACTTTCTTACTGTTAAAAACACTGATAACTACTATGAAGTGTTTGGTAAAGTTAGCATTATTGACAAAAGCCAAGATGCAGATTTATAGCTATCTGCCTGTGGATAACTATAGCTGTGTGTTTGTTACAGACATGCTTATGCATGTGTGAGGTCTCCCATATCTTTACAGTTTACATGGGTGCTTACACGAAAAAACAGCCTTCTGGTCCTGCAATAACCTTGCTAAAATCCTGCCAGACTATCCCTCAACCAACTCTACTGATTTATACAGTTATGAACTAGACTGAAGAAGTTTCTGCTGTTGTTTCTACCACAGGAAGACTCCAACAAGTACTCCTAAGGATAAAAAACAAACTACTTTTTTATGAACACAGCCTGATATTTCCATTACATTTTGACACAAAACAGAGGGTGCACTTAAAAGGAGAGATTTGAAGAGTTGGAGTAAAAAAAAAAACAAAACAGAGCTATTCAGCTTCCCCTGAATATTTTTGATTTGGAGCCATATTTCTCTTCCTACTTCCCCTGCTGCCTCCAAACAAACAAGAAACCCATAACAGATTTACAAAAGATACAGGGAAAAAAAAAAACAAAAAACAAAAACCCAAAATTAAATTTGTCTTAATAAGGCTGGCAGAATTTTCATATGGTAAATTTCCAGTAACAAGGACCGAAACAAGAATCAATGAAAACTCATTTTTAATTACACTGGCTGGGGTAATGCAATCAATAAATATTAACCCAACTGCAATGAAGAACATCAGCAATTTGCCTATTTTCATATTCTTTTTGGTCTTGATGATTTTATCAATCTAATTCCTATACATATCAGATACCTTTGGAAGATCAAACTAATTCCAAGAGAATATGATTTAGTGACCTCATGGAGATGATGCAATTCAGGAAGAATTTTAATGAAGTATCATAGAGAAAGAATTTGAATTATTAACTATGATAGATTGTGGACAAAAAAGAAAATCAAATCTATTTCCTCTCAGCATTCAATGAAACTATTTTATTCTGAAGAGAAATATGGTTTAATATTATTTTCCAGTTAATTCTGATTATTTATAAAGGCCTGACTAGACACTGAGCTATGGATGTCTTAGATTACAAGTTACCACAGAAATTTAAATAATTTTAATTATTTTATGTGAAGTAGTTATGAGATTTCTGCAGAAGTTCCTCCTTGACTGAACTTTTCCCAATAAATTCAATTATATGACAAAATTCAACTATTTGACAAAAAAAATGAAATTGATTTACTTTGAATGTACAACAGAAACATTAAGGAAAATAGCTGGAAATGTATTTCCAGGCATAGCGAAGTATAGGCTTAGATTGCTTTTCAGCTGTTTGACTAAGCAACATGCTCCTTCATTCAATTAGTATCTTAGAGAACTGATGATGACCTTCTTACCCAATTGAATGTTTAATCCTTGTCAGCAGGGATCAGCAATGACTTGAGAAAACAGCTAAACAACGTTCTCCATCACATTGAGAACACTGCTGCCCCAAGCTTTCCTTCAGATATAAGATACAGCTATTAATTGGTATGTTTTTAATGAATACAGCTTTCAACTTAGAAAGAAAGATTAATGAAACTACCCTGACAAAATGCAGGGTTCACTTGCTTCACTATAGATGAACAAATTAGTAGTATTAAGAAACCAGAAGTTTTAGGAAAAAACCCAACAAACTGGGGCAAGAGATTTACTTTTACCTTAATGTTTGCCTGATAATAAAGAGTGTAGGTTGTAGGATAAGCATGTAAAACTACAGCCTTCTCATTCCTCAGTAAATGTGTGCAGATACTGATGAGGGCTTGAGACAGGTCTGTACTGAACTAAAGTGGTGTCATTCCTGTGTGCCAAACTGAGGATGGGAAGCACCCATGGATGAGAACACTGCTCTCCAGTCAATGCCCAGCACCTCCCCACACTCACCTCTCTGAAGCCCACAGTGAGTTCCCTTCCACCTTTTTGCAGAAACACATGTGGCTATCACAGTCCCTAGTACACCTCAAGGGTGCCACAGGTGTCAGACAAGTCCTTCTGAATTGAGGTGAATTCCAGCCAGTTTAAGATTTGTTAACTATTAGACTGCTTCAGCAGCAGGAATCCCTCATCACAGAGATAAACAGAGACTTGGAAAAACATTTCAGAAGACAGTTTTTGTGCAGCTGTTAACAACTTCAGAGGAGACGTGCAGAAGATATGTGTTGGGATAAAACATGCAGTGACAAAAATGTAAACACAAAAAGCCAGGCTGTGACCTAATTTAAGCCTTGTTCAGCCACAGGCTAGCTAAAGCATGCTTCCACCCTCATAATTAAAAAAACATCCTGAAATTTAAAACAACTGAAACCACACAACAGTGGGACTTCTTCCACTGTTCCAAAGATTTGTAGTGAAAAAAAAATCAGTTAAATGCCTGAGATTAAATAGAAAATAACCAAGAAACCATTTAAAATTCTTTTACCTTATTAATCACTTATTTTCCTAAACCTAATGAAGCACATATATTTTAGTAAAAATGCACCAGTATCCATTCCAGATTAAAAAAAGCTGATGACATAAATGATCTTAAATTTTGGGAAATGAATTAAAAACACTGTTGAAAAATCTACATTCTAGGTATAATCAATGAGCCTTGTTGCACATCAGGCATGTAAAATGGCACAGGCTGAAGCACAATGCTCTAGGCAAACTCAACTATCAGAGGGCACCTTGCAGGCCATTTTGAATGAGCACATGAAAAAGAAATCTGAGAATTACTCCAGCAAGTCCTCACAGCAAAGCCGACTATCAGCAGCTGACAGCTTGTGGGTACACAAGAAGCTACTGACTGAAGTAAGTGAGACTTGATAAATGGGCATTTCATGACCTTCAAGATATGGCCCGAAACATGCTTGTCTTTTCAGGAAAATTTGATACTGCATTAGATGAGATTACACAATATGATTGTCAAAGCCTCACTCAAGATCAGCTGCCTGCAATCACACCTACTTATTTTGTTTTTGCATGCAGTGGTTGAGTGGTGTGAGAGGGGCATGGGAAAATCTGTGAAGCAACTTCAAGTACCTGTTTTTAAATCCTCCTATGTACCCTTCAGGAGACTTAAATGGTATATAACACTGAATAATTATTTGTAATAAAGTTGGGCAATAAGCACTTCCAAAAATTGTACTTAGATATTCTTTTCTCCAAAGCTTAAATTTTGTCTTGCAGAGACTCTTGCACCACTGCTATTCCTGATACACATCAGCACATGGAGTAGCCACCAACAGGCATTCCTGGTGGGGCTGCTGCCCTAGAAGTCAGGATGCTACTTGTTGCATTCCACTGCCCTGCTGCTTCAGCCTAAAAAATGCTAAGTATGAGTTACTTCTGGTAAAACTAAGCCCGTGCTAATTTCTTGGCTGAAGCTCATCAGTTCCTTTTCCAGAGAGATGGGTGTTATGCAGAGTGGCTGCTCTCCTCACTGTCCTTCCTAAGGACCGCAGGAATCCAGTGGGACAGTTGAGCTACAAAAATGAAATCGGTGATTTTGGGGGTGCCTATTTTCTGGGTCTGCTTAAATTAACTTGTCCCAAACTGTCAGCTGCTTCTCACAACATCTGCCAGAAAAGTTTTTTCAGCTTTCTTTGGGAAGCAGAAATAAGGCATACTACACAACTATCTCTGTACCACCTTCTTCTGAGTGGATTTCCCTTTGCAGGGTGGAGGCAAAGGGTGAACACAGGAGATCCTCCTTGCTGGGGGTGCTGCTGATCTGCTTTGCCTTAGGGAGTCTTAGGTGACACTGTGGACTATCAGCTCTTTGTTCCATTGATCATCACATGGACTGAGAGGAATGGGGCAGCACCCAGTACTCATGCCCCTTCAATTCTGGTCAGTGCAGTCCATCTTCCCCAAGTAAAGAACACTTTCTATCTCCATGCTATTGATCTCCAATTGGCTCTACAAGTGTAAAAAAATGAACAGCTCATGCGCAGCACTTGTGGTTTTTTTACAGTTATGTAAAATTCCCACAACAATTGAAGAGATTTATTTTAATCCTCTGCATAAAGACTACAAAACTAAAAATGAGCACAAATACTATGAAAAATGAATGTCCCAAGGATCCTTGCTATCACAAACATGAAATACAGAGCTCCTTGTTGAAGTTCTCCTACACCATTCCAGTCTATTCCCTCCTCATCATATCCACAGAAAGACTATTCATTCATGATAAGCTGGTTTGATGAGTTCAGATAATTTTGTGTTGCTGTTCCATGCAAGCTGCAGTCACGGCAAAGAGTTAAGGCCTTCTCAGGATCTTGTTCCAAAGTTTGTCTGTGTTGCCCAATGCCTAAACCCATCAAAGTAATTATGATAATGTTTGCATGTGGTGTTATTAGTTAATTTTTGAAGCAATAGCTGGAGAAACAAGGATTAGAAGCTTTGCTAGTAATTATAATCAGATGCCTGTAACAATCCTTGTGGTTTTGCCGGCTCGTTCAGTTGTTGCTCACACAGACTATCCACAACATGAGTGGGAAATTCCCGTGAGAAAAGATTCTGGAAATGAGGTCCAAATGGTGCACTCTATTGGTCTGAATGAAGAAAATAAGCTTTTTTGGGTCAGTTTACTTTGATTAAGGCATAGAAGAATAAATTGAATATAGCTCAATAAATGAGAAATCTTTTAACACTGAAATGTATTCACTTTTGCATTATTATATATTTTTATAATTAAAAAAAAACTGTGTGTAGAAAAAACTTACTGGAAACCAATACACACATACTTGATATTTTTATCTATATTTTATTGGTAAACAAATTTCTGACACATCAGTAAGTAAATAGACTGTAAAACATATCTTTAGACAAATATCAATGTAGACAGATAAACAGTCTTGAGAGAGGAGGTTTAAAAAAAATAAATCTTAAGCTTCATGTAATATTAACAGGAATACAGTGTGCTTTCCACAGCACTGCTTGGAAGGAAATGTTATGCCCATGGATGGTAAAGCAATGAATAAGCTGCAATGAATAAGTCCTGGTCATGAAGCACTGTTTGAAGGCTGAACACGAATGCCAAAAAATCTGTACAATTAAGTGCTACTAGTCCTACAGATCCCAAGTAGGTTGTATAAGAGCTTATCACTCTGCTTGCTGTGGAAAATCAAAGTGAAACACAAGCTCAACCACTGCATACCTGCAGTTTTTCTAGCTCTTAAGGCCTAAACAAGGCTGGGAACATGAAGCCACAGAAGCCACCCATCCTAAGGGCAGTCTGAAGAGAGTTCAGCACTGGACTTAAAACAGATTCAAAACCAGAGCTGTGTAGAATTATTTTGCTGAATGAAAACAGACTTATGTCAGAAAAGGTTCTTTGTATGAATTGATTTAAAAGATAGTGGGGAGGAAAAATGGGACAAAACTCCTAAAATAAGGGTTTTAGTCAAAATGAGAAGGTGCCAACTCTTGAGCTAGTGAGTAAATACAGCCCTTACAGGACAGATGGCAAGCTCAGGTTTGAGCCTAGAGCACAGCTGCATTGCCATGTCTGTATTTCTTTTCTGAAACTGTTTTTTAATCTCGGTCTTAAAAAAAAAAAATAGTTTTGCCTTATTTAGGAATAAAACATCACAAGTCTTGAAAATATTTCAGGTCAGCAAAACTCGCTCTGTTAACATTTGCTCTGCCATACACTACCCAAGAGCAGTCTCCTTGCTTTGATGCTGGAGAACAGCATGTTTGGATCTTGCTGTCTCCTGCTTTTTACATCTGCTATGCTGTGAATGGAGTCAATGTCACCATGCTGGCTCTGCTGGCCTTATTCCAGCCTAAGATTTCCTCATGCTGGAGGGAATTGCTTCAGCTGCTTTTATAGACCAACTTTAATTCCCCTTTCCTCTGCTACAGTTTACCAAAAGGACATTGTGCAGAAATTTAATCTTCCCTTTTTTTATCTTCTTCCCAACAATGTAAATTCTTACTAATGTGGCTTTGATGCCCAAAGTAAAGGAGGCAATAGCTTGTGTACTCATCTTAAACCAGGCTTTTATAGTAATTTATTTCCCCTAATCTTCATGTGAACGGAAATGTAATTGTACACACTGCACATCAAAACTCAGATCTAGATATATTTCTTTCTGAAAGACTTAGTGAAAATGGAAAGGACATTCAAAAGATAGAACAGCCTGAATATAGTGCTGGAATAGGAACTTTCACTGGCTTTCAGCAGTGGACCTAGAAAAGGTTCCCACTGCAAAGAGAGATTGATGCTGGAAGTCTGCTAGAATAAGGCTCCCTCTGGGTCAGCTTCTGGCCATTTACAATTTTTTTTATGTTAAAAGCTATAATTCACAGATCTCTCTGCCTCTCACGACACGATTTTCCTAATTTGCAATTAATTTAGCTTTAAGTACAATGCCATCACTGCCATTTAAACAGTAGGTGTGTTGTAATAAATACTATTGCCTTGTCATCTCTGATTAACTCCACTGAGTTCTGTTACACCACCCCAGTACTAGACCAGAACAGCTGAACTGGGAACATATTCGGGTCTAACATCTAACAGATGTTTGATGGGAAAATTTCCAACATCTCTCCTTTTTTTCTTAGAAAGCAGTTTAAAGAAAAAAACTAGTTTAACTCCAGTTTCTCAAGGCTCAGAATGTCTCACAATAATAAGCTTTAGGAATAACATGGGAATGAAAGAAAGCACAGTAATATAACAAGAGGGAATAACTGCTCTGCTTAAAATACAAACTATTTCACATGCTTATTCCTATCCATATTATATAGAATCTTTCCACTGAAAGCATTCCAAGAATGTGCCATTTACTGCTAAATCAATGAAGTCAAAGAGCATGGGAATGTAGTCTGAGATCCCAGAAGAATCTATCCAGATTGTGCTATCAACAACCTGAAATGCAGTGCAAGGTTGAGACCAAGCCTGGTACTTTGTCCAAAGTCCGGCGATTTATTTTTTTTTAAGTCTACAAGTGCAGCATTTTCAGAGAACCATTTGTGGATGTTTGACTTGGGAAAGTTGAGTAAAGCTGGAAAACAATGCTTTCTTAATGAATGTATTTTACTTTCTCTCAATCTATATGCAAGTGTTTATTGCAAACAAATTGCTTGCAAGCTGTTCTAAAATAACCCCCTAAAATAAGTAATTGCAGCTTACTCTCATACATGGCAGAAGTAGAATTTTGCTGAGTTACTACATGGTCAGCTTTTTCATCCCATGCCTTGTCTAACGTTAAGACCACAGCTTCTGCGATAAATATGAATCTTGTATAAACACATTCTTTCCAACAATATTCATCTGGCTCTTTGCGTCTAAGAGAGTATGAAACGTTACAGAGCTCTCAGCACTTCATTCTCTCTCTCATTCAGCGAGCAAAAATAAATCTTTGCTTCTTCTGTTGGTATATAATATACAGTGCCAGGAGCTGCAAAATCCTTCCCTTTTCTAGTAGTGTCTAGCGCACTCGAGAACTCGCCGTTAGCCACAAACGTGAAGAAATGTTAAACAAAGTTGCTACTGCATAACCACCTCCTCCTCCTCCATGAGCTCTTGGGATAGGTTTAATCCCCAGCTGCACTTGAAGGATACACTTGCTGAGATTAATGTGGCATCACAGCCGGACTGCTTGCGTAGTTTTGTTTAGAGCGGCGTCAGCATCCCCACAGAGCCAGCCAAGCAGCCTATTTGAAACACATCTCAACAGGGCAAGAAATCAGATTTTTTTACATTGAATGCAGTGGAATTTCCACAGGGGACTGGGGAGATCTCGATGCTGTTGGTCTTTGAAAGAAGTCCTTATACATGTAGGATGAAATTTAGCTCCTTCTCTTCAGTCTGGGCTACATTTAGAGAGAAAGACCCAGCACAATTCAGATGCTTACCCAACCACTTCCTTGCTGTGTATCAGGAGGAGACACAGGTCCTTTTTGTCTCCTTTTCCCTTTTCCTCTGTGCCATACTCTAGTGGAAGAGCACAAATCTCTTGAGAATGCAGGAATACAGATTGTAGGGGCACTGGCACTGCAGGGCTGGCTGCAGGAAGACCTAGAGTATACTTCAAATTAGACACCATTCTAATGAAACAGCTGGTACATGGAGACCAAAAGCAGAAATTCAGAACACTACCATTATTTCATAGCTAAAATACTCGATTAGTACTCTGCAGACATGAGCAATTTAATTCTCAGCTCTGCCATGTCTTCTGTTTAACACTTGCAAAGCTCTTACAGCTGTATCAGTGGTTAACACCTCCTTTCTTCAAGTATCATGCTTCTTCATGTTCTGCAGTGGCAAAACTATCTTTTCTCATTATTTGTGCTACTTTAGTGAGTAAATTCCTCTTTTCAGATTAGAACCACATTTCTGTGTGAATAATGATGACAGTAGAATAGCTGCAATTCAGTCCGTTGTACTAATTTGTAACTGTTAAAGAATCCCATGTTTATCTATTTAATTATTTCAAATTAGAAAGAAAATCTCACTAGGACTACTTGCATGAAATTTCTTCACAATAACAAATTGTGAGAGTGATTTGCTTAGTAAAAGCTTGGGTCCTGCACATACACACACATGAACAGGCACACACATACATGGAAAGCTCTTCACGTCCAGCACGTAGATATCCATTTCTGTAGAGGAGGGGAATCACAGTTCTTCCACATTTGCTCATCATCATCATTCTTACTGTGTGCCTGCTGAGCTTCACTCTCTGGAGGTCCACCTCCAGGGAGAGAAATGTGATATGGGCAGTTTTCTGTATTTAGACCTGAAAACAACTGAGAAACCCAGGGTCAGCTGCACTGAGCAGCTTTTCTCTCCACTGCCAAGTCTATAGCAGCCTTGAGAATTCACACTCTGCATAGCAAAGGGATATGTTTCTTTATCATCTGAGTCGGTTTATTCACCATTGGCATTTGCAGAGCACATCAGTAATGCTGTGACAAGGCAGTGTACAGATGAAAGCCAGAACCTGATCCCTCAAAGCATCCTTTCCAGAGCTACATTACTCCAACAGTAATACAGCACTTCACACAAAACCAAGGCTGTGCTTTTTTTTCTTTAGTAAGAATAATGTATGTTTACGGCTGAGTTCTCCATCAGTGTCTGTTTCTGACACAGGGAACTAACTAAAAAAAAATCCCCTTTCCTGTTTCTTTGTCTGTGTATACCGACATGTGCCAAAAGGAAGCATGTTTGGACACCAGTATGCAGCTTGCTGAGAAGCTATCTTAAACGTGAGGTTTCTTCTTTCCTACTAGCCATTATGGTTTCTTATCTCAGGCATTCAAACTATTTGCTAATTGCTCTCTTTTCTGTTATGGAATTTTTTTTTTTTCTTTTGGAGGGGGGGTACTTTTTGTTGTTTTACAAAGTAGTTGCTATGAAAATAATAACAACTTGTGGACAAGAACATTTCTGTCCATATTTTTAATACTGAAAGGCCCTATATTTATTTTGTAGGAATGTTAGCATTTCTATGGGGATATCCTTGTAGAAAGCAGGTTGAATTTTGCTGTGAGATTGAAATGCTGGTGAAATAAAAAAACTGCGTAAGTCCTTGTGACTAATTGCTACCAGGAGTTTTACTACAGCCTGATCCATAACCATCAAAACAAGTAGAAAACAGACCCCACCTACTTTACATTATATAAGGTTTATTATATATAAGCATAAAGGCTTCAACTATTTTTCATTGCAAGATGTAGTTCCCCTTTATTTCTTATTTTGCTCTAGCCTTAAGGAAAATCCAAACATATTCAAATATGCTTGTTACATGTTAACACATTTAGGGTGCTTTTCAGATATATCATGCCCACAAAGTTGCTAATGTGGATATAAGGGGAGAGAAAAAGAGGTGTGACCTGTATATGGGAACAAGATTGACAAGAACTGTACAACATTGTGCTATAGCTGGCACTAGCATTGCTCCGCTAATGCACTGCTGGAATTCACAACCAAAACATGGAGATGGAATTGTTGTTTTTTTTAAAAAGAGGTAGATGGTATCAAAATCAACCTCTAAAATCTCACAACAGAAACATCTTTCCATCTGCTGCTATAGTTTCTTTATCCTGAAATTGTTCTGTGGAATTTCCTGTTTACTCTCAATCTCCTAATTTATAGATCATGTCCTTCAACACCAATGGTAGAGTTTATGTAATTCCCATTCACTGAATTCCTTCATTATGTTCTTTTAGAACAAACTGGGTTATTATCTTAATGTGTGCAAGTTCAGGAGGTTTAACATTTTTGTACCAGCTACAACTTAATTGCAAGTTTGAGCCTCATAATGACAACTGCCTAACTGAAAAAAGAATATTAAATTGGAATAAATTCTAAAGAGGAATAAAATCTAAAGTCTATCTTACAGAATGACTCTGGCATTACTTTTGAATTTTCTCATTTTATTGGTGCTCCCAGTATGTATTAGTTCTACCTGAAACACCAACAAAATATAACATCTCCTTTTCAGTTACCTGAAGAATCCTTCTCTGAATCCCTTTTATGGCTGATCTCGAAGTACGGGACCAGCCTGGAGCACCATCAGTGTGACAGCTGTGACAGCTATAGGCGACCAACTCAGAAGGGAGAAGTTTCTGAGTACTTCTGCAACAAATTTCCCTTCCAAGGAGTTGGTAGGATAGGCAGCCTTCCCATAGGGCAAATGGTAGGGCTCAGCACTGGCTATACAGATGCTACTTAAGCAGCAGAGACCAGGATTCATATCTTCCACCATCTTCCCTTTTCTTCCAGCCACACTTCTCTTACAGAAAGGTCTTTACAGAAAAGGACAGGCACAGAAACCCTGCCTGTGCTGTCCTTCCTAGGCAGTGCTTAAGGAGGAGGATGCATGAATCACTTTTTCCATCTCACAAAAGCATGCACTTCCATCCTCAGCCCATCCAGTGTCAGCAGGCTTCCTGCAGCCTGGGAAAAGCAAGGAAGAGAGCAAGCACTGGTGCACACCACTGTTTCTGTCTCTCAGCAAGTCTTACAAAATCCATTTGTAGAGGGGCTTTGGAAAATTGTGATTCAGTTTATTTACTAAAATAAGATTTATTTCGCTAAGTCCTCCCTGCATTTTTAAGTGGTTTGTTGAAAATCTTCCAAAGGTTTACTTGGGAACCAAATTCATTTTAATGTAGTGGAAACCTTCTTTTAACCAAGTACATAAGAAGCAAAGGCCATTTGCTGCTGACTGGCCAAACTCAAGATGTGATTAAATAATCCTCATGGCTCCTTTGCCCCACTCCTCCACCTTCTCCCCAGAAGTAACAAGGCAGGAAAGGCCCCTTCACTCCTCTACTGACACCACTGGGAGAGGGAGAGGGATGGATGCTCAGTGCCCACAGCAAGAGCAGCTGAGATGGCACTGAGCCACCTATTTAAACAGCACTTTGTTTGCACACAGTGAGTGAGCTGAGCATTGTTATACCTCACAGGCTAACCTGGCCCTCAGACAAACAAAACATTACACTGACAATACTCCAATTCCCTCTATTTCCAGCAACTTTATTCAAAGTGGGAGAGGAACACCAATATGACAACCTGCTCCAGGACAGCTTATTGAGGATCATGTCCACCAAATTAACACTGACACAGAACAGCTTTAAGTTACCTTTCCCTTGTGCAGCCCTGAGCCCTGCTGCATTTAGAAATATTTCCTTTACTGCCCAACTCACTGTTCCCTCTTGCTCTTACTGCTCATCTCCTCCTCTTCTGGCCTTAGTCCCAGCCATCTGCTGCCAGCTCCTAGACAAATCACATCCACAAACTTCCTCCTTCTATCTCCTTCCCACTGTCCACTCCCACACTCTCCTGAAGTATCTTCACCAATTAGCCACCTGGCAAGAAGAGCATCTTCAAGTTCATTAGGTGAACATTCCTGGATAGAAAAGCACCAGTTAAAAAAGAAGGGTGGGGTTGGCATGGAATAGCCAGGGAGAAAAAGAAAAACAAACATGCAGTGAAAAGAGGGTAGGAAAGCAATGTACAGACTTGGGAAATTCCATGCCTGGTAGTATGGATGGCCAGCAGGGTTTCAGTGTACCTTACAGTGAATAAAACATCCCGCCTTACCTCTACTCTATAACTTGGTCTTCAACAAGAGTACAAAAGAAAACAAGAAGAAAGTGGTTGGAGTATTTTGATAAAATTTTTATGGGCTGTGAGATGCTTTAAACTTCATCACTAAAAGGATCCAAAAACACAAAGAGCTAATCAGAGGGCTTGCATTTTTTGTTTCAGCAGAAGAAAAGCATAAACCGGACCAAAATCAAACACAGCTCATTTTCAGAAGACACAGGGTGGTAACAAGCAGTTGTGTTTTGTAAGAATAAAACATCGAGAAGAGGAATGCATCCTACTTTTGACTTTTTTCTAAACATGGATTTGAGGTCGATAAAGGCGAATGAGCTCACCTCCCAGTAGAGATAAAATTCCACTCATACAACTGATTAGCTGTAAGACAGTCCTCATACTAAAACTATTCCAATCAGCCCCTCCTCCCAAAACCTTCCCACAACACCCCCAATGCCACCCACAGTTCTCAGTGAATTGGAAAAGTAGCTGCTGACAAATGGGAGTGCTGTCCATCTACTGAGTTTTCCAAGTGTTATGTTTTGGCTATTTACTGGCACAGTTACATTGCAAATGAACTTCTCACTCGCTGATATGTTCCAGCAAAATTTGACCTAAGCAAAGCATACCCAGTAATTTTGGCCAAATTGGCAAGGGTTGATTAAGATTGCTGTTATTTTTACTTTGTTTTGACTGGCTTTGAAAAGGCAGTCCTAAACAGGCTTTTCTCACTTTCTGGAGCCTTAGGGAGCCAAGGAAGTATCGTACTGTACGTGTAGAAGCTATTGTGTGTCCACACAGTGCTGTGCCATTACAGGCTGCCACTTGTACCTCCTCACTCTGATTTACCACCCAGATATGAAAAAAAAAAAAAAAAAAAAAAAAACTTTGTGCAAGAATTCCTTCCAAATTTTATAAG